>CM062816.1:1935238814-1935626794 GCA_031772625.1 Pinus tabuliformis | reverse complement strand
TGAACTTTAGTTGGGTACCTTGTAGCCTGAAGAGTTCCTGCCAAAATTACTGGTGAAGACCGGGTCACGATCAGACACAATGGAAGTGGGCATGCCATGCAATTTGAAGATCTGATCCATGAAAGATTGAGTGACCAAAGTTGGTGTAAAAGGGTGGGGTAGGGCACAAAAATGAGCATACTTAGAAAATCTATCCACCACCACCATGATGACTGACTTATTTCCTGACTTTGGAAGGCCTGTAATGAAATCCATAGAAACCTCCATCCATACTGATGTCGGGATGGGCAATGGTTGTAATGTGCTTGGTGCTTTGACAGTCTCTCCTTTGTGGTGCTGACAGATGTCGCATTCCGCTACAAAAGTAAGAATGTCCTTTTTCATTCCTGTCCAAAATAATGATCTTCGAGTGCGAGCATATGTCTTCTGAAAGCCTAAATGTCCTATAGTGGGGGATGAGTGAAACTTTGCCAAAATGCTGCTTTTGAGGGTGGATGTTGGTGATAGTACGACTCTGTCCTTGTAGCGCAGAATCTCATCCTGCCATGAGTAGCCCTTGGTGGAATTTGGATCCACTTGCAATTGAGTAATGAGTTGGGAGAGCCAGGGATGTGAAAACCATTCCCTGCGAGCCTCTTCAATCCACTCTGGAATGGGAAGTGAAATTGTGAGCAGGGTACTTTCATCCTCAAATTGGCGAGATAATGCATCTGCTACAATATTTTCGCACCCTTTCTTGTAAATTATCTCATAATCATATCCCAGCATTTTGGTGAGCCATTTATTTTGTTGTGGTGAGGATAGGTGTTGCTCCAAAAAATGTTTAAGACTTTGATGGTCTGTGTGGATTTGGAAGTGTCGCCCCAATAAGTAAGGTCGCTAGGTATCTACTGCATGTAAGATGACCATCATCTCCTTCTCATAGGTAGATTGTCCCAGATTCTTCCCACTTAGTTTTTGGCTTGTGAAGGCCAAGGGTCAACTTTCCTGTATTAAGACTACCCCAATACCCGTACCCAAAGCATCACATTCAATGACAAAAGATTTGGTGAAGTCGGGTAGTGCTAAGACTGGAGTGGAACACATGGCATTTTTGAGAGCTGTAAAGGCCTGATGTGCTTCATCATTCCAAAGGAATGAATTTTTCTTGAGGAGTTGAGTGAGGGGCCTCGCAATGCGACCATAGTTATGGAAAAATTTGCGATAGTAGCCCGTGAGACCCGAAAATCCTCTCAGGCTCTTCAAGGTCTTAGGTTGAGGTCAATCCTGCATTGCCTGGATCTTTTTGGGGTCCACCCTGACACCTTCACGCCCCACAATGTGGCCTAAATACTCAAATTCTTCCATGCAAAATGAACACTTGGACATCTTAACAAATAATATATGCTCACGGAGCAGGTGCAAGAGTTGATCTACATGCTGAAGATGTGCGGCCGAAGTGTGACTGTAGATGAGGCTGTCATCAAAGAAAACAAGGACAATTTTTCTGAGATATGGTTTGAGCAGGTGGTTGATAAGGTTTTGAAAAGCAGACGGGGCATTACAAAGACTGAATGGCATGACCAAAAACTCATAATGGCCTTCATGAGTTCGGAAAGCAGTCTTTGGAATGTTGACTTCTTTTATGTGAATTTGGTGGTAGCCTGAACAAAGATCAAGCTTAGTGAAGAATTGAGCCCCATTTATTTCATCTAGCAAATCGTCAACAACCGGGATGGGAAATTTATCTTTGATTGTCAACTTATTGAGGGCCCTGAAGTCTGGACACATACGTCATTCCCCATCTTTCTTGAGCACCATGACCACCGGTGATGAATAAGGACTAATGCTGGGACGAATGACGCCTGCTTCCAAAAGTTCCTTAATTATTTTTTCTATTTCATTCCTTTGGACGAACGGATATCTATATGGGCGCACATTTGGTGGTTGGGCCCCTAGGACCAAATTGATGCTATGATCATGTTCCCCTCTCGAGGGTAGAAGCTCATGAGGCTTGTCAAAGATTTGCAGATGGTTATTTAAGATCTGTTGCATCTCAGGATGAATCGGAAGAGAATTGAGTTCGATGGCCTGGATGGCATTAAGTTGAGCTATAACTCCATGATGGCCCTTTTTTAACAATTTTTCCATCCTATGTGAGCTGATGATAGAGGGAGCTCCCGCCTAGAGACCATGGAGGGTATGTGTGTGGTTGTTCTACTTAAAGCTCATATATAACTCCTGGAAATCCATTATGATTGGGCCCAGTGTGCGAAGCCATTCAGCACCAAGGACAATGTCACAGCCTCCCATGTGGATGGCAAACATGTGGGTCTTTAACTGATAATCCCCCATTTGAAGTTTGACATTTTCACAGCGGCCGTCACATTTCATTGTTCCCCCATCCGCAATTTGGACTTGGAAGTTAGAAACTGCTCGTACAAAATAATACACTGCTTCCACGACTCTTTGATGGATAAAATTATGTGTACTTCCACTATCAATCAAGACTACCACTAGGCGATGCTTAATAAAACCTCTGATTTTGATAGTTTGAGGTGAAGAAATCCTTGCCAAAGCATGCAGTGAAATAACTGGTTCTTCAGGGACAAGGTCCTTCTGGTTGTCCTCTTCTTCCTCCTTTGGTTCCTTAAGTGGTGGGGCTTCCTCCGATGAGCTGTGATCAATAGCATCAATTTGAACGAATTTGGGCTCCTTGCAATTATGACCGGGGGAGTATTTTTCATCACAATAATAACATAATCCCTGCTTTCTTCTTTCTGCCATTTCTGCAGGTGACACCTTTTGAACCTTAAGTGTTTGGGTAGTGCTGTGAGCCTGTGGGGGGCGACCCATGGAGGTGAAATTTGGGTGATTGGACTGGGTCGCTAACACACGTTCAACTTCACGAGCTACCTTGCAAGCCTCCGACCATGTGGGAGGGTGGTGCAGTCAGATGTGAGCTTGTATGGCCTCTTTAAGACTACTGATAAAACATTCCGTGTAGAACTCATCTTGTAGACCTAAAGTGCGGAAAGCTAAGGCTTCAAAGGCTATAATATATTCATCCACTGTGCTAGTCTGTCGAAGCTTAGTGAGACGACCCAAAAAAGCAGAGTGTTGAAAATGCAACAAGATGATGGAGCTTAGTGAAAAGAAGTCGCCTTCACTCAGTGGGCCCGCAGGCTATTTTTGGCGCAAAGTCTATTTTTAGACTATGTCTATTTTTAGACATATGGATCATGGTCTATGAGTTTCATAATGCTATTTATGGATGATTGGTCATGTTGGTAAAAATAGATGGACCTATATTTTTAGACATATTGCGAAGTCTATTTTTAGACTGCTAGTAAAAAAAAAGAACAGTCAAATATTATTAGCTCTTAATAATATTTGGACTATAAACATTATCTTATCCTCTTGCAACACTTCAGTTCGAGCTACGGATGTGGCACATGCAACTGCCAGAAGGAAATATTATTTTCCTATGGGTTAGTTGAACTATTGCATGATGGACTTCAGTTAGAACTCAAGTGATTGAGTTTGGTGGAGTTAATTGAGGAGTTGATGGAATTGTGTTCAGTTTGACTTAGTTGAACTAGTTGTATTTAGTCTAACTGCCAAATACACTAGTGATGAGTGATGTGAATTAATTATTAATTAATTCACTAATTATTAAATTATAAATCAACTAAAGAATACATCAGTTAACTCAGTGCATGGACAGTTCAATGGAGACAAGTGTTAGAGGTGGGTGAAAGGGTGAGACTACTATTAGTTGTGACTATAGTTGTGCATGAGATTTGCACAATCATTGATTGAGATTTCCAATGAGGATTGCATAATACGTGCTAAGGGAATTCGAACTTGGATCTGATATATTCTCAACTTGGATTGCGCAGTAGAGGCAGGCAAACAGTGGAGGAGATTTGAACTTGTGACTTGTTCAGATCTGAGCTAGTTTGTGTGTAGCAGGTGGAGATAGTACTGAGTACTTGTGAGGAGTATTGTACTATGTATTGTTACATGTTATCTATCATTATAATATACAGATAGTTGGGGCTTTTTAGCTGTATGCTTTCCCCATTACATACTGTGTTGATATGTGTGATTGATGTTTCAATGTGCGCATGCAATTGTTTTTTTAATTCCGCAAATTGATGATCAATGGTAGAGGAGGTTATGTATTATGCATGCATTCCAGAAATAGTGTATAATCAGGATAATCTCTATGAATAAGTGTTATATTATTCAAATTTCTACATGGTATCGGAGTGAAGTTGGTCATCAGATCTATTATTCAGAAAGTGATTACATTTTATTTCTTCAGGCAGAGTCTGTAATCGGGCCAGGTAGCCTCTGGATTCATCCTTCTTTTGGAAGGTGAGATATCCGGTAAATGCCCATACAGTCAATCTCTGTACGAGAAATACCTTGTTCTCACGAATTTTAGATCAAAAGCGGTTGAGTTTTGAGCTAGTGGAATTCAAATTTGCAACAGTGTTTTCTTGGTGTCGGAGTTGAAATGTCTTTCAACGGATTGCGATTGGAGTATGCCCTTGAAGGCAGCTCGAATTATATTTCATGGAAAGACAGGATAGAGGCGGTGTTAGATGACAATGGGTTGAAGGATTTCATAGATGCTGAGGTCCCAAAGCCTACTGATGCTGCTCAAGTTAAGGCTTGGCAAAAGAAGACAACAAAGTGTCGAAGGATTCTGTTGGAGGGCGTGAAGGATCACATTGTATCCAGCCTACATGGAAAGGCTTCTCCATACTTGATGTGGAAAGAGTTGATAGATTTATTCCAAAGCAAGAGCGACTAGAGGAAGTTGGCGCTGAAGGATAAACTCAGAAACATTAAGTGTGAGAAAGGAGACAGTATGCCCAAGTATCTCACGAAGTTCACCCAATGCTGGGATGAGCCGGGAAGTGTGGGGGTGACTGTCGATGATGAGGACTTGGTGAGCTTGGCTCTCCTTGGTCTTTCGAAGAGTTGGCATTCCTATCAGGACTCTGTCAATGGTTGGGAGAAATTGCCAGTTTGGGAGAGACTTTGGTCTGATCTTGTGCAAGAGGAGATCAGGCGGAATACCAAGGACGGATCTTCATCAAAGGCATCTGATGAAGAAAATTGCGCTTTGGCTGCCAAAGCAAAGAAGGGGAAGAACAAGAAAGCTTCTCATTTCGGTGCGAAAGGCAAGAAGCAGGACATGTCCAAGGTGAAGTGCTTTCACTGTCACCAACATAGACATTATGCCACAAATTGTCCGCAGAAGAAGAAAAATAAGCAAGCTACTGGATCTGTAGTGGGAGAGGCTTTAGCCTCGCAGTTTGAGATAGATTTTTCGCTGATCGCATGCTTGGTATCAATTGTGATGGGATTGGTATGGTTCTTGGATAGTGGTGCGTCTTTTCACATGACAGGAGATCGAGATTTGTTTTCTGATGTGGATGAGAAAGATCTTGGAGTGCACATCGAGATGGGCGATGATGGTAGATACAGTGCGACCGGTATCAGTACCATTTCCTTTGAGAGGGAGTCTAGTAAACCCTTCGTATTGAAGGAAGTGATGCATGTTCCAAGATTGAAGAAGAATCTTATCTCTGTGGTGATGTTAGAAGACAAGGGATATGATGTTGTCTTCAGCGAGGGAAAGGCTTTCCTGCGCAGTAAGACAACTGGAGAAACCTAGAAGATGTAGGAATTTATAGGGTAAGTTCCTCAGAAAGAATACCAAAAGGACACCGCTCACAACCAGATCACAAATCAATACACCAGTATTTTTGACGTGGTTAAAACCCTCAAAGAGGGAAACAGTCCACGGCCTGTCCCAACGTGGGTACTACAGGCAATTTATTAATCAAAGAATGAAAATTTACATAAGCTTCTCTCATGCATGGATTACCCGAACAATGAACCTCCATGCACTTTAAATAGAACTCATGGACCAATCGGGTGTCAAGCCACGGATCAAGTGTCGGTAATACCGAGGAGAGAATGAACCGTCGGATCACTACATATCGTGACCGTCGGATTGTAAGTTACAAAATGTACAACGGTAAAGAAACACACTTTACCTAACTCTATACTAGACCAAGTTGAACTTAACTATTTCCTATGTGTCGGAATATCCTAACATCCCCCCTTAAGAACAACTTGGGATAAGATTGAAGGATTTACAAATATGACACAATAGGAGAAGGAAGGAGGCACTAGAGCCTATCCCCCCTTAGTGACAACTTCCTGAACTCCAAGCATATATCGAAGTTTAGTGAACTTCGCCTCTGTGAGAGCCTTTGTGAAGATGTCTGCAACCTGATCATCTGTTGAACAATATTGCACTTCAAGAACATGGTCATGAATGAGCTTTCTGATGAAGTGCATGTGTAGTTCAATGTGTTTGCTGCGCTGATGCTGGACTGGATCTTTGCACAGCTGAATGGCACTTTGATTATCACACCAAAGTGTGGTTGGATGCTGCTGCTCAAAGCCAAACTCTGATAGGATCTGACGAAGCCACAAGGCTTCCTTACTAGCTTCCACGGCACCACGATACTCTGCTTCTGCTGACGAAAGAGAAATGGCAACCTGTTTCTTACAAGCCCATGTAATAGGTCCTGAACCAAGAGTGAAGACATAACCGGCAGTAGACTTCCGATCATCAGGGTCACCAGCCCAATCAGAATCAGTGAAACCAACTAACAGAGGAGCTGCTTTGGCACTGTAATGAATCCCAAACTGTACTGTACCTCGAACATAACGAAGTATTCTTTTAGCTGCTTTCCAATGACTTTCACGGGGGTTTTGCATAAAACGAGCAACAAGGCCAACAGCAAAGGAAAGATCAGGACGAGTATGGGTTAAATACAAGAGTTTTCCTACAAGTTGACGGTATAAGGTAGCATCAACTTCAGGAGAAGTACAAGAGACTGAAAGTTTGACTCCAGACTGAAAGGGAGAAGGGGCTGGCTTACAGTCTTCCATGTGAAAATGACGAAGAATATCACAAGCATACTTGGACTGGGAAAGGAAAATACCCTCCTTGGATTGCAAGACTTGAAGACCGAGAAAATAGTGTAAGTGTCCTAAGTCTGTCATTTCAAATTTCTTTTTAAGGCTGGACTTCACATGGTTTATAAGGTTGGGATCACTACCAGTAAGAATAAGATCATCAACATAAAGAACAAGGATGATAAGAGAGTTTCCCACTTTCTTGGTGTAGACAGTATTGTCAGAATGACACCTAGAAAAGCCAGATTCTAAAAGAAAGCTATCCATTTTGGCATACCAAGCCCGAGGAGCTTGCTTGAGGCCATAAAGGGATTTCTTAAGTCGACAAACAAGGCTGGAGTCTGTTTGTATGAAGCCAATGGGTTGTTCCATATAGATTTCTTCCTGCAAGTCCCCATGCAAGAAGGCAGATTTAACATCCATCTGATGGACTTCCCATTTTAAAGAGGCAGCAAGGGAAAGAACAAGGCGAATAGAGTTCATTTTGGCAACAGGGGAGAAGGTTTCAGTGTAGTCAATGCCTTCAACCTGTGAAAAGCCCTTAGCAACGAGACGAGCTTTATGTTTATCAACTTTCCCATCTGGTCCATACTTGGTTCTGTAAACCCATTTACATCTAACAAGTTTGCGTCCCTTTGGTAGAGGAACAAGATCCCATGTATCATTTGTCATCAATGAATGATATTCTTCATTCATAGCTGCTTCCCAATGTGGATGGCCTGAAGCTTCTGCAAAAGTGTCAGGATCATGATTTACTGGAGCTTGAGCCAGTAAAGAAGAGGCTCTTTCAAACTGAGAACGTGTACGTCGCTGATCTGTAGGATCAACGGCAAGATCACCTGCTGCATCCCGAGTAGCACGGACCCATCTTGGAAGTTGAGGATCCTGAGAAGGTGGGGGAGGATTATCATCCTCGCTTTCATCATCTGAAGAAGAAATGTTTTCAAAAGTAGAAGAGATAGGAAGAGGTGGCACATCCGCCGGACTAGGCTCGCAGGCCGATTTATTTTCATCAAATTTTACATCTCTTCTAATGATAACATTTTTGGACTTAAATGGAATAAGTCTATAACCTTTTACATCTTCAGAATATCCAACAAAAGTACATTTCTCACTCTTAGGTTCTAAAGCTTTATGCTTTTCATCTGGAATATGGGCCCATGCTTCACTTCCAAACACATGAAAGTGACTTACATCTGGTTTAATGGAACTCCAAGCTTCTTCTGGAGTGATATTGTCTAGAACCTTAGTAGGAGTGCGATTGATTATATAATTTGCACAATTAATTGCTTCGGCCCAAAAACTAAGACTGAGTCCTTTAGATTGCAGCATACAATTAGCCATTTCCTTTAAGGTGCGATTTTTCCTTTCAGCTACACCATTTTGTTGTGGAGTGTATGGAACAGTATGTTGCATTTGAATTCCATTTTCGGTGCAAAAGTTGATGAATGTGTTTTTAACATATTCTCCACCATTATCAGTTCTTAGCTTAAGAATTTGATGTCCAGATTGTTTTTCAACAAAGGCTTTGAAGGCCAAAAATGTGTTAAATACTTCGCTCTTGAGTTTTAAGAAGTATACCCAAGTGCGTCTGGAGAAATCATCAATGAAAGTTAAGAAGTACTTGCAGCCAGAGAATGAAGCAACACGAAGAGGACCACATAAATCACTGTGCACAAGCTGTAAAGGGGCTGAGGCGTGCCAAGAGGCACGTTTGTCAAAACTGTCCTGATGATGTTTTCCGAGTACACATCCGAAACAAACACCATCTCTGCAAGATACCATAGGAAGACCTGTCACCATATTTTCTTTACATAGATGCTGAAGGGAGCGATAGTTTAAGTGACCAAATCGCTCATGCCAAAGTTTGCTCACTTCATCATTATGAGCAACAAATACTGAGGGAAGATTTGATGACCCAAAGTTGTGAAACTTATACAACCTTGTGGAATCATCAGCAAGACCAGTAGCTAGAATCTGTTTAGGATCTTTTAGATCCTTGATTACAACATCATGAGGTGAAAATTCAACAATTTTACCTTCACCTGAATGAGTTATCTGATAGACAGATAGAAGGTTGCAGGATAAGGTTGGAACACATAATACATCATTAAACTGACCATTGTCTAGATGAACAGTTCCAGTCCCTACAACATTAAGAGATCTATCATCACCAACATATATATTTTTGGTGTTACAATCATTTAAAGAAGAAAACATGGCTTGGTTTTTGGCCATGTGATAAGAGGCTCCAGAATCAATGAGCCACTCATGAGAATGAGAAGAAGAAGAAGATACATTTAATGCATAACCAGACTGAGATGATTGACAACGACATGCAAAAAGTGCCATTCCGGAAGTTGAAGTTGAAGTAGGCTCCACATGGATGTTATGTTTCTTCATTGCGGCTTCCAAGGCTTCCATCTTCTTAAAGCATTTAGATTCTAAGTGGCCATCTCGATTACAAAAGTTACAATGTCTATCAGTCTTCTTCGATTTGTTTTTATTGGTCTTATCATTTTGCTGAAATGATCTTTCATTTTGAGGCTGAGTTGGTTTAGGACCATTCTTTTGAGGATATGACTTCTTAGGATTCTTTGAATTTGGTTGCTGCTGGGCGGCTAATGCTTTCGTGGAAGAGTTTCCAAGATTAAGAAGACCAAGGTGTAAGAGTTTTTCTTGTTCTCTTATTAAGGAATCACAAAAGGAGTCAAAGGAAGGGGCCTTGTAGTCTTTTCCTTGACAAATGAAAGCTTCCCTTGTAGAATGGAAGGTGGAAACAAATACAGAGTAGGCTGGTCCCAACTTAGTAAGGATGGAATAAATAAGGTTACCATCTTCTTTCTTAACTTTAACACCTTCCAAGAGATATCTAAGGGTCTTGAATTTGGACAAGAAATCTTCAATGCAAGAAAAATTATTAGGATCCAAAGTAAGCAACTCATTTTCAAGTTGATGGGCTCTAATTTCATTTTTAATCCCAAAAACTTTAGCGAGTTTTTCTAATGCTTCATGAGGAGTCTCAAGTTCTGCAATGTGGAATCTAAGATCAGGAGAAATAGACATCCCTATCAAACCACGTGCTTGATCTTGTCTATTTTCCCATTTTGCAGCCTTGTCTTCATCTTTTGGTTTCTTCTCTTGGTCTGTGGCTATTCTGAAGAGACCTTTACTTCTAAGTAAATCTTCCATGTAGGCTACCCATTGGAAGTAGTTAGTGCTGTCAAGAATGACTTGGCATGGACTTTCCATTTTTAAAAAAAAAACTGAAGCTGAAGATGCTGAAAGTAAGTGTTCCAATGGATAGATCTCGAAAAAATAGGCGGTTTTAAAAAAAACGGCTCTGAAAAAGGCTTCCGGATGAAGAAGTTATGGCTTTTTGAAAAAAAAATTGTTGACGTTGCCGGCAAAGTGCGCGAATGTGTGGGAATGAAAAAATCCGCCCCCACAAAATGGAGACTTGAACCCAAGACCTCTACTCTCTTAAAATAGCTTTGAAACAATTGATCTATACAAAAAATTAGAGAGAGAGAGAGAGAGAGGGAGGGAGGGGGGGGGGGGGGGGCCTTGGTTTGCGTGCTTGCCTTGAGAAAGCTCTTTTTCCCTACAAAACACAAAACACAAAACCCAACACGAATATGAAAAGAAAAACGAACCTTGCGGCTCGAAGTTAGCTTTAGCCAAAAAACTAGAAATTTAAAAAAAAAAAATCTCAAAGTTAGCTTTAGCCGAAAAACTAAATATTTTTCTCAATGTTTCTGATTTTCCGAGATCACACTAGGGTGCAGGGAAAAGAGCATACGCATGAGAAAAATCCTTCCTTTCTGTTTCTGATTTGCCCAGATCGCACAGAGTCGCAGGGCAAAGAGCATACGTAGAAATGAAAGGTATAGATCCGGTTTAAAAAAGGCTAAATAAACCGAAACCGAAATAAGCAGAGAGAAAATAACAGTAAACTGCAAAAAACACTGTATACCTCCTGATCTGAAAAATGACGCAGCTAGGGCTACCAGAAACCTTTTCGCGTGAAACGAAAGGGGTTCCTCACTGGAACAGATGCTCCGAACGCAACAGAGCAGTCCTCTCGGCCCGAAAGCAGTCAGAAACATCAGATCTAGGAAACGATAGCCGCATGCAGTTCTACCGGCTTCAGATTTGGATCACCAACGGACGCGGCCCTCAAATAGCTCTGATACCATGTAGGAATTTACAGGGTAAGTTCCTCCGAAAGAATACCAAAAGGACACCGCTCACAACCAGATCACAGATCAATACACCAGTAATTTGACGTGGTTAAAACCCTCAAAGAGGGAAACAGTCCACGGCCTGTCCCAACGTGGGTACTACAGGCAATTTATTAATCAAAGAATGAAAATTTACATAAGCTTCTCTCATGCACGGATTACCCGAACAATGACCCTCCATGCGCTTTAAATAGAACTCATGGACCAATCGGGTGTCAAGCCACAGATCAAGTGTCGGTAATACCGAGGAGAGAATGAACCGTCGGATCACTACATATCGTGACCGTCGGATTGTAAGTTACAAAATGTACAACGGTAAAGAAACACACTTTACCTAACTCTATACCTAACTCTATACTAGACCAAGTTGAACTTAACTATTTCCTATGTGTCGGAATATCCTAACAGAAGATAGGGGTTCAAGTCAAGAACCTTTATCAATTGCATGTAGATGGCTGCGCAGCAATGGCATGCAAGGTAGAAGAATTGGTGAGCCGGGATGATGGTGAGCCGTGGCACTGGAGATTGGGCCACCTTCACCATGGAGCCTTGAAGATACTGCAGTAGATTTCTACTAGGATTCCTAAAGGCACTCTTGCGCAGTCAGATCCGTGTAAGGGGTGTACTTTGGGAAAATTTGTGAAAGCCACCTTTCACGAGAAGGATAGTTGCGCCACGACGATCCTTGAGAGAATTCACACAGATGTGTGTGGAACTTTCTCAGTAGCTTCGACAGCAAAGCACAAGTACTATGTGATCTTTGTTGATGATTTCTCTCGAAAGTGCTGGATCTTCTTCATGCAGAAGAAGAGCGAGACATACTCAAAGTTCTGTGAGTTCAAAGCACTGGTCGAGAAGGAATCGAGGAAGAAGATGAAGGCTCTTAGGAGTGACCATGGTGGTGAATTCATCTCTAGTGAGTTCAAGGACTTCTGTAGCACAGAAGGGATTCGAAGAGAGCTCATAGCTCCCCATAACCCACAGTAGAATGGGGTTGCTGAGCGGATAAACAGAACGATAGTGGGTGTTGCATGGGCGATGTTGCATGATCAGGGCCTACCCCTTCACTTGTGGGCGGAGGCATGCAATATTGCAGTATATGTGCAGAACCGTTGTCCTCACAAGATACTTGGCATGAGTACACCCGAGGAGGCTTATTCTGGTAAGAGGCCTGATATTTCCCATTTGAGGATTTTTGGTTCTCCTGTTTACATGCATGTGATAAAGGATGCCAGGAAGACGCTGGAGCCGACCGCAGAGGTTGGGATATTTTTGGGGTACACTGATACACCCCACAACTATCGTGTGTATTTGCCAGGCAGTTGCAAGATTGTTGTGCGACGGGATATCAAATTTTAGGAGGAGAAAGCCATGAAGTGTTCGCTTGAGAGGGAGCCACACTTGCATGCAGATGAGGAGCTATTAGTTCCTAAGGATGAGCTTCAGGATGTGGATCAGCCACAAGATGAAGTTCATGGAGTGGAAGAGACCACTCATGCAGTGCCAACCATCAGAGGGCGAAAGTGCACTACAGAAGCTGAGCGATTGGCTCAAGATGCAGAGAAGGTTGTAGGACCACCTACAGCACAGCGCAGACAGAGACAGTCACCTGATTGGTACACACAGATAGACAGTTATTTCACTGGACTTGGATTCTCCAAGAGTGAGGCAGATCCTAACCTATACCAGATTGTGGTGGAGGGTAAGTTGTTGATCATTGTACTTTATGTAGATGATTTGATTTTGATGGGAGATGAGCTGTTGATACTTTCATGCAAGGAGGATCTTGTTAGAGAGTTTGAGAAGGACTTGGGTCTCCTTCATTATTTCCTGGGATTGGAAATTTGGTAGCGCAGTGATGGACTATTTGTTTCTTAGGGTAAGTATGCCCGGGAGATACTGGAGAAGTTCAACATGCATGGCTGCAAGCCTATTGATACTCCTCTTCCTGGAGGTTGGAGGAAGGAGGATGCTACTTCAACGGAGGTAGTGGATGCCACAGTATATCGACAGTTGGTGGGGTCGCTTATGTATCTGGTCAATACACGACTCAATATATGCTATGCTGTTAACCAGCTTTCACAAGATATGGTTAAGCCAAACAAGCTCTTCTAGAAAGCAGGCAAGCATGTATTGCGTTATCTCAGAGGCACATCGGGATATGGATTGTGGTACAGACAGGAGGATGAGGTGAAGTTATGTGGCTTCACGGATGCAGATTGGACAGGGAGCCCAATGGACAGAAATAGTACATCTGGAGGGATCTTCAGTATCGGGTCGACAACAGTTTCTTGGTACAGCAGGAAGCAAAGATCCGTGGCACTTACTTCAGCAGAGGCCGAGTATATGGCAGCAAGTTTGGCTGCATGCGAGGCTATATGGATGAGGAAGATCCTGGTTGGGTTGTTCAGGTCACACTTGGAGCCTACTGTGATTTATTGTGATAACCAGAGTTGCATTAAACTCTCAGCTAATCTAGTATTTCATGATAGATCCAAGCACATCGACATCAAGTACCATCATATCAGAGATTGTGTGTAGCGGAGAATCATGTTACTTTCATACATTCCCGTGGAGGATCAAGATGCTGATATCTTGACGAAGGCGCTCACCAGGAGCAAATTCGAATACCACAGAGGCAGGATAGGGGTTGCAGATAATCCATATCTTGTTGAGAGGGAGTGTCGAAAATGCAACAAGATGATGGAGCTTAGTGAAAAGAAGTCGCCTTCACTAAGTGGGCCCGCAAGCTATTTTTGGCACAAAGTCTATTTTTAGACTATGCCTATTTTTAGACATATGGATCATGGTCTATGAGTTGCAGGATGCTATTTATGGATGATTGGTCATGTTGGTAAAAATAGATGGACCTCTATTTTTAGACATATTGGCGGAGTCTATTTTTAGACTGCTAGTCAAAAAATAGAACAGTGGAATATTATTAGCTCTTAATAATATTTGGACTATAAACATTATCTTATCCTCTTGCAGCACTTCAGTTCGAGCTACAAATGAGGCACATGCAACTGCCGGAAGGAAATACACTTTTCCTATGGGTTAGTTGAGCTATTGCATGATGGACTTCAGTTAGAACTCAAGTGATTGAGTTTGGTGGAGTTGATTGAGGAGTTGATGGAGTTGTGTTCAGTTTGACTTAGTTGAACTAGTTGTATTTAGTCTAACTGCCAAATACACTAGTGATGAGTGATGTGAATTAATTATTAATTAATTCACTAATTATTAACTTATAAATCAACTAAAGAATACATCAGTTAACTCAGTGCATGGACAGTTCAGTGGAGACAAGTGTTAGAGGTGGGTGAAAGGGTGAGACTAGTACTATTAGTTGTGACTATAGCTGTGCATGATATTTGCACAATCATTGATTGAGATTGCCAATGAGGATTGTGTAGTACATGCTAAGGGAATTCAAACTTGGATTTGATCTATTCTCAACTTGGATTACGCAGTAGAGGCAGGCAAATAGTGGAGGAGATTTGAACCCGTGACTTGTTCAGATCTGAGCTAGTTTGTGTGTAGTAGGTGGAGACAGTACTGAGTACTTGTGAGGAGTATTGTACTATGTATTGTTACATTTTCTCTATCATTATAATATACAGATAGTTGGGGGTTTTCAGCTGTATGCTTTCCCCATTACATACTGTGTTGATATGTGTGATTGATGTTTCAATGTGTGCATGCAATTGTTTTTTAATTCCACAAATTGATGATCAATGGTAGAGGAGGTTATGTATTATGCATGCATTCCACAAATAGTATATAATTAGGATAATCTCTGTGAATAAGTGTTATATTATTCAAATTTCTACATAGAGTCATGGTCAAAGCGCTCCATAAGAGCTTTTTTGAATGTGTCTCAAGTCAAGGGCCTTCCATTACAATGTTGATTCCATTGCCACCATTGCCATATTTCATTGTCCAAGTACATGCTCCCCACCATAAGATGAGTGGCATTATCCAAGATGTAATTCAGATTGAAATATTGCTCCATTTGTGCTATCCATGTTGCCAGGTGAGAGCCATCAAATTTATGCATATCCAGCTTGGGTGGTCGCGGACGGGATTGTTGGTGGGTGCCCTAGAGGTGAAGAGAGTGGCTAGACTCATCCTCATTGTGTTCATTGCTAATATATGCCTCCTCATTGCTAATATATGCCTTGCTCGTAGAGAGTGTTGTAGTTATTTTCACTAGTTGGTCTTGGATGTCTTTCAAGGATTGTTCAAGTTTGTCGATCTTCTCATTGGCCATAAATTGAGATCTAGTTTCTACCATGCACTGATCCGATGTACTTGAAATTTGGGACCGCCCGAATTTTTTTTGGCACTAACAATTGAATGGTACCACCTTGCTCGGCTCGTTGTCCTAATTTTGATGGGCTAAGTCACCAATAAGTGTCTCGGGGGGTCTCAGAAACTCCTAAAGGAGTTTTACTCCTTAGGAATATTGCAGTCACCGAATCTCCGAAATGTAAATGCTGCTAAAAGGCTTGCGAAAATCATGCCCAGGTATAGGAACCCACACAACTACTCAGATCTAGATGGCAGATCTGATGGATCTGAGAGATTTGAATGGTTGATCGGATAGATCTTGAACGATGGAACAAATTGTTGCTACGGATCTGATGGATCTAATAGATCTGAATGGATTTTCTGATAAATCTGCGACGGGACTGATTGCGGCTACTGTTGTAAACCCCCCACTTGCGCGATCTGATTTGGCAAAGATTATGCATGATCTAGAGATAGAGAAAGGAACTATGGTCTCGAGGAGTGTTAGGTTCTACAGATCGCAATATACATAAGGGTCTAATAGTAGTACTCGGCCCAATGTTTTAGGGCACTAACTAAGGAGGATCAACTGTACCTTTAGCCGTACAACCCGACTACCCTATCGTACGGGCGAGTAATCTCTTCGAGTGCTATTCTCGGTGTACTGTAGCAGCAAGGCAGTGATGGTTTATCTATGGTGAGGTTTCAAAGGAGCTAGGGGGCTTTCGATATACCCAGAGGGTACTTGGAAGATAGTCTGTGCACGATTCTGTCTAATGCACTACTACTCGAAGGGGTACCCACAGGGGTTACAAGGGAGTCCAAAAAGCGTGACCACCTCTTGTATTTCCTGCATGCATACCTCCCCAAATTCGCAGGTTTATGCACTCAACGACAGATCCTGTGGTTTAAAGATGCTGGAACATGTCTCTAGCCAAAAAAATTTTGCTAAAAAATGGAGATCCCACCGGCCCTAGAAAGCGCTTTGATACCACTTGTTATGCTCTTAACCTGCAAAATGATACCAGAATACCAAATATGCGAAGAAATATACCCAGAACATAGAACAATGAGAAACAACAGCGAGCATTTTATTATTCAAAAAGCAATGTTCACTTGCCTCTTCGAGGGGGCAACCTCCAATAGAGCCGAGCTCGATTACACAATAAGACATGATGCTCCTTGTAGGGAGTCTCTATCCTTTATATATGATTCGTACATGCAATACCATGGAGCAATACCATGGTTCTTATTAATACCATCTATCTAATACCATGGCCCATTTGCAACTAATTGTGGTCCCGTCATTAAATGCGTGTTAACCACTTACAATTATTAATATGGGCTTTATTGACTCTTTACTTAACTATAACTATAACTCGATCCTACTACATAAATAAGGGGGTTAGGGTGGGACCCTAACATAAAATGTTATTTGTATTTAATTTTGATGCATGATTTATTTTGTGATTCACTTATAGTATTGTTCATAGATAAATGAATGTTGAATAAGAATCTCTTATTGAATTAAGGCTTCTGTGATCCATATCAAATTTTTGAAGATTCTTCGGTGAAAATCACATAGAGAAACTTTTGTCGACGCGTTTCGAACCAACCAATGTGGTTCATCGTTAGGACAAGTTAAATGAGCAGATCTCGTTTTTCACATTAAATAGACAGGGCAGAATATCCCATGACCCAATTTTCCAGACAAGATATGTCATTTTAGCCGTTATCTTGTCTGGAAAATTGGGTCATGGGATATTCTGCCCTGTCTATTTAATGTGCAAAACGAGATCTGCTCATTTAACTTGTCCTGATGATGAACCACACTGGTTGGTTCGAAACGCGTCGACAAAAGTTTCTCTATGTGATTTTCGCCGAAGAATATTAAAAAAAAAGAATCTCTTAATTTGTCTCATTTATGGTAATACAAAATCTTGAGATTTTCTCTCTATTTCGTTAAAAGAATATATAATGTCTTATATTCTTGCAGTTAGTAAGATTAAACGATATATATATATCTATATCTATATATATATATATATATATATATATATAGGTTCTAAACTTGGTATCATAACTAGTTTAAAAAATTGGAACCTTGAGCCCTCTAACCTTCTTTCTCATAGTATTTTTTTGTCTTATCTCATGTGGAGTTCTTCTAGAAATTGGTTAAATTTTGGAAAACCAACTTGTGGAATGCTACCAATCCCATGATAGATGGATGTCCTGAAAATAAATTGAAACAACTCAATAAGAATGCTTCCGGTAAAGCCATTCCTCTTGAAATCTGCTAAAATCAACTGAATAAAACCTTCTACAACCCTCTAAAGATAGTGGAATAGGTCCCAAGAACTTATTACATGATAAATTTATGAGCCTAACTTTCTCAAGAAGGACATGGAAGAAATCTCTCCAATGAAACTATTTCTAGTCAAATCTAGAGAGTCCAGGTCACAACACTCTTAATTGATACCTATTTGAACAATTTTAAAGTGTTCCTCTGTCCTTTGGAATGAGGGTTGTAATGCATGTAACTGATAAAACTTTTCATTTTTCATAGGAGTTTAGATCCCTAATTTGATTTGTGATACTAGAAAATAATATTTATATCCACCTCTAAATCACATATCTATATTGAAAATGATATGTTTGGTGCCAATGCCCATACCACAAAACAAATTACCTAAGGATTTTTTTGGGTTAACGATTTTTTTGGGTTAGAGATGTATATTGTTCCCACACTTCAAATTCATGACCCATTCATAGCAATACTGGAAACTATAATTAGTATACTACAATTATACACTCAACACATCACAAACTACCACGCAAATATATCTCACAATGAGATCTAAGAAAGATCCCAACATCTCACCTAACTGAAGAAACACCCATTACTTACTAATATTCTGGTAAATATACTGGAAACTGGAAACTATAATTAGTATACTACAATTATACACTCAACACATCACAAACTACCACGCAAATATATCTCACAATGAGATCTAAGAAAGATCCCAACTGAAGAAACACCCATTACTTACTAATATTCTGGTAAATACACATCAGATTCTTCATGGTTCATTGGATAACATAGGTAACTTGTTTTCATATATATATATATCTATAAAAGCATAGCCATCTGTGTAAAATTTCAAAGACAACTCATAATTATGTTCTTCAATTTCAATGTCAGTATATTTTCCAGCTTTCCAAACTAAGTATGCTAGGAAGGCACGAGAAGCCATAATATGAGGAAGGAAAGGGCATGTATTAATGTTATCCAAGGATGAGCAATGTGATGCCCAACATCATATGAATTTAGTCCTAAGAATTAAGATCAATCATATTACTAGTTTTCTACTCAAAACTCATACGGAAAATCTAACATCAAAAAAATATAAAGATGAGTTAAAGGATATTGTCTTCATCATCCTCATCAAAACTCTTCGTGCAAAGGTTTTACATTGCATTTGGCATTGTTACTCGCTGTAGTTTTCCCATTCCACAAAATCAGCGATAGTAACTAGACCTAAAAATTTCCATGGTAAGAAGCATATACGGTGATTATTACGGTTGTTGTAAAGTCACGCAAAATTGAATCCAGAAAGATGGAATTTCTTCCAACCTTTTAGCGGTGTAAATGTAAAAGTGAATTTATTAAATGCCAGGAACATCAAGGACCTGAGATCACGGAACTGAGATGACGGAATCCCATTCCAACATACAAAATCACTGTCATTTTTCATTAAAAATAGTTGTATTCGGCTAATTATTATTTACTGAATTTGTGAGAGAAATTGATTTGGCTTATATTCGGCAAAATCTACACTAAAATCACTTACTCTCTTAGGTAAACGTCCATGAAAAGCAGCTGATACGAAACGGTGAGTATCTGCAGGGTAGGGTCGTGTCCCTTTACAAGTTTATATTATAAAAATCCGAAAGCGTTGTTCATTTCACGATCCATTGCTTCAAATTGCACCAGCTGTGACACGACATATATCATTTCCTTGAATATTATTAGCTGATCCGCAGGTTCATTCATTAATTCAATTCAATATCCCATTCTTGAGTTCAATATCCAAACGGGTGGCAGAGCTAGGGTTTTCTTCAAAATGCATTCTTCCAGCGCCAACCCTAATGCCAATGGAGATGAAGGTGAATCATCTAACGTGCATGTTAGTGAGCCACACGTGCCTGTACCAACTTTGAGTGATAATAGTAAGAAGGAAGGGTTGAATTGCCAGGCGGGTGGCGTTTTACCTCCCATGTCAGGAGAAAATCCAAATAAGAAAACACTTGTGTTAGACTTGGACGGAACTCTGGTTCACTCCGATTATACACCAGCGCCAGCAGGCTATGATTTTACTCTATATCTTGAGGGCAGCAACAAACCCCTGTATGTGTCGAAAAGGCCTGGCGTGGACAAATTGTTGCAGACATTAGGCAGCACAGGGTTGTATGAGATTGTCATCTTCACGGCAGGAAGGGAATGCTATGCAAATGCTTTGGTGGACAAGATCTTGGATTTATTGCCTCCCTCGCAACACGCCATCACAAACACAAATATAATTCCCCGCACCCACCGCCTTGACAGACGCCACTGCACCCATGTTGAAGGAGTCCTCGATGAAGTGAAGGACCTGTCTATTCTGGGACGGGATCTGAAAAACGTCATAATAGTCGACGACCGCCCATCCTCCTATTATCTCCAACCAGAAAATGCCATCGGGATCGATTCCTGGACTGGCGACAACACTGACGACAATTCCCTCTTACTACTCCTCCCTTGGCTCCTCGCAATCCAAGATCCAAAATTTCCTTACTGCACCTCAGATGACGTGAGAGAAGTGCTGAAGTTAGTACTGGGTGAACGTAAAGATTAGCAGGAGCATAACGGTTTTATACATTTTAGAGAGATTTTTCGGCAAAAATCACATAGAATCTTATTTGTCGACGCTTTTCAAATCAACTAGTGTAATTCATCGTCAAGATAACGATTTTATACATTAGATTTCTGCACTTGAAATTACTAATCGATACCCATTCATTAATTTTTGTTGAACTGAAAATATAAAAATAAAAATTTCTATTTTAAATATCACCAAAAATGTTTCATATAAACACATAAATATAAAATGAATGGCTATTTTATAGGTCGATATTTTATTTTGATGTTTCATACAAGCTATACCTAACGTCGCAACTTTTAAATGATTAATTAAAATAAAAAAAATAACGAAAAAGAAATGTGTACCTACATTAGTTTTTTTTGGTATACACGTGTTACACAAATCCATTTGATTTTAATGACTAATAATTGTTCATGGTCATTTCTCTTATTGATGCATAAACCATATCCAACTCTTTAAATATTTGTTATGATAATTAAAACTATAGTGATTTCACCCTCGTGTGATGAAGAATACCCGTTCTTTTGAAACCAAAGTTATTTATTACCTATAGATTTCGGGGCATATGATCAACTATTAAGTAAATAACTTTCGAGGGTACCCTTTTATTTTTCTAACACAAAAGTTATTTATTACCTATAGATTTCGGGGCATATGATCAGCTATTAAGTAAATAATTTTCGGAGTTACTCTTTTATTTCTCTAAATGCACTATCAAAGATTAAACTTGAAGCAACTACACAACATGAATTTAGGCATGTAGAAATGACATGTAGTATGAAAAAACTACACAACATGAATTTAGGCATGTAGAAATGACATGTAGTATGAAAAGAAATATAGGAAGGATGGTAAAGGATTGTGAGGTAGATTTAGGAGTATGCAAAACCAAGGTATCTTTGTACTTCATAGTCTTAGGAGTCTATGATGTAGTCATAGGAATCGATTGGTTGGAACGACATGATACAGTTATAGATTGTAAAGGCATGATATTGCATTTTACAAACGATAAGAGAAAAAGAAATTCCCTGAGGAGAACGAACCGATGGTTTTCCCTAAGGTTCATCTCCTCAAATCAATTGATGAAATGTAGACGAAAGGGATGTCAAATGCTCATGGTGGTAGTTCTAAATGATAGGGGTGATTTTGAAAGCCTTGATAAACATCTACTTCTTGTTGAATTTAAGGATGTTTTTCCTAAAGAAATGCCTTAGATAGCCCCAAAAAGGGAAATTGATTTTAACATTGACCTTAAATTAGGCATTCCACCTATCGCAAAGGCAATTTACCATATGTCAACTCCATAGATAAAGGAGTTGCAAATCCAATTAAAATAATTAATGGACTTGGGGTTCATATGACCCAACATATCTCCATGGCAAGCCCCTATAATTTTTGTTAAGAAGAAGGATGGCATATTGTTGAATAAGGTGATGATAAAAAAAAAATATCCTTTACCAAGGATAGATGAATTGCTAAAACAAATGAGGGGGGAACTATGTTTTCAAAGATAGATATGAGGTTAGGATATCATCAGTTGAGAATCAAGGAATAAGATATCCCAAAGACAACATTTAAGACAATATATGGGAATTATGAATTTTTAGTTTTACCCTTTGGTCTTACAAATGCCCTAGGTGTTTTCATGAGTTTGATGAATGGAATATTCTCGGACTACCTAGACAAGTCTGTACAAGTATTTGTTAATGCTAATTTTATCTACTCAAAGACCCCAGAGGAGCATGACGAGCACTTGAGGCTAGTTTTATAGTGTCTTAGAGAGAACCAAATGTATGTGAAGTTGTCAAAGTGTTCCTTTTACCAATCAAAGATACACTATCTTGGGAACATAAACTCTGGGGAGGGTATCATAGTAGACCCAACAAAGGTCGAGGGCATCATGGAATGGCTAAAACCAACCAATGTTCATGAAATATAATGTTTCATGGGCATGGTGTGGTTTATTGCGGATTTGTTGAAGGGTTTTCAAAGATAGCAAGCCCCATTATTGTTCTCCAAATAAAGAACAAGAAGTTTGTTTGGGCTAACAAATGTGAAGAGTTGTTTCAAAGGTTAAAGCTATTGGTAAAATAAAAACTCATTCTGAAAGTACCAGATAAGGAAGGATTGGGTTGCGTATTAATGCAAGAAGGAAGAGTAAGTGTACATGCATCAAGAAAACTTAGAACCCACGAAGAGAACTACGAAACCCATGATCTTGAAATGGCATCAATTATTTACCCCCTAAATATTTGGAGAAACTACCTACTAGGAAGGAAGTTTGAATTATGGAGCATCATTATGGGCTACAACACATATTCACTCAAGACCACTTGTCTAAAAGAATGAGAAGGTGGCTTGAGCTAATAAGTGAATATGATTTTGATATTGCTTACATAAAGGGAATAATAAATAGAGTGGCTGATGCTTTAAGTAGAAGGCCTCATATATTTTCAGAGATTCCCTTGAAGAAAAACCGTAGGGAGAAGTTGTTCAACTTACAAATTAAGGATACCTGGTACAAGTATGTTAGCAAGAGATTGAGGGAATATGAAATAATGATCCATAAGTATTGTTGGAAAATAAAATATGTTCGCTCTTCATAATTTGTATGTGTATCAAAAGCAAAATGAAGAAAAATAAATTTATATTATTATTATTTCTTTATTCAAGCATGTTCTTCATGCTTATATGTTTTATTGAGTCAAAGAATTAAATTTGAGTCAAAGTCCATTTGCATTGTTTGTAAGAAAAGGAAAAGCATTTTTTGTTAAGTAAAAAAAGAGTAAAATTTACCTTCATAATACCAAATTGGCCCTCTAGATGGTTAGGTTGGCTTGCTCAATAGATGTGGCCCTTCACAATGAGGAACAACTATCTATTGGTGTGAATCCTCCACTAAAAAGGCAAGCGGTTTGTTATGTTATGAAGAGATATATGAGTTTATGTGACAAGGGATATGTGATTTTCTTTAAAGGAGTAGATGTGGTAAAAGGATATGAAAAGAATGTGAGTTTTCTATGATAAGAGACCTGAAAATAATGTGAATTCCTGAAGAGATATGTGAGTTGTTCTTGCAATGACATGCGAACTCCATAAGCACTTTTATGACTATATTATTTAAGCTATGGAAGGATCATGAGGTTTGTGGACTACAATCTACTAAGAAGACAAATTTCTTTATGAGGGAAAGGCATCTAAAAGGGCAGATTAGTGACAAATCAAGGATAAAACATGATGGTAAATGGAGGGATGACTTGGGGATCTTATGGAGGTAGATGTCTTGGTTTTGGTATTGGATATCTCATTTGATCTGATTCTATAAGAAGAGGATTATTCAGGTTTTCCCCAATTGTGGTGGTTTTCCCTGGCTTGGATTCTATATCTTGTGTTCTTTTTTTTCTTGTGATCTTCATGCATATCAAGTTTTGGTAATTGTTTGATGAATAATAAATAATAAAGTAATAAAAGGCCAACAAAACTCACAAGTAATTATCAAGTAAGGAGAATCAACCTTAATCTAAAATTTCCTTGATTTTCCAACATGGTATTAGAGAAAGGTTAGAAGGAGGAAGATCACATATTGTTGGAAACTATACTTGAAGTCTTGTTTGTAATCCCTATGGAAGTTTGAGTTCACATCTCTGTAGTTTAAACCATGTCTTTGAATTAAAGAAGTTTGAGTGACTCCCTATGGATTGAATGAAAGACAATGATCTCATCATTATAGAAATTTTGAGGTCTAAAATGGGCCTCCAAAGGATTATTATAAAAAAATAGTGGAAATAATAAAATAACATTAGATTACATGATCAAAGAGGGAAAAAGTAAAAAACTACTTTTTCAACTTATCTCCCTACAGTTTTACTCAAATTTCGAGTGGGAGCACTCATTGGATACAAAATTTAATTCCTCATCCAAGAAATATCCATGTTGCACACTTTCGATAGACCCTGCTATAAAAAAAAGACAAATACATTGAAAATGTCAATCACGTTTTTTCATGTATTTCTCATTTTCATGCAGCAAGGTCCACCGAAAATATGCGACATGGGTGCTCTCTAGAAGAGGAATTAAATTATACATCCAACGAGTGCTCTTAATTGAAATTTGAGTAAAACTATGGGGAGATAAGTTGAAAATACTAGTTGAAAAAGTAGTTTTTATATTCTTTTTATTTTTTAATCTTTTTAGTTTTTTACTCCAAAAATGGTGAATCATCCCCCATGCTTGACATCAACATATTGAATCCTATTGGTCCTTATAAAGTTGATTTTGGTTGTAAAATTTTTCTTTGGGGCCTATTTTTTAGCTCAAAATTTCTCTAATGGAAATTTGTAAGGAGGAACTCCAAAATTATTGTTTCTGCTACACCTTGACTATGTTACACTTATACAATGATCCAATTTACCATATGATATAAAGCAATTTTGTCATAAAAATGCAAATGTAATCTTTCTATAGCTCTCTACTATCTGACAAAGATTCACAATAAGGTTGAAAAATAGTATGCGAAGAAGTAATTAATGACAATTTCAATAGTTATTCAAGTTCCCCTCCTAGCCATGACTGTAATGCAAGTTTGTGATCCAAGTTTCTCCAAAATTTATTGATGAAAATTAGTTCCTAAGGTATGATGTGAAGTTATAATAGTGATAAGTGTTGTATCCTCTAAAGGCATAACATGCCAGTAGTACAAGCTAAACTTCTATCATATAATGTAAGAAATCTGACCTTAGTATATGACAATGAAGATTGACATATTTAACCTTTATCTGTGGGTTACCTTCCTTGACATAATAGTGATATGCATGTTATGAGCTACACCAATGAGGTTTGTCATCTCCTCTTAGGTTTGGTAGTGATATAGGTCCTTTTTAATACTCTCAATGAGACTGAGAAGGTGTAAGAGAGAGTCAAGATGTAGTCCATGTGAAGGCTGAAATTGAAAGTCGAGATGGGATGCTAAGGAGGTCACCATTTGATCCATTCTAATGCAGATTTTCTAGAATACTTTAGCCAAAAAAGATCAAGTTTTGAAGGAGTAACATAGGGTTTGTAATCTAAGATCTAGTCGTGCTCATGGAAGACTTGTTCTTGCAATAAAGCAGCCAAGTTTGGAAGAAGAATGTCTCTATGGTTAACAAATGAGTTCTCAGTTTAGAAGAGGCCAACAATATGCGTAATATATATTTGTTCTAAGCAATCATAATTCTCAAGATATCCCAACTATAATAGAAGGACCAAAGGTCCTAGTTGGATACTACAAGAGGGTTAAGAGGTAGTTATGGTTGTGGATTAGAGGCTCGAGAAGTAGCGGGAAAAAAAAAAGATAGTAGGGTTTTTTGGCCATGAATGAGGGTTGATATAAGTAGAGGCTAGGGTTATCATATGCCTACAATATGGTCGAATTTTGAAATAAATCCAAGGCATAAAAAGTGTGACAACCTCACTCATTTTTCTCTCATAAAATTCATTGTAAATATTTTTCAAATATTTAAAATTTAGAAGGGGGATTAAGTCAAAGGGACATGGATTTCAGAGTTCAGGAGGAGTTTGTTTGCTTAGGATGTTGAGGTTTTCTTTTGTAGAAAAATCAGAATTGTTTGGACAACCAGTAAATGCTTGTTAGTGCATGATTTTAATGGATTGGCTCTTAAATTAAATGGGATGGAAAATACAGTACACAAGGCCATGTGCTTGAGAACTCTAACAAGAAAAGAGGACAGGAGATTTATGGAGGAGAAGCCTAGGCAAGGAAGATAGGATGAGGATGAAGAATCCATGTAGAACAAGGAAAAGAGGCAACAAAGGACATTTAAACTGATGCTAGTGGGAGGAGAGAGGACACAAATTGGAGCATACAATGGATAAAAATGAGCAAGGGGTAAAACAAAGAAACATGTCCACAAAGTCCCACTTGAATGTATTTCCATTGGGTGCGTATGGCATATTTTTGGATCCAGATTGGTTGTATTTACACTGGACCAAGGTATATTTCTATGAAAAACAATTTAGTGCTTGGATGAGTAAGGAGAAAAAGGAGTGTTGCAGGGTAGGAAAAGAACCCATTTTAGTAAGGCTAAGCATAGTTATGCAAGCCAAATGCAGCAACAAAAAAGGATGCACATTGTTTGTAGTGCAATTTCATAAGGATGATAACGTTGATGATGGAATGGAAGACAAGGACGTTGAGTTTCTAAAGAGATATCATGTTTTGCAGTAGTATGAAAATGTCTTCCCAGTGGAGGTTCTTGGATTACTTCCTCACAGAGAGATAGATTTCTTTATTATGTTGGTACACGAAGTAGCACTAGTATACAATGGAAATATATGATGAGCACCCTACAGTTGGTCAACCTGAAATTATAGCTAAAAGAAATGCTTGATAAGGGCTACATAATACCAAGTGTGTCCCCATGAGTAGCACCTATATTGTTCATAAATACGCAATATGGAGCCCTTAGATTATGTGTTTATTACAGGAATTTAATTAAGGTAACCATAAAAAATAGATACCCACTACCAAGGATTGATGATATCTTTGATCAATTGAGGGGAGAAACAATTTTCCCCAAGATTGACTTGAGGTCAGGCTATCATCAAGTAAGAATCAAGGAAGAGGAGATCCATAAAACTACTTTTAGAACAAGATATGGGAAATATGAATTCGTAGTGGCATTCTTTGGGCATACTGATGCTTATGCCAAGTTCATGTGCTTAATGAACAATGTGTTGTGTTCTTATCTAGATAAGTTTTTCATTGTGTTTATTAATGACACACTAGTGTGCTAAAGGAAAAAGGAAGTGATTGAAAAGCATCTAGTTGTAGTGCTACAATTATTGAGGGAGCACAAACTCTATGCAAAGTTTAGCAAGTGTGATTTCTGCCAATCACAAATACATTATTTGGGGCATATTGTCTCCAAGGAATGGATCACAGATGATCCTAAAAAGATCAAATCCATAATGGAGTGGCCAACTCCAAGGAATGTTGATGACGTTAGGTCATTCATGGGATTGGTAGGATGTTACAAGATGTTTATATGGAATTTCTCAAAGATAGGACATCCCATCACAACTTTGAAGAGAAAAGGAAAGACATTCACGCGGACTGGTCAATTTGCTGAGATCTTTTTGCAATTAAAATAATTCCATGAATGCACAAGTGTTGGGAATTGCAAATCCTAATGAGGATTTTGTGGTGTGCATAGATGTCTTCAAGGAAGGGCTCAGTGGAGTCTTAAAGCAAGAAGGGCATGTAGTATGCTATGAGTCTAAGAACTTAAATGAACATGAGGTGAATTATGTAGTTCATTATTTAGAGTTGGATGTCATCATTCATTCTTTGAAAATGTGGAGGAATTACCTCCTTGGTATAAAATTTACACTCATGAGACACCACAGTGGACTCAAGTATTTTTTTGTGAAACCCTAATTAAATAGTAGGAAAGAAAGATGGTTGCCCATGCTTAGTGAATTTTACTTTGAAATGAAGTGTATAAAGGGTAAACAAAATAGGTTTGTTGATGGCTTGAGCAGAAGAATTCAAGAGAATTACTTGGAAGTTGTAAGTTCCTATCAAGCAGACCTAATACAAAGGGTCAAAAGTATTAGGGAAGCAACATGGAAAATATCAGCAACTGAAAGTGGTGAGGATTAAGAGTACCACCTCACTCAGGACAACCTAATTAGGTTCAAAAATAGAATTTTTGTGCCAAATAGTGGTGGAATAAAAAACATGATAATGAAATTCCCATGTTAAACCTTATTTAGGCCATCCAGGTATCGAAAGACTTTTACAACCATCAAAAGGCATTATTATTCATTAAATTTGAATAAGGAAGTGGCTTATTTTTTGGCGAAATGCATATAATTCTAGCAAGTAGAGGCCAAATGCAAGTATCAAATAGGCTTATTACAATCTATTCCCATTCCTTAATGGAAATGGGAGGTGATTTCTATGGATTTCATTACAGGACTTCATAAAAAAATTAGGAAGCATGATGTAATCATGGTAGTTGTTAAAAAGTTGAGGAAGGTAGCTCACTTTATAGCTGTCAAGTCCACTAAATCTACAATTGATGTGGCACAAATATTCATAAAGGATATTGTGAGGCTACATAGTCTTTCCAAGAAAATTGTGTTAGACAGAGATGTTAGATTCACTTCACTGTTTTGGAAGGAACTGTTTGCAAGATTGGGAACATAATTGGCATTTAGTACAACATATCATCCAAAAACAGGTGGGAAAATAGAGTGTACTAAAAAAATCCTTGAGGACATGTTGAGGAAGTATGTTATGCATCAACTCAGGAAGTGGGGAAAATATCTTCCACTTGTGGAATTTGCATAGAACAATGGATACCAAGAATCAATAAAGATGTGTCCATTTGATCTGAAAATGAAACTACTTGTTTTTGCTATTCAAGGTATTTATTTCCATTAATTTATATGTGCAAACTGTTACTGAAATCTTGCAATTGAAACAAAGTGTTTTTGGTAAATTTATGAGTCTTATGTGTGAAGGAGTGTTATTTCATTTTACTATTTAGCATATCAAATCTGAAAAACACAGCAAGATAAAATCACATAATATAACATAACAGCTGATAAGGCAGTTCACCCCTTCTGGGCTACATCTGTCAGGTCCAAGGCCCCCAAATGGGCATGTCCTTACTCTTATTAGATGCTCAAAATGGTTATATAGTGATAAGAAAGCCTAAACAGGAAAAATAAGCTATGAAAATGAGTTCAGAACATAGAAAGTAGTCAAGAATGACTTTTGTTTCACCTCCAATGATTAACCATAGCCCAATACAGCTCCAACACTCCCTATGCCCTAACGGCTCTCCAAGCTTATTTGCTGGAAAAACACCTAAAGATGAGCTCTGTTGGCTCTGAATCCTATACCATTGGCTCTGGAATGCTCAGAATAGCCAAAAAAAAAAAAAAAAAATTGCTCCAAAAGGATCTCCCTAGCCAAAGTTATGACCTCCAGAAGTTTTTCTCCAATTTGGCCTTAAAAAACTCCACTAAATTTGGATAGCTAGTAGTTAACTCCACTAAACTTGGCTACTCCACCAGAACTGGCATGCTCTATCGGATTTGGCGGGACTGTTAACGGTTAGCATTAAACGTTTGAGGAGTGGTCACATGTGTTGGCGACGAACCCACTTGTGGTTAGGCAAGTGATCGTTAAATAAACATTTTGAGCTTAGTGGTTAAGAACCACTACGTGGCGCATTCGGTTAGTCCGCTTGGTTGGCAGCGAGGAGACTCAAATTCAACTCCTAATGGCTACAATAAATTTTAATGTAACCACCATTCTTCCAACCAGGGGCCACGTGGCAGACTTTGGGCTTGCCACGTGTTGCCCATTGATTGGTCCACATCATACACAATCAATTTCATGTGCAATCACAACTTGCCAAGTGTCAAAATCTGGTTGGCCCACAAGGAATATTCTGTGGAATGTTCTAAGGAATATTCCCAAAATATTTCAAGGAATATTCCCAGATTTTTTTTTTTAATATTTGCTAAGTCAAAAGTCAACCATGGTCAACTGATTTTTGTAAACTTCAAACTTGAATAACTTCCACATACAGTGTCAGATTTGAGTGTTGTTCATGGCTACATGATTGTTTTGATGAGGCTTATCTGGTCGTTATAGTTTCAACCAATTCTAAGAAATTCAAAATTTGAGAATTTTTTCCACTTAGGACATGATCACCTGATCACACCTCCAAAATGGGAAGATTTTGGACCCCAAAAGCTCTTTGATTACTGAAAATGAAGACGAGGAGATTGATTCTCCACTCTTCCAACCTTGAATAACTGAAATCTTCCCGACTTCATCAAATTGAGCTTCTGATAAAAAAATAAATTTTCCCTTGAATTCATTGACCAACCATTGCTAAGATTGACTACATCATGATGCAAATTCTTGAAATTTGCATAACAACAACTATATTTTGCAGAAAGCATACTATTTCTACAATGGTCAAACTTCAAAGAAGACTTAAATAAGGTTCACCTTGCCAACTGTTCACATGGAAAATTTTTGTTGAATGATCCCTGTACTTGTGTTGAATCTCGACCAAGTTTTCTCACCATACCAATCTGCCATTCTAAAACCAACATTGACCCATGCTGAACTGTGTGCCCTCTTTGCTTGCATGTTTTTCCTTCTCATGGAATCTTGCACCGCTTTGCACTGACACTTCCTTCTCTGCACCGATCGACACCAAACATATCTTGTGCAACCTTTTGTCATCTTCTTTCAAAGACGAACTGTTATCAGACTGAAACATATCATCATTTATATAACCAATAATATGAAAAGGAAATTGTACCAAATCTTGTTGTTTAACCATCAACAAAGTCAGATTTTGACTTTCATTAACTAGCCTTTTCAATTGCCCTGCATGGACTAAATAAGATTCTAGCTTCTTCTTATATGCTCTCACAACTTTTCGATCCTTGAACAAGTGATAGTTATTTTCATGTCGATGGAAGATTGCCTTTCTATCAAATAAATATGGACTACCCAACACAACACCTGTAATGTCAAGTGGTACTACATCCAGTTCAACCCAATCAACATAATGAGCTATTATAGAGAAGCACAAGATGCACTTCTTTGAGACTTGTAATTTTGCATCCTTGCATATCCACCCAAGTGGATAAGGCTTTAGATGTGGAATTGTCTCAGCTATTTGACCAAGTCTTCTGAGATGAGATTAGCTTGAGACCCACTATCAAAAAGTGTGTCTATCTTCGTGTGGTTTGAGATTATCCTCACATGAAATAGTTTTATCCTCCTCTTTTCATTTTTGCGTTTCTTTGTGACAATTTAATGTGCTAGAACTGGGATTTGTTTCTTGTACAACCTCCTTCCCTTTTATTTTCTTTAATACCATGGCGATACTTTTTGTCTCATCACCTGATTTAGACCCTAAGTCTTGTTCAACAGTTGCTACAGTTTTCCCCTTTTCTTTGGTTTTGTCTTTGGTTTTATATTTCTCTGGTTTCAGCTCCGGATGAAGCTTCCAACGATGGTCTTCATTATGGCTTGTTTTTGAACAGTTATTGCAAAAGAATTTCCCTTTTTCCTTTCTAGAGTTTGCAATCCTTTTTCTTACTTTGCCTTTAAAATCACTATCCTCATTTCCATCAAAAGTGTTTTTCCCTCTAGCCTCTAAATGCGTAGCTTGTATACAAACTTCGTCTAGAATAGTAGGATTGAACATAAGGATAGTATTTTTAAGGTAGTTGTGCAAACCACCTATATATTTCAGCAAAGTGTATTGACTTTGTAAGGCTACCCCTAATAAGAGTGCTCTTCTCCTAAACTCTTGAGTGTATTCTTGAACACTTTGTCCTTTAAGTTGTCTAAAACTTTGCCAATTCATTATAGCCTTTTGTAAATGAGCAAGAGGATAAAATTGCTTCTTAATTGTGGAAATAAATTCAGCCCATGATAAAGTAAGCTTACCATGTTTTTGAATTTCATCCTTGGTCTTGGCTTCCCACCATACCAATGTTGCTCCTTCCATCCTTAATGAGGCTAACTGAATCTTGGTGTCATCATCATGTAAGTTTTGAATCCTTAAATAAACTTCCAACTGTCTTATCCAGTTGTCAAGTTTCTCTGCATTGACTTCACCGTTAAACATGGGTAATTCAAATTTAACATCTAGCTTTAAAAATGGACTTTTTCCAGAAGATTTAGGCTTATGAGGTTGATTTACTGAGGTAGAGGATGACAATGTAGAGGAAGAGGATGATGATGGAGATGGTGGATCGCCATTTCCTCCATGTCCTTTCTTTGAATTATCATCACCTTTCTTTCCTCCTGAAGAGCCCTCTCCTTCTTTCTGATGTTTAGACCCTTCTCCAACTAGCCTATCATTCCTTTCCTAGCATAATGTTCTTACCATCTCAGTCATGTCCAAAAAATCTTTTTTGAATACCCATTCTTCTTCCCTTGGATCCATGTCTTCAGGAACTTCTCCTCCCCTTTCGGACATACTTGAAGCTTCTTTTAAGGCTATTGAGGGTAAATCAGAAGGTGGAGATGCTGGAAACTTGTTCCTCCTTGGTTGAGGATTATCTTGTGCTCTAACCAATTGTCCTTTCCCTCTTTGAAGCTTAAGCCTGGTAAGAGTTAAAACTTGCAAAACAGTCAAAAATATCTTTGCACAAAAATGATACTCAAAACCTTGGGCTTTGATACCAACTGATCTGAAAATGAAACTACTTGTTTTTGTTGTTCAAGGTATTTATTTCCATTAAATTATATGTGCAAACTGTTACTAAAGTCTTGCAATTGAAAAAAAGTGTTTTTGGTAAATTTCTAAGTCTTGTGTGTGAAGGAGTGTTATTTCATTTTATTGTTTAGCATATCAAATCTAAAAAACACAGCAAGATAAAATCACATAATATAATGCAGCAGTTGATAAGACAGTTCACGCCTTATGGGCTACATCTGCAGGGTCCAAGGCCCCCAAATGGGCATGTCCTTGCTCTTATTAGATGTTCAAAATGTTTATACAGTAACAAGAAATACTTAACAGGAAAAATAAGTTGTGAAAATGAGTTCAGAACACAGAAAAAAGTCAAGAATGACTTTTGTTTCACCTCCAGTGGTTAACCATAGCCCAATACAGCTCCAACACTCCCTAGGCCCTAAGAGCTCTGCAAGTTTCTTTGCTAAAAAAACACCCAAAGATGAGCTCTGTTGGCTCTAAAACATGTACCATTGGCTTTGGAATGTTTAAAATACCTAAAATCAAAAAAATAATTGCTCCAAAAGGATCTCCCTAGCCAAAGTTATGACCTCAAAAGTTTTTCTCCAGTTTGGCCTGAAAAAACTCCACTAAATTTGGATAACTAGCAGTTAACTCCACTAAACTTGGCTACTCCGCTAGGATTGGCATGCTTCTCTAGATTTGGCGAGACTATTAACGGTTAGCATTAAACATTTGAGGAGTGGTCACATGCGTCAGCGACGGAACCGCTTGTGGTTAGGCAAGTAATGGTTAAATAAAATTTTTGAGCTTAGTGGTTAAGAACCACTACGTAGCCTGCTTGTTTAGTCCACTTGGCTGGCAGCGAGGAGACTCGGGTTTAACTCCTACGGGATACAATAATTTTTAATGTAACCACCATTCTTCCAACCAGGGGATGTGGCAGCCTCTGGGCTTGCCATGTGTCACCCATTGATTGGTCCACATCATACACAACCAATTTCATGTGCAATCACAGCCTGCCATGTGTCGAAATCTGGTTGGCCCATAGGGAATATTTTGTGGAATATTCCAAAAATATTCTAAGGAATATTCTTGGAATATTATTTTTTAAATCTTTACTAAAGTCAAAATTCAACCCTGGTCAACTGATTTTTGTAAACTTCAAACTTCAATAAATTCCACATACAGTGTCGGATTTGAGTGTCATTCACGGCTACAGGATCGTTTTGACGAGGCATATATGGTCGTTCTGGTTTCAACCAATTCTGAGAAATTCAAAATTTGAGCATTTTTTCCACTTAGGACATGATACCCTGATCACCATTTGAGGCATTGTATCAAGGGAGTTGCAACGCTTCTATTAGCTATAGTTATATGATCAAAATGGTCCTTGTTTGACTTGATATGATTAAGGAAATGGAACAACAAGTTCATATTATAAAACATAACTTGAAAGTGGCGCTAGGAAGAAGAGCTAAGTATATTAGCATAGGGTACACAAAGAGTTCCAAGTTGGGGAGCATGTGTATCTGAGAGTTAATCCCAATAAGAATTCCCTAAATATTGGAACATGTGCCAAGTTGGCACTATGGTATTGTGGGTCTTTTGAGATCCTTGAGAGGATTGTTATAGTGGCGTATAGGTTGGCATTACCTCCATTAGTTAGAATTTATGATGTTTTCCATGTTCCTTTTCTTGAAATATATGTACAGGATCCTAATCATGTGATTGATTGGTTTGTGCTATAGGTGGAACTAGAGGGAGAGTTCCAACCAGAGCCAATGTGCATCCTAGACCGGAGGAGTCTCATGCTTTGAAATTGAGCCATAGAGTAAGTCAAAGTGTAGTGGAAGCACTTCTTTCCAAAGGATGAAACATGGGAAATGGTCGATACCATGAAATATAATTATCCCTTTTTGTTTATTGGTTAAGGAAAATGTGTACATGATTGCAAATCTTATATAGACTTATGTATATAAGGATCCATGAAAATAATATGTGTTTGTATTTTATTCCTGGTGTTTCATATGAGCAAAGGAACACTGAGGGTGGTGATCCCTCAAGGGGAGGTGTTTGTGGCAACCCCACCCATGTTTCTCACATAAAATGTATTGTAAATATTTTTCAAATATGTAAAATTTAAAAAGGGCACTAAGTCAAAGGGACACAGATTCTAGAGCCGAGGAGGAGGATTGTTTACTTGGGATGTCGAGGTTTTCCTGTGCAGAAAAATAGGAATTGTTTTTAAGACCATCAAAGTATAGTTGGTGCATGATTTTATTAGAATGCTTCTTAAATTAATTGGGATGCAAAAGAAAGTACACAGGCCCATGTGCTTGAGAACTCTAACATGAAAAGAGGACATGAAATTTTTGGAGGAGGATATTGTTAAAATATGAAACTATGGTCAAATCCCTCTTTGGATAGATCTTTTGAAGGGGAATATGATTGCATTGAATTCCTATTTTTGAGAGGACCAAAATTGACCTAAATATGACTAAAATCAAATCCGAGGAAAGTGTTCTTATGAAGAAATTCCCACATGTGCATATTTGATAAGGTCAGCCCTAAATAAAACTGGAGACCCTTGGAAGGCTATAAATACAAGTGACCTCAACATAATTTGAAAATAATAATGAGACTTTCTTCTATTCTCTTTCTAGGTTTTTGTCTCACACAGGTTTGAGCCATGTTTGTGGAGGAATGCGTTCGCTCGAATACGCAATTGCAGAGTTTGAAACTCTCATCTATGTTTTAGGGTTTTGGGTCTCAGTTGTAGGCATGAAACAAGAAGAAATTAACCATATTCACATGCAAAATAGCTCATTCATGCGACTGAAGTTTTTCAATTGCATGTTCAACGCCTCCTCCATGTGACTAGCATCTAGGATTTTTGAGTCTCAGTTGCAGACTACTATTGCTAGTTTACAGGCTCCATGGAGTCACTGGAACATTCCCAGTCACACGGATGACTCCTCTTCCATGCGATTGGGACCTAAATAATGAAATTTCAGTTGTTTAAATATTTCTCTTAGTTGATGTAGTGTTTGGTCATAATTAGAATTTTGAGAATAAGAATTGTTGGGTTCATTTCATGGATATTGTGTAGTTATTTTTGCTAGATAATTATATGGATAAAGATATGGATAATTGTACTCTATTTTTCTGAATTATTCAATGAAAATATAATAAGAAGAAGAATTTGAAACGATTTTCCCCATAGCGGGTTTTCCCCTAATGTCCGACTAATCCCGGTGTCGCTATTTCTGAATTCTTTTCTTCTATTGTTCCTTTACTTTTTGTTGCATTGATGATGACGATATTATTCTTTCTATATAGATGCATATGTTGTTGAATAATGATGTAAATATGAATAATGTTATGATGTTATAGGGTGAACTTAATGTGCTAATACAAAAATGTAATTATCAAAGCAAAGAACAATATAACCCTAAGAAAAATTAACATGGTATCAGAGATGGGATGAAGAAAATTCACGGAGATCATCCCTATGATGTTGTCATTGATGGAAGCAAGAGAAGATGGAGGAGACCTAAAATAATTCTAGGGTTTGAAGGAAACCCTAGGAAATTTGGGTATAAGGGTTTGACAGATATTAGAAGCATTTGAGAGAAACCATGGTTTATGTAAAACATTTGAGATATGAAATCTAGAAACCCTAGTAGAGTCAATGCGAAGAAGTTCAAGAACTTGTTTGAGAATTAATGAATCCATAAATGGGATAGTATTTATTAGCCTTGGTTACTAATAAACACAAGTATTTTCTAACATCAACACCACACACGTCCTCAAATATACATCTCATGTCAAATAACTATTATAGCATACACATCTATGTGCAAGCACATTAAATGAACATATCTAACATGACCTAACAATATACACATTAGCACCAACATATAAATTAAGTACATCCACATGAATATAAAAATGCACTATATATGTGTGTGTGTGTGTGTGTGTGTGTGTGTGTGTGTATGTATGTATATATATACATATATAACTACTATAAAATATCTCATCTAATAGTACTAGTGGAGGCCTGGTCTGTAACAGAAGATGATGGATGGTCGATTGCCTCAAGAGTCAAAGTAGGAGGTGGAGGAGAAGATGGTTGGTCTGCTCTCTTAATAGAAACAGACAGTGGCTGAGGTCATTAAAGAGGAGGAGGTGGAGTACTACCAGAAGGATCATCACCCTGATCATCATTCGATGGGGTACTATTGGGTGAAGACTCTGTATTTGCTACATGGCCATCCGTCCACGCCGCCAATAGTTTGGTACCACCAATGATATGATGCATAAGACTCATCATATTGCGTGGAAAGTTCCTATAGAGATCCATGAGTCTAGTATTTGCACTAATGTCTCAAGTTGTCACATGACAGACTCCCTCCTCGGTCTCCCAAATCCCTCCTAAATCTAATATTAGGCCTTTGTTGTCACATGCCCATGGGTATCTGCATTTGAGGATGTCCCTCAGCCTCCATGACCTCAACAATCTCCATGTTTGCATCATGTGGGGGAGGAGGCATGTCCCACACGAATGTGCCAATATCTACAAAAGATATAGTGCACATAATAGTCAGACAATTTCATTAAACATTTAATAAAATAGGTTAACAAACATGTTAGAATAAATTTTATTCTAATTAATTAAGACATTAAAATGAAACAATATTAATTTAAATAAAACACTAATATTACCTCTATCATCTTTTGGTTCATCCTATGTGAAGAGGATGTTGGGGCATTGTCGCAAACCCATCCCCGTGTAAGGACATGACACCATGATGAAGATATGGTCTGCCTCATTGGCTAGTAGCCCCAGTGTGTTGGTGGACATCCTAGCTGAATACTCTGGTTGGCCCCTCTTGAGCATCATCTCACCCCACATGTGCATCTATAGCTCAGTCATCGACCTAGGAGGGTGATGGTAAAAAGTAGGCCTCATTTGCGAAAACCTATCAAAAAAATATCAAAACAACTCTAAAGCAAAATGGAAGTTCGATCTCCCATGTATCATAACTTGAAATATATATAAAGTTATATAAAACTTCCACAAATTTTTTTTAGACCATATGATACATCATGGCCTCTACACCAAAGAATCAACATAAAACAAAACAGGTAAACTAATGTTGCATATTACTAGTAGAGTGTGCAATGTTTCTCACCAATAGTGAGAGGCACATAACCTCCTTTGTAGCAAAAGAAGAAATAGTTAGTTTTCCACCATACACTTAAACATCCGTTCAAGAAACTACATGATACCCAACATATCATTGAGAGTAGTTAAGTTGATTCTCTGTTGCAACACCATTGGGGAGATGAGGGAACTAGGGTAAATCCTCCCCTTTCCTCGATAAGACATTGATAAAATAAATGTCCTCCTCAGTGGGATCATACCACATGTCAAGACCGGCACATAAATTCTATTGATGGACATCCACATACATATGAGTTGTACAAACAACCTGAAGTGACCCTTCAGGGATGTAGCCTCCTCATAGTACTTAAGGAGGCCTACATTCGTCAATATGCCTTGAGTTGCTAAGGTTAGAGGGCAAGGGTACTAGAGAAACTACATGATACCCAACATATCTCTGAGAGTAGTTAAGTTGAATCAGTGTTGCAACACCATTTGGGAGATCAGGGAACTAGGGTAAATCCTCCCCTCTCCTCGATAAGCCAGTGATAAAATAAATGTCCTCCTTAGTGGGCTCATACCACATGTCAATACTAGAATATAAAGTCTGTTGGTGGACATCCCACCGATAGATCAGTTGTGCCAACAACTCGAAGTGCCCCTTCAGGGATGTAGCCTCCTCATAGTACTTAAAGAGGCCTACATTCCTCAAGATTCCTTGAGTCATTAAGGTAATAGGGAAAGGGTATAGATATCTCTCCCACTCTTGTGCCTCCCAATCTCATACCATATTATACTGATCAACTCTTTGCTCCTGTTGTTGTTGCTCCTCTCCCCTTTGACATCTCTACATGATTGACATATAAAATGCATCAGCCTTATACATAAAGCATAATTTTTTTTATTAAATGAAAATTTTGTTTATAAATATGGTCATGTAACTTCCAATTAACCTCAATGCACCAAAAAAATAGGAACACGCCAGATACGGTGTGCCAAAAACATAAGAATGTACCAAAAACAATGTATACATTGACTTAACACACTACTTTCGGTTCACATACATACATAACATTAGTTATTTTTATTTTTCAATGTGGTGCATCAAAATAACATTTTGCACTGATGTGTTAATTTAACTTTGATGCACTGCACCAGAATGTCCAGATTAATGAACACACCGAGCTATAATTTTTTAATATTATGCGGTGTATTTTGCAAAAATAGACACACTTTTACAAAACACACCACCGCAAAAATTATAATTTTAAAAGTGGTGTGTCATTGAACTTCACATCCTCGTGCATTTTCGTTTATCAAACGCATCGAATAAAATTAAAAGAGTGCATTATGTTAACATTACACATCAATTTGTAGTCCACCCTATAAATTTAAGGTGCACTTTGAATGGTGTGAGCCAAACCTCTCAAATGCACCACGCGTGCAAAAAAAAATGCATTCTTTTACTTTAATTTTCAATTCTACTCCACTAAAAATTTAAGTTAGCTATAAACATAGGGTTTCCCTAGACATTTTCTCATATGGGAGGCATGGTTTCCACATAAATGAAAAAAACAAATTTGACCACTGTTTGACAAAATTCAAAAGGCACGCAGTGAACAATGAATGAAAGGATAACATGCAAGGGAAGCATCGATGGCAGGCCAATTCACAGCGGAAAAAGTAGCACCGGTGCTTGAGAGCGTACAACAATGCAAATGTTAAAAGTGAATTTTACAAACAATATTTTTTTAATTTAATAATCACCATAGTGCACCAGGGGGGTTTCAAAAAAGGAAGAGCACTATTGCTTTGTGGGATTATAACACCGAATTGGTGAAGATGAATTTACGACCAACATTTTTTTAAATTTAACTTTGTCTAGTGCTATCAAGTAGTATACACATCGGTGCTATGGTTTCACCTAGCACACCACTATTTTTAAATCAAAAACCCTGCAATGGTGCACCATGTTATATATGCATCAGAGCATTTGGAAAATATCATAGCACCGGGGCTTCACGGGACTATAGCACCGGAATGGTGAAAACAAATTTTATGAATAACATTTTTTTTTAAATTTAACAATAATCTGGTGTTATTGAGTAGTATACGCATCCGTGCTTCAAAGTTACTTAGTGCACAATTATTTTTTATTTTTAAACAAATAACCCTCAAATGGTGTACCATTGTCTATTAAGCACCAGGACATACAGTTCTATGAATGAAATCGATGCTTATTATATGAGTAGCACACAAATATTTTTTAAATTAAGAAGCTTACCAAGGTGCACTATGTTTTTACTCACTTAGGATTTCGTAAAAAGGGAAAACACTATTGCTTTATGTGACTATAGCACTGAAATGGTGAAAATTAATTTTACGAATGACATTTTTTTTAAATTTAACCCTCTTCTGGTGTTATCGAATAGTATACACGTTGATACACTTTATATACATAGTGCACCATTGTTTTTATTTGTATAAAAAATAAACTTGCAATGGTGCATAATTTTTAATTGAGCACAAGGGCCTTCAGATCAATTAACGACATCGGTGTGTATAATATAAGCAATGGACCACTATTTTTAAATTAAAAACCCCAAAACGGTGCACCATATTGTTTATGTAACGGAATGTTCATATACAAGTTTATCACTAGGGTGTCATGAGAGTATAGCACCAGATTGAGAAAAATAAATCTTATGGCTGACATTTTTTTAAATTTAACCCTTTTTATGTGCTATCAAGTAGTATATGCACTAAAGCACATTATGTACTTAGCGCACTATTATTTTTTGATTTTTATAAAAATAAATCTACCATGCTACGCCATATGTTATTAGGCTTTGATGCATATAAATATAGTAATGCATTGATGCGTTAGTGTATTCTAGATGCACTATTAAAAAGCATCCACTAAATCATCCATCCACCCAACTTTTCTAGTGACCTCCACTACAAACGAATTTTTGGGCTATTTTTATAAGGGATTTCGCAAAAAACTCGGTTAGAGTGTGTTTTCCTTGCAATGATATCCTTAAGGCTCACACATTATTCTTTCAGGACGTTAGGCCGAGGATATGAATACTTGAATCTTACTATTAGTGGATTTGATGGATGTGTTTGTTATCTAGTTGATGTTATGATGATAACAACTGCAATGGATATTTTTATTAGTTGCGATAGATGTGCTTGTTTCATAATCAATGTTATGAGGATGATAGCTATGATGGATGTGTATTTTTTCTAGTTGATGTTATGATGATAGTAACCATCGTGGAATCATTATGTTGTCTATTTACATTAGTTTGGGCTCACGGTGAACAATGATGTCTATGACTATGTCATGATGATGATTTAACATATTTTATTATATTAATGAATAACATTATGTAACATTACTTCTAATGATTATTGAGTATGATTGATCTGGAATCTCTGAGTTACTAGAATTATCCAAGATATTTTGCTTGGTTGATGGTAGCATAATTGCATGAAAAATCATGTAAAAACCATATGTGCAAATACTTAAAGAAGAGGAAACATAAAGAAAACTATAAAGACAATGCACAAAATGTTTGCTAACAGAGTTTGTCCATTGTGGACTACGTCTTTGGGCCCTATTTCAATAGTGGGGAGGTCGCTTCATTCATCTCATAAAAATGAAAGGCTAATACATGGAAAAATACATCATTATACTTCCAATCTTGGGAGTTACTAGAAATTTGACTGCTCAAATGACAACAATCACAACACCAACAAGTCCTTCTCATCTCTTGAGACTTTTGACTATAAACATTACCTACTTCTCTATGGCGCATTGCTATCTTGAACTTCATGTCCAAAATTTATGATGAAGGCGGGTTTCTACCATGACCCCTAAATTTCACTGCGCATGTTGCAAAAATTGATTGCACCATTGTGATCCTTGTGAAATTTTAGTTAAAATGGATATAAATTGGCCCCATCCTGCCACCTGCAAATCTAGCCCCATGAGGAATCTTTTGGATTACTTAAATATTCTACGCAGAATATTATCTGGAACATACTACCTCGAAAAGTGCACCTAAGGGTTCCTCCTCCTGGTTCTCGAGTGTCAAGATTCTTCCACTCTATTCAAGGTTGCATCATGTCTTAGTTTTATCCCACATACAATTCTCATGCTCCTTTGCTCTGCGACCCCCGTCGAATGGCAAAGAAACAAGTTTATATATTGTGTTGGGAAAACATTACAAAGAACCCCACTTGGGACCTAACGGTGGGCAGGGTTAACTGAAGGCATTGTTTGGGGCTAGTCGGGGTTTCAAATCCCATCGAACCCCTCATTAGGGGAATTTTGAGGTTTAAAATGGTCCTCTTAAGGAAATTATAAAATAAATGTTGAAATAATAAGATAAGATTATGTTACATCATCAAATTTAGAGGGAAAAATAAAAAATTATTTTTTCAACTCATATTTTAAACTTATCTCCTTATGGGGTTACTGAAATTTTGAGTGGAAACACTCATTGCATGCAAAATTTGATTCATCATATAAGGAGTACCCATGTTGCATACTTTCGATGGACCCTACTACACGAAAAATGAGAAATACATGAAAAACGTGATTGTAATCATGTTTTTCATGTATTTCTCATTGTTCATGTAGAAAGGTCCATCGAAAATATGCAACATGGGTACTCCTTGGATGAGAAATTCAATTTTGCATCCAATAAGTACTCCCACTCAAAATTTGAGTAAAACCTTAGGGAGATAAGTTGAAAATTCAAGTTGAAAAAATAGTTTTATTATTTTTACCTTTTTACTCCAAAAATGGTGAGTCATCCCCCATGGTTGACATCATCATTTTGAATCCTATTGGTTCTTATAAAGTTTATTTTGGTTGGACATTTTTCTTAGGAGGCCCATTTTAGACCTCAAAATTTGCCTAATGTTTATATAAAATTCCAAAACCCATTAAAAACGTTTTGTGTAAAATTGAATTATCAGCCAACCAAATTTCTTAACATTTTTTTGTCATTCAAACTAATCGTTGATTTAGTGTGTGTAATTGGTTGTGACCGTTTGGAATATTAGCCACATGTTGGTTAGTTCGCTAACCATAATAATATTTTGTTTTTTCTGGTATGGTTTTAGTAAACCATACATATATGGTTTTGTAACCATGTCACCAATTTTTCAACCATTTGACCATTTCCCTTTTAGTAATTTGTTGGATTTTTATATAAACATTTTATTGGGTTTTTTTATGGTTATATTTTTTTTAGTTTTATATAATTTTTTTTTATATGGGATTTTTCAGTATTTTTTTTTGTCTTTTGCACAGGCAAGGATCCAATGGCTAAGCACCAAGTGTCAATGGTTGATTGGTGAGTCTGTTTCCATGTGTGCCTTGTGGGTCCCATTTTCCCTACTTAACTTGTAAAATTTTGACTGCGATAAGTTGGTCATACAGACTTGGATTGAGGTGTCATTTGCATCATTTGAAAGCTTGTGATGAGCTCTTTGATTTGATGCTAGTTTCATTAATATTTTAAGACTTTAAATTTTAGGCATTTAAGGATCCACCTGGATCAATGGTAGGAGACCACCAAATGCACTCGAATGTGATGAGTCGACAACCTCTCATTTGATGAAATTGAATACCTTGTCTCTGAATTTTTAAAGTTCACTTTGATTTTTTATTAAATTCTAATGACATGTTAGTGGTTGCAGGCATAGACTAATGATTGGTTGAAAGACTCATACATGGATGATGGGGTTGTACAGATAGAAGGAAGTGTATGTGAGGCATGGAACGATGTCCTCAATTCCACCTACAGGGTTAGGGTACCTTTGCCTTGAATATCATGATGTTGTGGGGGTAGGCCCCAGATTAGGTCTCTCACGATGATTTTACTAAGGGGTGCACATCAAGGTGGGTTCCTCAATGTCGAACACCAATAGTATCACTATAGTGGGTGACATAAGAGAGGATAGTTGTCTCCATATTCACACCTATTTTTCCCCTCATGGTCATTTGATGCTTGAAGGCCAAGCTGTGTGGCACCCTTGACATCAAGAAGAAATTGATTGGCGTGGAACCCTTGGAACTTCGAAGGGAAGTACTTGAGGGACACGACGAACTTAGCACATTGGGCGTCATGAAGAAACTAATGAAATATAATTAAGATATGTTAATCATTCTAGTTCACATAATGTGGTAAATAAAGTTTTAAACCAAGTTATTTAATCAAGAATAAAACTTGGGGTAAAGGAAGAATATGAATAAATAAAAATATTGGACCACTTGACAAGTCTACCCTTCCCACATTTGGAAAATTTTAGGTATACAATGTGCATAAGTGGTGGAGGGGTGGGATACAGACATAGAATTAATTAGAAAGACGAATGCTAAAATTGTTCAACCTCATTAAGAAAAGAGGGTGGTGAATAAAAATAATTATTAATAAATTAAATTAGAGAGAAAATAGAGAACCTCCATTTCGCAAGAGCCAACACAAGAATCTATATCTAATAGGCAATTTAAGTTAAATTAAGAGGTAGTTGGAGGACCGAATCTAAGACTTGTCAGTTGACTTCAGTAACGAGCATAATTAAGGAGTAGAAAAGGGGGATCAAGAGACAGCTAGGAGAAAAAACACCGCGTCATGTTCAGGTGAGGAAAAAGTATTATTTTTGAATTAAAATTTAAGTAAATAATTTCAGAGAGACCTGGTGAGAGGGTGACACATGGGTAGGTGAATAATCAAACTTTTGGATTAATAAAAATAATTAACTATGCATGAAGAGCAAGTGTCACCTATGAAGCCTCCTATAAAATAGGGGGCATGCTATGGGAAGGAATATTTTCCCCTATTGTTCGATAAATTGGATAATGCTAATTTGACAGTGAATATGGCTATAGTGAGTTTGAGGTTTTTTTTAGAGGAGAACTCTTGAGAAAAGATTGTTTTGTCCATTCGCTAGAATTTATCCACTATATTATAGCCCCATTGCAGCTTGGTGGTTCGCGGGAAGGAAGAATATCCAATGAGTAGGTTTGGAGGTCAATGGGTGGTTCGCACGAAGGAAGAGTACCCAATAAGTAGGTTGGGAGGTCATCCTGTAGGTAGATGAAGTTCAACAAAGGATGTTACTTATTTCACAACTACATGTGGATGGCCACAAGGGAGCGCAATAATCAATGAATTTGAGTCCACTCTCCATCCTTTCACTGAACAATACTTCGAGCTACATAAATTTCCACTACAATACACTACATGTTTATTGTATTGCATTAAATTATATAATTGAAATATGGATGAACTTATCTTAAAATGTTATGTGTATCTCATTTTGATGCATGATTTATTATGTGATTCACTTATAGTATTGTTCATAGATAAATGAATGTAGAGTAAGAATCTCCTAATTTGTCTCATTTCTGTAATACAAAATCTTAATATTTTATCTCTCTTTCTTTAAAAGAATGTGTAGTGTCTTGTATTCTTAAATTGTTATTTACCCATGTTGCATGCAGTTAGTATAATTAAACAAAAAAAGAATGTGCATATATAGCTTATAGGTTCTAAACTTGGTATGAGAACGAGTTTAAAGAACTGAAACTCTGAGCCCTCTAAGCTTCTTTCTCTTAGCATTTTTTGCCTCATCTCCCATGGAGTTCTTCCATAAAATTGGTATAATTTTGGAAAACCAACTTGTGGAATGCTCCCATTGAGAAGATTCCATGATCGATATATGTACTGAAAGTAAATTGAAACAACTTAATAGGAATCCTTCCTGTAAAGCCTTTCCTAATGAAATCTGCTAAAATCAACTGAATAAAGCCTTCTACATCCCTCTAAAGATAGTAGGATGGGTCCCAAGAGCTTATTATATGATAAATTTATGAGCCTAACCTTTTGAGGAAGGACATGGAAGAAATATCTCCAATGAAACTATTTTGAAATTGTTTCTAGACAAATCTAGAGACTAGAGGTCACAACACTCTTAATTGATAACTATTTCAATAATTTTAAAGTGGTCATATCTTCCTTTGGAATGAAGATAGTGGAATGGATCCTAAGAGCTTATTATATGATAAATTTATGAGCCTAACCTTTTGAGGAAGAACATGGAAGAAATCTCTTCAATGACAGTGTTTTGAAACTGTTTCTAGACAAATCTAGAGACTCGAGGTCACAACACTCTTAATTGATAACTATTTCAACCATTTTAAAGTGGTCATATGTTCCTTTGGAATGAGGGTTGTAATGCATGTAACTCATAAAACTTTTCATTTTTCATACAAGTTTCGAACCTTGATTTGATTTGTGATACCATAAAACAATATCCATACCATCTCTAAATCACATATTCATATTGAAAATGATCATTCAAATACGTTTGCCACCAATGCCCATACCACAAAAATAAATTACCTAACCATTCTTTTTGTATATTGTTCCCCACTTCAAGTTCATGACCCATTCATGGTGGAAACTATAATTAGTATGCTATAATGGTACAATCAACACATCACAAGCTACCACGCAAATATATCTAACAATGATATCTAAAAAACAATGATATATAAAATTGATAAAAAACGTGTTTGTACATTTGAAATCTTTTCTGAATCCAGAAAGATGGAATTTCTTCCAGCCTTTTAGCGGTGTAAATGTAAACGTGAATTTACGATGATATGAAATATTTGAAAATGGAATATTTGTATTTAAAATAATAATAGGCGTGTATTATTAAATGCCAGGAACATCAAGGACCTAACATCATGGAACTCAGATGACGCAATCCCTACCCCAACATACAAAATCAGTGTCATTTTTCATTAAAAATAGTAGTATTCAGCTAATTATTATTTACTGAATTTGTGAAAGAAATTGATTTGGCTTATATTCGTCAAAATCTGCAATAAAATCAATCACTCTCTTACGTAAACGGTGAGTATTTGCAGGGTAGGGTCGTGTCCCTTTACAAGTTTATATTATAAAAATCCGAAAGTGTTGTACTAGCTGTCACGTGACATATATCAATATTAGTTGATCTGCAAGTTCATTCATTAATTCAATTCAATATCCAAACGGGTGGCAGAGCTAGGGTTTTCTTCAAAATGCAAATGATGAAATGCAGATGAAAGGGATGTCAAATGCTTATGGTGGTAGCTCTAAATGATAGGGGTGATTATGAAAGCCTTGATAAACATCCAATTTTTGTTGAATTTAAGGATTTTTTCCTAAAGAAATACCTTGGATAGCTCCAAAAAAGAACATTGATTTTAACATCGGCATTAGGTTAGGCATTGCACCTATTACAAAGGCAATTTACCGTATGTCAACTCCATAGATGAAGGAGTTGCAAATCCAATTAAAATAATTAATGGACTTGGGGTTCATATGACCCAACATATCTGATTAGAAAATGATCCTAGATGACTTTTTACCCAAAAATGAAAGTCAAAGGATGCTTCTGAAAATAGTCCCATTGCATAGATATCTTCAATCTGAATCTAATGCAATTTGAATGGGCTAAAATGGACTTCGGATGAATAAGTTATCATTGAAAGAAGATTGTCCATTTTCCTTTGAAAAGGAAGCAAATTCTTATAAAAATGGGTTTAAGGCCTTCTATGCAAACATCGCATCAGAGATATTAAAAGGAGGACTTAAAGCAAAGGCAGAAGGACCCTCGATTAGCAATCTCCGACTTATCGTATCGGAGGTAGGCCTTTGCCCGATATTAGGACCCCATCCAGAGCAATATGCGATATGCGAATAAAGCGATAAGTCGATTGCGATTGAAGTGATGAGCCAATTGCGATATGCGATGATTGGATCGACGGATCGGTATTGGTGATATATATCGGGTCGGCACAGTCCATGGTATATAGAAAGAACCCCCGGGCCGTTGTGATAGCGATATGCAATGTTCAATATCGACCATCGGATCGAGGAATAGAATCAACGGTCAGGATCTGATTGGAGTGATCGGAGATTGGGAGATCGACGAATCCCCGATACAAAGGGCCAATGCACATTGCAATATGAAACTTGTGATATGCTGATAAAAGGTGGACTCAATGGGAATTATAAGTATGAATGCGTAGAATTTGAAATCCAGAAATGCGGGATTTCTTTGTATTTCCTGTGTATTAGGTTTTTTGTTCTGTTTTCCGGTTTTCACCTAAAGGAAGGCCCCGATTCCTTTGTAACTGCCCCTGATCATTGTGCCACGCTGCAAGTGGTCATTTTGTAACAATGATGCCTTTGTAACGCGCAGAGCCACAGAGCCAAAAGCCAAACGGCTAGCCAAAGAGATAGAGGAATGATCATGCATAGAGAAACGGACAGGAGGCCGCAGAGCCAGAAGGAGGCCTCACAAAAGCCAAAGAGCATGATTGAGAGGTGGCGCAGAGAGTTTTAGAGTTGCTTGGAGGTCAAGCGAAAACCAAAGAGCTCAGAGAAGTAAGAGCCAGAGCCAGAGCTAGAGAGCCAAAGCCAGAGCCGAGAGTAGAAGCAGAGGCCGACAGAGGTTGGAGGCAGTTGCAGAGAATAGAGCCAGCATTCATTCTCAAGGTTCCAATAGTCGAGGTGACTGTAGGGGACCACTGAATCCATTGAGATGGAGTTTAGAAAATCGTGAAGATTTCTAAGAGCCAAGAAGCAGTAATGAAGCTTCAGAACAACGAAGCGATCAAATGATTCAACTATTGTTGGTGTTCAAATTGTGCTAAAGATAGAAGAAGGCATTCCAGAGATAGTGAGAGAATTATGAGGGAGTTGGTGCAAGCTAGAGCTCAAGATAGCTCAGAGCACTGATTGAAGGAGTCTAGTCTAGAAAAGCCTAGATCTGTCTATAGAGTATGGACAGCCAGCAGGATAAGATGGTATTCTAAACCCATAGGTTCAGTTGTAAACCAATGGAGTTGAGTGTAGAACTTGTAAAAGAAAGATTACCATAATCCCAAAGAGCCTAATCAAGTTGATTAGTGCACAAGGAGATGTAGCCCAAGATATCAGGGTGAACTCCATATTAAGCTTGTTGTCTTGTTATTTGTTTATTTGCTGCATCTTATTGCTGTCATGTGTATGATGTTTATTGCTGCACTGTTTCACTGTTATATGATGCATATCAATTTAAGAAAATGAACATGAGCACTCAAACAGTCTAAGGACAAACTTAAGCATACACCTCTTTCAAGCTCTTTTAATTCCGCAATTGGTTAATCATAAGCTAGATCTTGGAAATTAATAAGCTTTGGAGTGGGAGAGGTTCTTGTAAGCTGGCAAGAAGCTTTTAGGTCCCCATTTCAGATCAGGTGGTATCAGAACCAAAGGTTGATATAACCCTTCCTTCAAGAAGGTGGTATCAGAGTTTAATTCTTGATTGATAGAGCAATCTATATGCTTGTTTGACTTGAAAGGTGTTTAAACAGTAGCAAGGATTTTTCTGTTTGCTTGTTTGTAGACTGACTATTGTGTGAGTTTGTAGAGGTGAAGGGAAAGCTACTAATAGCTAAGTCTAGGAGAGGACAAGAAGGAAGAAGGGCTGAAGGCATTCTTCTTATCCCAAAGGACCTCAAGGCAATCCTTGAAGCACAAGAGGTTTGTTGCAAAAGGTTGCTTGAATAAAGCTCTTTGTTAATCTTGTTTGAAGTTCTTTTGTTCATTGGCATAATGACAACTTCTACAAGTGAGTCCTCAAAATATTCTTTCTTCACAAGATTCTTTGATGAAGACATGAAGCAAGACTTGTTCATCATGATGGACAAGGTGAGAGAAATGTATGAGGATGGAAGGAAGAGCAACATACTTAGAGAGAAATTGAATTCTGTGGAGGAAGAGAAGCAGTTGCTTTTTGACAAATTGCAGGAAATTGAAAGGCAACTTCATATTGCAAATATGAACCTGAAAAGGATGCATGAGTTGGAGACACAACTCTTTGTTGGCAAAGAAGCCTTAGTCAAGTATCAACTTGAAGAAGAGGTAAAAAATTCCTGCTTGTCTTCAAATTCTTTTAAGAATGCTTATATTGGTTCTTTTGAAAAACATACCAGAGGCATAGCTTCCAAGTTAATGTCCAAGATAGGCTATGAAGGAAAAGGCTTGGGTAAACATGCATAGGGTATTTTTGAGCTAATAATGGTTGAGGAAAGGCCTAAGTATTTGGGTCTTGGCTATGGGCAGTCTTATTGAGAAAGTTCCAAAGTTGCCATGAAGGCCATTGAAACAGTTCCAAGGAGTTTCATTGCAGGTCTTCTACCTCATTATTGTGAAGATTGTATTCTTAAGGAATGCAATAGTGTGAAGCATACTTTGCAGAAAGAAGGTGTATATAAACATACACTTGAACCAGAGAGTTGTGGAAACATTGAAACCATTGAAGAGGTTGATGGTGTTCCAAAGGGAGCTACTTCTTCATTCAATTCACCTCCTCATGAAGGTAATAAAGGTGAAAGAGAAAGGTATAAATATGGTTCTAATCATATTCCTTTTGATTATGTAAAGCATGGTAAATTTCCATGTAAGTATGGGAAAAGAATTGCTTGTTCCTTTTGTGGTTTTTATAAACATAATGTTTCTAGATGTTGGAAGAGAATGGCCACATGCAGGAAAATTTTGAAAGAAAGGAAGCAAGAAGCCAAAGGTCCTTTGGACAAGGAAAATCATGCTATCAAGAAGGTACAAACGTGTTGCACTTACTACCATAAGCAAGGACACATTGCTAAAAAGTGTTGGACTTTGAATCCAACAATGCTTCCACGAAACTTGATGAAGGTGGAAAGAGAGAATGGTAGGAATGGAAAGGAAGATTCCATGAATGATGTGTTTCAAGATGATTCAAATGTTGATGCTGATGTGCAAACGAAGGTCCTACCTTTGAAATGGATTGTAAGAAATGGTTAGAATTCTTATCCAATTAAGATTGCATGTCTATTGATATAAAGCATCTATTTGCATTTCTTTGTTAATGGGAATGCAAGTTGCAAGATTCTACCGAAAAGGTGAATGGAAAATTTGAGTAGGAGACTCACTTTATTGCTGCAACATTATATTCATTTCAGCTTTGAAAGTATAGTGTGCTTAGGCGAAAGTTGAAGGATGAAATGCATACATAAGCATGGTATGCATGAACATAAGGATGTTGATGATTTCCTTGTATTTAAACATGTATGTGTTATTAACTTGAAGGGTTGATTGCTTTGTTTTAAACATGCATGTAATATCGAGCTTGTTATCTAGTCCATCATTTGTAAATGCAGATGTAAAGACATGGAGGTGTTCACAAGATGTGAAATTTGTTTCTTTTGTTGAAGCAGGAGTTTAGGCCATCTAGTTGTTGTCTATAATCCTGTTGTTTTTAACAATTGTTGTTGACAGTGTGTTAAATAGGTACAAATGAAAATTTTGTGAAGCAGATGTAACTTCACATTGGTTTGAGCCACCTTGGATCAATTATCAAGGTAGAGAAGGTCAAATTACCTTCTGTAACCTTCTCATTAGGAGTTCTGCAGGAAGGCAAGGAGGAAGACAGTTCTTCCTAGGAGGATCAGCACATCAAGGAAGGAAAGTGGTCAAAGGCTTTGGTTCAGAGGCACTATGCAAGGCAAGTGTATGGAGGTTGAAAGAAGAGGGTGACATACTCTTATTTACTATTCAGATCAATATATCAATCTTTTGGAGTCCAAAAGATTTTTAGTGGGAATGTGTGATAAAAAAATGATACTAGATGACTGTATACCCAAAAATGAAAGTGCTTCTAAAAATAGTCCCATTGCATAGATCTTTTCAATCTGGACCTAATGCAATTTGAATGGGCTAAAATGGACTTCGGATGAAGAAGTTATCGCAGAAAGAAGATTGCCCATTGTCCTTTGAAAAGGAGGCAAATTCTTATAAAAATGGGCTTAAGGCCTTATATGAAAAAATCACATCGGAGATGTTAAAAGGAGGACTTAAAGCAAATGCGGAAGGACCCTCGATTAGCAATCTCTGACTTATCGCATCAGAGGTAGGCCTTCGCTCGATATCGAGAACCAGGGAGAGTGATATGCCATATGAGATTAAAGTGATAAGCCAATTGCAATTGAAGCGATGAGCCAATTGCGATATGCGATGATTGAATCGGCGAATCAGCATCAGTGATATATATCGGGTCGACACAGTCCATGGTATATGGAAAGAACCCCCAGGCCATTGCGATAGCGATATGCGATGTGTAATATCGACCGTCGGATCGAGGAGAAGAATCAACAGTCGGGATCTGATTGGAGTGATAGATGATTGGGAGATCGGTGAATCCCTGATACAAAGGGCAAATGCACATTGTGATATTTGACTTGCAATATGCCGATAAAAGGCAGACTCGATGGGAATTATAAGCGCGAATGCATAGAATTTGAAATCCGAAAATGCAAGATTTCTTTGTATTTCCTGTGTATTGGGTTTTTTGTTCTGTTTTTGGGTTTTTGCCTAAAGGAAGGCCCCGATTCCTTTGTAACTACCCCTGATCATTGTGCCACGCTGCAAGCGGGTGTTTTGTAACAATGATGCATTTGTAATGCGTAGAGCCACATATCTAGAAGCTAGAGGGCCAGCTGAAGAGACAGAGGAATGATCACGCATAGAGAAACAGACAGGAAGACGCAGAGCTGGAAGGAGGCCTCACAAAAGCTAGAGAGCACAATTGAGAGGTAGCACAGAGAGTTTTGGAGTCGCTTGGAGGTCGAGCAAAAACCAGAGAGCTCAGAGAAGCCAGAGCCAAAGCCAGAGCCAGAGAGCCAGAGCCAGAGCCGAGAGCAGAAGCAGAGGTCGATAGAGGTTGGAGGCAGTTGTAGAGAATAGAGCCAGTGTTCATTCTCAAGGTTCCAATAGTCAAGGTGACTGTAGGGGACCGCTGAATCCATTGAGATGGAGTTCAGAAAATCCTGAAGACTTCTAAGAGCCATGGAGCAGTAATGAAGCTTCAGAACAGTAAAGAGATCAAATGATCCAGTTGTTGCTGGTGTTCAGAGTGTGATGAAGATAGAAAAAAGCATTCCAGAGATAGTGAGAGAATTTTGAGGGAGTTGGTGCAAGCTAGAGATCAAGATAGCTCAGAGTGATGATTGAAGGAGTCTAGTCCAGAGAAGCCTAGATCTGTCTGCAAATTATGGAAAACCAATGGGATAAGATGTTATTCTAAACCCATAGGTTCAGTTTTAAACCAATGGAGTTGAGTGTGGAACTTTTAAAAGAAATATTACCATAATCCCAAAGAGCCTAATCAAGTTGATTAGTGCTCAAGGAGAGGTAGCCCAAGATATCAGGGTGAACTCCATATTAAGCTTTTTGTCTTGTGGTTTGTTTATTTGCTGCATCTTATTGCTACACTATTTCATTGTTATATGATGCATATCAATTTAAGAAAATGAGCATAAGCACTCAAACAGTCTAAAGACAAACCTAAAAATACACCTCTTTCAAGCACTTTTAATTCTGTAATTGGTTAATCATAAGCTATATCTTGGAAATTAATAAGATTTGGAGTGGGAGAGGTTCTTGTAAGCTGACAAGAAGATTTTAGGTCCCCATTTCAGATCAATATCTCCATGGTGAGCCCCTGTAATTTTTGTTAAGAAGAAGGATGGATCTTGGCAATTTTGCATTGACTATCACTAGTTCAATAAGGTGGTGATAAAAAAGAAATTTCCTTTACCAAGGATAGATGACTTGCTAAATCAAATGAGGGGGGGAAATATGTTTTCAAAGATAGATATGAGGTTAGGATATCATCAATTGAGAATCAAGGAATAAGATATCCCAATGATAGCATTTAAGACAAGATATGCAAATTATAAATTTGTAGTTTTACCCTTGGTCTTACAAATTCCCTAGGTGTTTTCATGAGTTTGATGAACAAAATATTCTCGGACTACCTAGACAAGTCTGTACAAGTATTTGTTGATGCTAATTTTATCTACTCAAAGACCCCAGAGGAGCATGACGAGCACTTGAGGCTAGTTTTATAGTGTCTTTTAGAGAACCAAATGTATGCGAAGTTGTCAAAGTTTTCCTTTTACCAATCAAAGATCCACTATCTTGGAAACATAATCTCTGGGGAGGGTATCACAATAGACCCAACAAAGGTTGAGGGCACCTTGGAATGGCCAAAGCCAACCAATGTTCATGAAATATAAAGTTTCATGGGCATCGTTGGGCTTATCACAGATTTGTTGAAGGGTTTTCAAAGATAGAAAGCCCCATTATTGTTCTCCAAATAAAGAACAAGAAGTTTGTTTGGGATAACAAATGTGAAGGGTTGTTCCAAAGGTTAAAGATATTAGTAAAATAAAAACTCATTCTGAAAGTACCAGATAAGGAAGGATTGGGTTGCATGTTAATGCAATAAGGAAGAGTAAATGTACATGCATCAAGGAAACTTAGAACTCGCGAAGAGAACTATAGAAACCCATGATCTTGAAATGGCATTAATTATTTATGCCCTAAATATTTGGATAAACTACCTACTAGGAAGGAAGTTTGAATTATGGACCATCATTATGGGCCACAACACATATTCACTCAAGACCACTTGTCTGTAAGAATGAGAAGGTGGCTTGAGCTAATAAGTGAATATGATTTTGATATTACTTACATAAAGGGAATAATAAATATAGTGGTTGATGCTTTAAGTATAAGGCCTCATATATTTTCAGAGATTCCCTTAAAGAAAAACCGTAAGGAGAAGTTGTTCAACTTACAAATTAAGGATACCTTGTACAAGTATGTTAGCAAGAGATTGAGGGAAGATGAAATGATGATCCCTAAGTATTGTTGGAAAATAAAATATGTTCGATCTTCATAATTTGTATGTGTATCAGAAGCAAAATGAAGAAAAATAAATTTGTATTATTATTATTATTTCTTTATTCAAGCAAGTTCTTCATGCTTATAGGTTTTGTTGAGTCAAAGAATTAAATTTGAGTCAAAGTCTATTTGCACTGTTTGTAAGAAAAGGAAAATAATTTTTTGTTAAGTAAATAAAGAGTAAAATTTACCTCCATAATACCAAATTGGCCCTCTAGATGGTTAGGTTGGCTTGCTCAATAGATGTGGCCCTTCACAATGAGAAACAACTATATATTGGTGTGAATCCTCCACTAAAAAGGCAAGCGGTTTGTTATGTTATGAAGAGATATCCGTGTTTATGTGACAAGGGATATGTGATTTTCTTTAAAGGAATAGATGTGGTAAAAGGATATGAAAAGAATATGAGTTGCCTATGATAAGAGACCTGAAAATAATGTGAATTCGTAAAGAGATATGTGAGTTGTTCTTGCAATGACATGTGAACTCCATAAGGACTTTTATGACTGTATTATTTAAGCTATGGAAGGATCATGATGTTTTGTGGACTACAATCTACTAAGATGAAAAATTTCTTTATGAGGACAAGGCATCTAAAAGGGCAGATTAGTGACAAATCAAGGATAAAACATGATGGTAAATGGAGGGATGACTTGGGGATCCTATGGAGGTAGATGTCTTGGTTTTGGTATTGGATATCTCATTTGATCTGATTCTATAAGAAGAGGATTACTTGGGTTTTCCCCAATTGTGGGGGTTTTCCCTGGCTTGGATTCTATATCTTGTGTTCTTTTTGTTCTTGTGATCTTCATGCATATCACGTTTTGGTAATTGTTTGATGAAGAATAAATGATAAAGTAATAAAAGGCCAACAAAACTTACAAGTAATTATCAAGTAAGGAGAATCAACCTTAATCTAAAATTTCCTTGATTTTCCAACATGGTATTAGAGAGAGGTTAGAAGGAGGAAGATCACATCTTGTTTGAAACTATACTTGAAGTCTTGTTTGTAATCCATATGGAAGTTTGAGGTCACATCTCTGTATTTTAAAACCATGTCTTTGAATTAATGAAGTTTGAGTGACTCTCTATGGATTGAATGAAAGACAGTGATTTCATCATTAGGGAAATTTTGAGGTCTAAGATGGGCCTCCGAACGAATATTATAAAACAATAGTGGAAATAATAAAACAACATTAGATTGCATGATCAAAGAGGGAAAAAGTAAAAAACTACTTTTTTAGCTCATATTTTCAACTTATCTCCCTACGGTTCTACTCAAATTTTGAGTGGGAGCACTCATTGGATACAAAATTTAATTCCTCGTCCAAGGAGTGTCCATGTTACATACTTTCAACAGACCCTGCTATAAAAAAATGGTAAACACATTGAAAATGTCAATCATGTTTTTTCATGTATTTCTCAGTTTTCATGAAGAAAGGACCACCGAAAATATGCAACTTTGGTGCTCTCTAGAGGAGGAATTAAATTATACATCCAACGAGTGCTCCTAATTGAAATTTGAGTAAAACTGTAGGGAGGTAAGTTGAAAATACAAGTTTAAAAAGTAGTTTTTATATTCTTTTTATTTTTTAATATTTTTAGTTTTTTACTCCAAAAATGGTGAATCATCCCCCATGCTTGACATGATCATCATGAATCCTATTGGTCCTTATAAAGTTGATTTTGGTTGTAAAATTTTGTTTTGAGGCCCATTTTTTAGCTGAAAATTTCTCTAATGGAAATTTGTAAGGAAGAACTCTAAAATTATTGATTCTGCTACACCTTGACTATGTTACACTTGTACAATTATCCAATTTACCATATGATATAAAGCCATTTTTTCATAAAAATGCAAATGTAATCTTTCTATAGCTATCTACTATCCGACAAAGATTCGCAATAAGGTTGACAAATAGTAGGCGAAGAAGTAATTTATGACAACTTCAATAGTTATTCAAGTTCCCCTCCTATCCATGACTGTAATGCAAGTTTGTGATCCAAGTTTCTCCAAAATTTACTGATGAAAAATAGTTCCTAAGGTATGATGCAAAGTTAAACAGTGATAAGTGTTGCCTCTTCTGTCATATAATGTAACAAATTTGACCTCAATATATGAAAATGAAGATTGAAATATTTAACCTTTATCTGTGGGTTACCTCCTTGAAATAATAGTGATATGCTTGATATGAGCTACACCAATGAGGTGTGTCATATCCTCTTAGGTTTGGTAGTGATACATTTCCTTTTTAATACTCTCAATGAGACCGAGAAGGTGTAAGAGGGAGTCGAGATGTAGTCCATGTGAAGGTTGAAATTGAAAGTCGAGATGGGATGCTAAGGAGGTCACCATTTGATCCATTCTAATGCAAATATTCTAGAATAATTTAGTCAGAAAAGATCAAGTTCTCAACGAGTAACTTTGGGTTTGTAATCTAAGATCTAGTCGTGCTCATGGAAGACTTGTTCTTGCAATAAAGCAGTGAAATTTGGAAGAAGAATGTCTCTATGGTTAACAAATGATTTCTCATTTTAGAAGAGGCCAAGAATATACCTAATATATGTTTGTTCTAAGCAATCATAATTCTCAAGATATCCTAACTATAATAGAAGGACCAAAGGTCCTAGTTGGATGCTACAAGAGTGTCAAGAGGTAGTTATGGTTGTGGATTAGAGGCTTTAGAAGCAGCCGAAAAAAAAATATAGGAGGGTTTGTTGGCCATGAATGAGGGTTGATACAAGTAGAGGCTAGGGTTATCACATGCCTACAATATGGTCGAATTTTGAAATAAATCCAAGGCATAAAAAGTATGACAACCCCACTCATTGTTCCCTTTTAAAATGCATTGTAAATATTGTTCAAATATTTAAAATTTAAAAATGGGATTAAGTCAAAGGGACATGGATTTCAGAGTTCAGGAGGAGGATTGTTTGCTTATGATGGTGAGGTTTTCTTCTGTAGAAAAATCAGAATTGTTTGGACAACAATTAAATGCTTGTTAGTGCATGATTTTAATGGATTGACTCTTAAATTAAATGGGATGCAAAATAAAGTACACAAGGCCATGTGCTTGAGAACTCTAACAAGAAAAGAGGATAGGAAATTTATGGAGGAGGCTAGGCAAGGAAGATAGGATGAGGATGAAGAATCCATGTAGAACAAGGAAAAGAGACAAAAAAGGACATTTAAACTGATGCTAGTGGGAGGAGAGAGGACACCAATTGGAGCATACAATGGAAAACAATGAGCAAGGGGTACAATAGAGAAACATGTCCACAAAGTACCACTTGAATGTATTTACATTTGGTGTGTATGGCATATTGTTGGATACGGATTGGTTGTATTTACATTGGACCAAGGTATATTTCTACGAGAAAACAATTGAATGCTTGGATGAGTAAGGAGAAGAACGAGTGTTGCAGGGTAGGAAAAAACCCATTTTAGTAAGGCTAAGCATAGTTATGCAAGCCAAATGCAACAACAAAAAAGGATGCACATTGTTTGCAGTGCAATTTTATAAGGATGAGAAAGTTGAGAGTGGAATGGAAGACAGGGATGTTGAGTTTCTAAAGAGCTATCATGTTTTGCAGCAGTATGAAAATGACTTCCCAGTGGAGGTTCTTGGATTACTTCCGCACAGAAAGATAGATTTCTTTATTGAGTTGGTACACAAAGCAGCACCAGTATACAATGAAAATATATGATGAGCACCCTACAGTTGGTCAACCTAAAATTATAGCTAAAAGAAACGCTTGATAAGACTACATAATACCAAGTGTGTCCCCATGAGTAGCACCTGTATTGTTCATAAAGAAGCAAGATGGAACCTTTAGATTATGCATCTATTACATGAATTTAATTAAGGTAACCATAAAATATAGATACCGACTACCAGGGATTGATGATATGTTTGATCAATTGAGGGGAGAAACAATTTTCTCCAAGATTGACTTGAGGTCAGGCTATCATCAAGTAAGAATCAAGGAAGAGGAGATCCATAAACTACTTTTAGAACAAGATATGGGAAATATGAATTCGTAGTGGTATCCTTTGGGCATACTCATGCTTATTCCAAGTTCATGTGCTTAATGAAAAATGTGTTGCGTTCTTATCTGGATAAGTTTGTCATTGTGTTTATTAATGAAATACTAGTGTACTAAAGGACAAAGGAAGAGATTGAAAAGCATCTAGTTGTAGTGCTACAATTGTTGAGGGAGTACAAAATCTATGCAAAATTTATCAAGTGTGATTTCTGCCAATCACAAATATATTATTTGGGGCATATTGTCTCCAAGGAATGGATCACAGATGATCCTAAAAAGATCAAATCCATAATGGAATGACCAACTCCAAGGAATGTTGACGAGGTTAGGTCATTCATGGGATTGGTAGGATGTTACAAGATGTTTATCAGGAATTTCTCAAAGATATGACATCCCATCACAACTTTTAAGAGAAAAGGAAAGAGATTCACGCGAACTGGTCAATGTGTTGAGATATTTTTGCAATTAAAATAATTACACGAATGTGCTAGTGTTGAGAATTGCAAATCCTAACGAGGATTATGAGGTGTGCATAGATGTCTGCAAGGAAGGGTTGGATGGAGTCTTAAATCAAGAAGGGAATGTAGTATGTTATGAGTCTAGGAACTTAAATGAACATGAGGTGAATTATGTAGCTCATTATTTAGAGTTGGATGTCGTCATTCATGCTTTGAAATTATGGAGGAATTACCTCCTTGGTAGAAAATTTACACTCATGAGACACCACAGTGGACTTAAGTATTTTTTTGGGAAACCCCAATTAAATAGTAGGAAAGCAAGATGGTTACCCACACTTATTGAACTTTAATTTGAAATGAAGTACATAAAGGGTAAAGAAAATAGGTTCGTTGATGGCTTGAGCAGAAGAATTCAAGAGAATTACATGGAAGTTGTAAGTTCCTATCAAGCAGACCTAATAGAAAGGGTCAAAAGTATATGGGAAGCAACATGGAAAATATCAGCAACTGAAAGTGATGAGGATTAAGAGTACCGCCTCACTGAGGAAAACTTAATTAGGTTTAAAAATAGAATTTATGTGACAAATAGTGATGAAATAAAAAACCTGATAATGAAAGTGCCATGTTAAACCTTATTTAGGCCATCCATGTATCAAAAGACTTTTACAACCATTAAAAGACATTATTATTCATTAAATTTGAAGAAGGAAGTGGCTTATTTTTTGGCGAGATGCAGATAATTCTAGTAGGTAGAGGCCAAATGCAAGCATCAAATAGGCTTATTACAACCTATTCCCATTACTTAATGGAAATGGGAGGTGATTTCTATGGATTTCATTACAGGACTTCATAAAAATTTTAAGAAGCATGATGCAATCATGGTAGTGGTTGAAAAGTTGAGCAAGGTAGCTCACTTTGTAGCTATCAAGTCCACTAAATCTACAAGTGATGTGGCACAAATATTCATAAAGGAGATTGTGAGGCTACATAGTATTTCCAAGAAAATTGTGTTAGACAAAGATGTTAGAATCACTTCACTGTTTTGGAAGGAATTGTTTGTAGGATTGGCAACATAATTGACATTTAGTACAACATATCATCCAAAAGCAGGTGAGAAAATAGAGTGGACTAAAAAAATCCTTGAGGACATGTTGAGGATGTATGTTACACATCAACTCAGGAAGTGGGGAAAATATCTTCCACTTGTGGAATTTGCATAGAACAATGGATACCAAGAATCAATAAAGATGTGTCCATTTGAGGCATTGTATCAAGGGAGTTGCAATGCTTCTATTAGCTATATTGATTTGATGAAAATGGTCCTTGTTGGACTTTATATGATTAAGGAAATGGAACAACAAGTCAAATTATAAAACATAACTTGAAAGTGGCGCTAGGAAGAAGAGCTAAGTATATTAGTTCCAAGTTGGGGAGCATGTGTATCTGAGAGTTAATCCCAATAAGAGTTCCCTAAATTTTGGAACGTGTGCCAACTTGGCACTATGGTATTGTGGGTCTTTTGAGATCCTTGAGAGAATTGTTCTAGTGGTGTATAGGTTGGCATTACCTCCATTAGTTAGAATTCATGATGTTTTTCATGTTCCTTTTCTTAAAATATATGTACAGGATCCTAATCATGTAATTGATTGGTTTGTGATACAGGTGGAACTAGAGGGAGAGTTCCAACCAGAGCCAATGTGCATCCTAGACAAGAGGAGTCTCATGCTCTGAAATTGAGCCATAGAGCAAGTCAAAGGTTTAGTAGAAGCACTTTTTTCCAAAGGATGAAATGTGGGAAATGGTCGATGCCATGGACTATAATTATCCTTTTTTGTTTGTTGGTTAAGGAAAATGTGTACATGATTGTAAATCTTATATAGACATATGTATATAAGGCTCCAGGAGCATAATATGTGTTTGTATTTTATTCTTGGTGTTTCTTATGAGCAAAGGAACATTGAGGGTGGTGATCTCTCTTTGTGGCAACCGCACCCATGTTTTTCACATAAAATGTATTGTAAATATTTTTCAAATATAAAAAATTTAAAAAGGGGAATAAGTCAAAGGGACACGAATTCCAGAGCTGAGGAGGAGGATCGTTTGCTTGGGATGTCGAGGTTTTCTTGTGCAGAAAAGTATGAACTGTTTTGAAGACCATTAAAGTATAGTTGGTGCATGATTTTATTAGAATTATTCCTAAATTAAATGGGATGTAAAAGAAAGTACATAGGCCCATGTGCTTGAGAACTCTAACATGAAAATAGGACATGAAATTTTTGGAGGAGGAGACTGTTAAAATATGAAACTGTGGTCAAATTCCTCTTTGGATAGGTCTTTTGATGGAGAATATGATTGCATTGAATTCCTCTTTTCGAGAGGACTAAAATTGACCTAAATATCACTCAAATCAAATCTAGGGAACGTGTACTTATGAAGAAAATCCCACATGTGCATATTTGATAAGGATAGCCCTAAAGAAAATTGGAGACCCTTGGAAGGCTATAAATACAAGTGCCTCAACATAATTTGAAAATAATAATGAGACTTTCTTCTTTTCTCTTTCTAGGTTTCTGGTTCACATAGGATTGAGCCATGTTTGTGGAGGAATGGGTTCACTCAAAGATGCAATTGTAGGGATTGAAACTCGCATCTATGTTTTAGGGTTTTGGGTCTCAGTTGTTGGCATGAAAAAAGAAGAAATTGACCATATTCACATGCAAACTGGATCATTCATGCAACTGAAGCTTTTTAGTTACATGTTCAACACCTCCTCCATGTGACCAACATCGAAGATTTTTGAGTCTCAATTGCAAACTACAGTCGCTGGTTTACACGCTCCATGGAGTGACTAGAACCTTCCCAGTCACATGCATGATTCTTCCTCCATGTGACTAGGACCTAAATAATGAAATTTAAGTAGTCTAAATATTTATCTTAGTTGATGTAGTGTTGAACAGTTGACCACAGACAAGGACAATTCATAATAGGGTTCAAAATTAGAATTTTGAGAATAAGAATTGTTGGGTTCATTTCATGGATATTGTGTAGTTATTTTTGCTAGATAATTATATGGATGAAGATATGGATAATTGTACTCTATTTTTCTAAATTATTCGACGAAAACCTAATAAGAATAATAATTTGAAATGACTTTCCCCATAGTGGGTTTTGCCCTGGTGTCCAACTAATCTTGGTGTCTCTATTTGGGAATTCTTTTCTTCTATTCTTCCTTTATTTTTTGTTGCAATGATGATGATATTATTATTTCTATATAGATGCATATGTTGTTGAATAATGATGTAAATATGAATAATTTTATGATGTTATAGGGTGAACTTAATGTGTTAATACAAAAATGTAATTATCAAAGAAAAGAACAATATAACCCTAAGAAAAATTAACATGTTATCAGAGATTGGATGAAGAAAATTCATGGACATCACCCCTATTATGATGTCATTGATGGAAGCAAGAGAGGATGGAGGAGACCTAAAATAATTCTAGGGTTTGAAGGAAACCCTAGGCAATTTGGGTATTAGGGTTTGACGGATATTAGAAGCATTTGAGAGAAACCATGGTTTATGTAAAATATTTGAGATATGAAATCTAGAAACCCTAGCAGAGTCAGTGCGAAGAAGTTCAAGCACTTGTTTCAGAAATGATGAATCTGTAGATGGGATAGTCTTGGTTACTAATAAAGTTGGTTGAAATAGTGAAGGCAATATTTTCATATGGACAATAGATAGTGATGTTTCTTGAAGGTTGGTTCAAGAGGGAGATGATATCCTCTCATTGAAGATAAGTAATTTATTACTTATGATGCTCCTTTATATATTTACTTTTGACTTATGGATCTAATTATTGTTAATTATTATTACTAATGCTTCATGCATGTATGTTTGAGTATTTTGATGCTTCTAACCTCCTTATGAGTTTTCATAAGTGGAACCCTATTGAGGATCATGGCTAGTGCAAGAAGAGAATAATTAACATTGGAAAAAGTAAAGAGGCACCTAATGAAAAGGTGACAAAGTGCTACTAGCTAAGAAGATGCACAACTATCTAAACAATACAATGTATGTATGGTGTTATGTTTCAGCTGCAATATTTATGACAATGTAATCCCTAAGGTATGATGAGAATGTCTCCTTCAAAAATGGTCCATGAATATGAAAGTGATTTGGATGCATGGTTCTTATAATGAAACGATGCACCTGGTAGTAAACAAATATATTACCTTTTAGACATGATGAACGTCTTGATTCTATGAAGCTACTTAATATTGGTATTTGATATAGTGGTATACTTGATGTTCAACTAAAATATATCATTTTGAATACCTTTATCCCATAAATAAGGCTATAACCTTGACTCTAGTAGATGGTAACTTAACACTATTGATATTTTTTGTGAAAAGCATGGTGACCATGACGATATAAGTATAACAGTGAAATTGATATTCAAGATCTTTTGTTGACCATGGTTATGTTTCATTGGCATACAGTAAAATTGAATGCCCTGACTTGATGGATTGAGTTATGTGACAAAGAAGTAATGTTGTGATCATGACTCTTGAAGTATACTCCTATTAGTTATTTGACACTAAAAATTGATGAAAGATTGATGTCATGATGTAATGGTGAATTAATTGATGCTAGCATGATATGATCATGATCAATATATTATATAGTTTGAATTTATGATCTAACATATCTATTGATACATGATAACATTATAGACAGGTTGATGGCATCAATGAAGATGACTGAAGTGGATTCCCATTCAGAGGTAGAATATCTCCATAAGATTCTTACTCCACTTATATATCTATCTAAAGATTATTACTCCACTTATTATATATCTATATCTATATCTATCTATCTATATATATATATATTATTTTCTATTGAAGTATGATTTATGGACATGAATAAACAAATGTTTGTTATTATTGGTCTGGAACAATGTTCTGATATGAGAAGAGAGAGTTTTATCTTACTCTAAGCCTTAGTCACACAAAAGAAAACTTACATATGTAGTTGTAGCTTCTCAACTCCATAGAATAAGGTCTATGGGTGCAGTTATGCTTGCAGGACACAATAAAATGAAGTTTTGTGCATGAAAGCAGATTTTCACCTTAAGGATGTCAGTCCCACAGACATGGAGTAGACAACATAAAGTTCTATGATAAATTTGAATGTTTTATTATAATGTGAATGCATCGACTAAACTTGTGTTTGCAAGTGACCAGGATATGCATATTTTGATTTATCCATTAAGGCTAGTGTATGACAATATTTGATAATAGTTGCAAGAGTTTGACATGATTTGAATGATTGATATACACGAGTAGCATTTGGAGTTTTGACATGATACTTGATAATGATTTAGAACTTTGACTTGATATGTTTCAGGTTATAGATTTCACTGTGTTACCAAATGTAGGATTTGACTTGAAGACTAATTTGATGACTTATGATTTTCCTTGATGATAATGTTATATGGGCATAGTGACTTTCAGTGATTTATATTGGTATTCAGTGTTGACATCATTAGTTGTGACACATTGGTTGAAGTATAAATAATTGTGATTCAGTATGAAGAAATCTCAGAATAAATGGATGGAACCTGCATAACTTATTCTTGGTGTATGAATTTGCATCTAGTGACTTATATTATGATCATGAGGATGACTTGATGACATCTTGTTAACATGATAAAAAAAAGGAAAGCTCTACCTATCGCTTGGTCTAAAGAATTGATTATGTGATATTAATGATTTTGATATTAGTTATGATATAACATCTAAAATTTGATAAGATAATGTGGTTGATTTGATTGCAAAGTATTGATTTATGTAAGGATAAACATATTTTTTTGGTCAAGTGTTATGATTACAGAAAGAATTGTATGAAGGAACCTCCCTAATCCTGATATGTCCACATTGACAGTTATCTGGTGAAGTCGATATGATGTATCGATCCAAACCTCTACTTCAAAAGTTATCCAAGGAATGACTTCGATTTTTATTTTATATACTAATGGTCTACTTTTGACAGGTAATGAGCCTCTAATGATCAAAATAAGAGGTAATTGGCTTCTAAAGCTCGAAATAATGAATCATAACATGATGAATCAATTTTTGAATTCACGAAAATAAAATCTATATTGCAAAGCTATTAAATAAATGTTAGAAAGTGGAAATGAAAATCCTTGGACACTCTAATTGAATTTCAAGAAGTTATGAAAAGGTATGAACCTTGTGAAGTAGGAAAGTGTTCCCTCTGCGGATAGAGGCAACCCCTCTAGCCCTAGAGTGGGTCTAGTCATAGCAAGGACAAAACAACAATTAATTCCCTTAAATAGTCATCGTTGGAGGCCTACATCAAACCAGTGGTTGATGAAGTTTCGTTGCACTGCTCCAGCTTCCATTTCCTTCTCATTAATGATAAATCAACCTAAAACACCACAACAAAGCAACAGATCACTTAACCGAGAACAACAGTGATCTATTTACTCATAAAGTCAAGAAGTCATGAGTTATCAAGTAAATTACATACAAGACATAGGAAATCATCATTGATTGTATTAATAATAAATCTAGAGCAAAGCTTACAACCAAGTCTTGACATCGCAAGCCTTCTCGGAGGGTCCAGCTAGCATGCTCCTTCAAGCATTCACTCTCAAAGATGGGTCTCCCAAACAACAATATATCTCTCTCACTCACAAGCTTTACTACAAGGTTAAGGGCACTCCACAACCTCTTGCAAACTATTTAGCAATCCTACACTTGTCACATTCACACCAAAGCTATCTACCAAACTTAAAAGCAACAACAGCACTGTACAACCAAAAGAACTAGCAGATCATAGCAATGGTGAGTGATTTTATAGGAGAAGGAGTCTCCATGAAATGAGGGAGAGGGAGCTTATTGATGAGCCCCCAAATTGGGTAACTTATTGGGATCATTTTGCCTAATTGTCCTTGCTCAATCCTCCATTTTTCATAGATTATGCATGTTTTTCTAGTATGTTTATGTTATTTGAACGAATAAGGGTGGTCACTCTACCTAGGAGGCTAATACGTGGTTATTTCAGGATTTTTGGACAAATTTTGGAGCAAAACCAAGAAATCATGGGTCAGCTGATAGCAAAGCTTGAGGTGAGGATTCGTAGGGAGGTTTTCTCTTGCATTAAATGGCCTTCCTTGAAATCTCCACCCTCAACTCTGAGCTCGACAGGCCACCAAAATGAGTTTTAAAGGCAGCCAAGAAGTTTTGGGAAGAGTGACTGTTTACTAGCAGTTGGGACAACCGAGTCCCTTGAATCTAGGAGGGATTCTAGCCCCCTCGTATTATATAAGTAGGAAGGCCTCAGCTTTCGTAGTTTACTTTTGGAACTGTTGGTATTTTTGCACTATAGTGCTGTCATTTTGCTAAGCCTGTTTTCTTGTAGCTACTGCTGTACAACTTTCATATGATGGTTATTTTGAATAATGAGAAGCAGCTTTACTTGGCATCAGATCTGAGTTCTTTATAGGAGCCTGCAACTCTTGGGGTTGGGCTCAACTCGAGTGCTAAGGCCTCCTTTATGTATTGTTATTTGTTCTTTATGCATTTGCAAAAACAATTATGTTAGGTAGATTAAAGTTTGTTGATTAACTAGGTCACTGTTAATGGTTAGAAAGACTTTTGAATGCTCAGATTTAGTTGATAGGTTGTTAACAGGAAAAAGATTCACGAAAAGGGCCATCAAACATCTCTGGTTTCACCTCTCCTTCAGTGGGATTAGGAGCTGTGATCAGGATAACTTTGTTGCCCACAAAAACACTGATTTTTCTTTGCCATGCAATCACTAGTGTTTGATTTTCATGTGTAGAAGTTGGTTACAAGTTCAGACATTGGCTTGCTTAGTTGCATGAGTTAGAATACATGGTTTCATTGCAGGTCATACTTCTTTTCATTCTCTTTACTGGCAGCTAGCAGATTAGGTCAACGTAATTAGGTTTTTGAATTTACAAGTCTTCGTTGGATCAGTTGGAAAAACACCTTGCAGAGCACTTGTACCACTCCTTCATCTACTTATTCTCCATCAGCACCATCCATTCCACCCTCCACTTAGAATGCTTGCCTCATGTTGCCATTTGCTCCCATAACCCTAGTTTTGTGTGTAACATTGCTTCAGTCTTCCTTGAACCAAATCCAACCATCCACACCTGTCCACAACTCCATCCACCGAGTCCTAGACCATCTCCACCCCTCACCCTACCTCCACACTCACTCCTTCACCTTTTCCTCTCCATCCATCCACCAAAATCTCACTTCTGAACATCCTGTAGAAAATCACAGACATCCTGTAGAAAATCACAGACATCCTGTAGAACCCCTGCAGACTTCCTGTAGAGGCTCACGAATGAGGTTTCTTGATAGCCAAACTCGGTGAAACTCTATGGAAGGGTGTTAGGGACCCCTTAGGCCCTCTCTGAACCTTCTTGACCTCCTCCAAGCATTTCTTCTCACCCATCCACCTCTGCACAGCCCAAAAACAGTCAAAACATATGCATAATAACTCTGGCAACTTATTCAAAAATACAAAAAGATGTTTTTTTCAGATGTTACTGTAGAAGTAGCTTAGATGCATGTATTTACCTTTCTAGAAATCAATGGCATCTCCTTCAGTAGCTTACATCCTCTTTCTTGCATCAGTAGGGTTAGCTGGTAGAATTAGGGTTTGCTAGGGTTTACGTTTCCTCTTAGCTTTCCAATTTCTTTCTGCAAATAGATCAACCTTCTTTAAGTTAAATTTCGTCCATCAGTTAAAAAGCTTCTTCTCAAAGCTCATAGAAGTTGGCTTAAGCCCCTAGCGGACTTGTGCCAGCTGACCAAGTGACAACTGCGGCAAGAGCTAGTACTTGTGCATACAACACCGTCGCTTCCAAGTTTGTTACGAACTACCGGGTTGATAAAAGTAAAGAAGGGAGTCCCATGAGTTGTAGCATTATTGATGCAATACTAGAGCTCACCACTCTTTTTGGCGCCGTTGCCGGGGAAGCGTCAGAGTATTTGTGATTGCTGCTTTTCTTCTATTTTCCTACTCCCGCCTTTTGCTAAGTAGTTTATTTCATTTCCATTCTGCAATTTCATTTCTGCAAAAGTAAATTAGACATTTCCTGCTTTCATAGATTAACCTTTCAATTCTGCAAGCGTAAAATAGAATTTCAATTCTGCAAGCGTAAAATAGAATTTCAATTCTGCAAGCGTAAAATAGGATGCTTACATCAGTTGTCGAGCTGGAAACATGACAATCAAGAATGGTCCTATGTCCAAGCAGTTAGTCCTATACCGTCCTGCCCAACCTCTGCTAGAACATGACTTACCACTCTGGTTGGAAGAAGGAGATGAGGATGAGGTCTACTCTGCACCCTTTTGCACAATAGAAACCACTAGGGGAGGTCCTTAAACCGAGGATGATTTGATTAAGACCTTGATTTGAAATCCACCTCCCAATGCACTATCCTTAGAGGAATTGGTGGAGGATACGCAAGCCAGCACCTCCGTTGACCTCTGTGTGACTGATCCAACCTCTCCCAAAGTTAAGAATGTGGAGTTTGGTCCCGGAAGAACTTTAAAGATCAGCTCCTCCCTATCTCCTTCCTAGGAGAAGGAGCTGTGTAGCTTACTGAACAATCATTTAGATGCTTTCGCTTGGAGCTATAAGGAGATGAAAGGAGTCCATCCTTCAGTCTGTACCCATCACATCTACATTAAAGAAGATTGTAAACCGGTTAGGCAGCCTCAAAGGAGAATGAATCAGCCCTTAAGGATACTGTCAGAGAAGAATTGAAAAAATTATTGGATGCAGGATTCATCTATCCTATCTCCAATAGTGAGTGGGTCTCGCCTCTAGTGCTGGTGCCCAAAAAGAACGGGAAGTGGAGAATTTGTGTAGATTACCAAGAACTTAAAAAAGCCACTAAGAAAGACCATTTCCCTTTGCCTTTCATAGATCAGGTGTTGGATGGATTGGCAGGGAATAAGTTCTTCTCTTTCCTAGATGGGTTTAGCGGGTATAACCAGATCCAAATCAGCTTGAAAGACCAAGATAAAACCACCTTCACCTGTCCTTGGGGTACGTTTGCCTATCGAGTCCTTCCCTTTGGGCTATGCAACGCTCCTGCCACTTTCCAGAGAGTAGTATTGAGCATCTTTTCTGAGTTGGTCCATGATTCAGTAGAAATATATATGGATGACATCACTCCTTATGGGTCCAACTTCCAAGAAGCATTGACCAATCTAGGAAAAGTTCTAACCAAGTGCATCGAGATGAACCTGTCCCTCAGTCCTGAAAAATGTGAATTTCTGATGACTGAAGGGACCGTGCTAGGTCATACCATTTCTCGCCAAGGATTACAGGTGGATCCTAACAAAATTACTATCATCCAAAAGGTTCCACTTCCTCAAAAGGTAAGAGATGTCCGAAGTTTCCTAGGCTTAGCAAGATATTATCGAAGATTCATTAAAGACTTTAGTAAGCTAGCCTCACCTTTGTTTGGACTCTTAGGGAAAGATGTTGAGTTTAAATGGACTGAAAACTGTCAAGGGGCACTGGACGAATTGAAAGATAAGATGGTGTCCGCCCCGATCTTGAGAGGTCCAAACTGGGCCCTAGCTTTCCACATCCACACTGATCCCTCGAACAAAGCCATAGGGGCAGCCTTAGGAAACGTTGAGGAGAAACTCCCATATGCCATATACTTCGTCAGCAAAAACCTGTCCAAGGTAGAAATGAACTATACTGTAACCGAGAAAGAGTTCCTGGCTGTAGTCCATTCCCTAAATAAGTTCAGACACTACATCACCGGTTATCAAACATTTGTACACACTGATCATGCTGCAATTAGATACTTAATGAATAAGCCTGATGTCAATGCTCATATTATTAGATGGTTACTTTTGTTACAACAATTTGGTTTGACGATTGTCGACAAGCCATGTAAGGAAAATGTTGTTGCTGACTTCTTGTCTAGATTGGACTTGCCTGCAGGTGAAGAAGGAACAATGGATGACCAAATGCTAGATGAACATCTATTTTCTATCTCAGTACTCTCTCCATGGTTTGTTGATATAGCAAATTACTTGGTCTCAGCACAGTTCCCTCCGCATCTGTCCTCAAAAGAGAAGAGCAGAATCGTAAGGAAGAGCACCCCGTTCACTTGGATCGGGGGCAACCTGTTTAAGCTTGGCCCAGATCAGATCTTGAGACGTTGTGTTAGGGAGGAGGAAGTCTTTGACATCCTCCTAACCTGTCATGATGGACCTTGTGGAGGCCACTTTGCAGCCAAAAGGACTGCCTTCAAAATTCTACAGGCAGGCTACTATTGGCCTACTCTTCATCAAGATGTCAGAAGATACATCAGCCAGTGTGACCGATGTCAGAGGATGGGGAAACCGACTCCAAGGGATGAAATGCCTCTCCAACCTCAAGTGACCTTTGAGCCATTTGAGAAGTGGGGCATGGATTTTGTGGGTCCTATCAACCCTCCTTCAAAGCAACGGTCTTACATCATTGTGTGCACTGACTATCTGACCAAGTGGGCAGAAACGAAGGCAATCAAAGCAACAACAGAAGAAAAGGTGGCTGAGTTTCTGAGGGAAAATATCTTCTACAAGTATGGCTACCCAAGAGAGTTAGTCACAGATCAAGGAAGCCAGTTCATCTCCAACCTGATTGAATATTTGCTCGCTCATCACAAGATCAAGCACAAGACTTCCACCCCTATCATCCTCAAGCAAATGGGCAGGTGGAAGTCACTAATAGAGCATTGGAAGGGATTTTGACTAAGGTTGTGAGCAGCAACAAAAAGGATTGGGCAGATTGCCTGGTTGAGGCCACTTGGGCCTACAACACCACTTGGAAGACCACAACCGGTTTCACACCGTATGATCTGGTCTACGGGAAGAAAGCTTTGATGTCCATAGAGTTCGAATACAATACATTAAGGGTGGCAGCTTAGCTGGACCTAGATCTCAGCCATGCTCAACGTGAAAGATTATTGCAGCTGAATGGATTAGATGAACAAAGAATGCAGGCCCTCCTCCACTCAGAAGTAGTTCAACTCCAGAGGAAGATATAGCATGACCGACACCTTAATGAGAATCAATTCCAGCCGGGAGATTGGGTGCTGCTGTATGACTCAAGATACAAGGATTTCAAAGGGAAGCTGAGGACAAGATGGTTAGGACCATATACAATGGATAAATGTAACGACAATGGTTCATTCCTTATCAGGACCATTGATGAAGAGGCTATCCCCATGCTTGTCAATGGGCATCGACTGAAAATCTACAAGAAACCCCTCTCAAGGCAAGAATTCATTAAAACTATGGAAAAATCAGAGCTGGTAATAGAGCATGGTTCTGCCTCTGTTCCGGCCACACCTTGATCATCAAAAAGAAAAGAAAAGAATAAAAAGATCCCTAGATGAAAACCTCTCTGAGGCGGCCAAGGCAGGCAGTGAGGGTGAAAACCTCATGGAGGCGCCCCAACTGTCTCTCAAAAAATAAAGAAATGGAATAAAAAAAAGATCCTTGGGTGAAAACCTCTTTGAGGTGCCTAGGGCAGATAGTGGGGGTGAAAACCTCATAGAGGTGCCCCTGTTGTGTAGTGCCCCACTTAAATCTTATCCTACAAATTTTGTTAATATTTACATTATCTGAAAATATTGAGAAATATTGGTCTAATATAAATTTATGATTTCCATTACTCAAATTCCCCACTTACCTTCTCAAATTGAATATTATGTAGGATATGGTATCCTTCCATTATTTCATACTATATGTATTCATTTCACATTCCCCAATGTACACTCACATTTACTTGGGAGAAGACATAGTCCTCTCCATCTTATCATCAATATATATTTATTCATTTCACATTCCCCAATGTACCCTCACATTTACTAAGGAGAAGACATGGTCCTCTCCATGTAAGTACATTTCACATTCCCCAATGTACCCTCACATTTACTAAGGAGAAGACATGGTCCTCTCCATGTAATTACACTTCACATTCCCAAATGTACTTTTCAGATTTACTTGGGAGAAGACATGATCCTTTCCCATTAAATTCTCAATTTTATATTCATGTGACAATTCCAAAAGTACTCCCAGCTTACTTGGGAGAAGATAAGTCAACTAAGGATGGATGAGAAGTTAATGACATTAATGAGAGGTGGTTGAGGAAAGAGGGTATAAAAAGGGAAGGGGGAAGGAAGAAAAGGGGGGGGGGTTGGAGTCTTGCTTAGGATTGTGGGGGTTGGTTGTGATTGTTTGGCCTTGTTATGATTTTGGGAGACCTTGGAAACTTGTGGAGGTTTCTTGGGTTTGAGAGGAGGAAAGTATCATTATCTAGTTTTGCACATTCTTCTTGAGGACACACTATATCTGGTTGGACTTGGGCACGGAGGGCTAGGGAACCTGTGGAGGTTTCCTGGGCTAGGAATTTATTTCCTAGTTGGCTGGGAGGTAAATCCGGTTGGGTCAGTGAGAAGGAGCGTTCAGCAGGAGCTATAAGTCAAAGGTATCATCATCAACCGCCAGAACAGGTATTTTCCATGGACCACTCTTGCTAAGTTGATATCAATGGAATTCTCACCTTAATTTATGTTGCTTATGATAAAGTGATAAGATGTTAAATGTTTAAATTTATGTAAGAAGGTCAGCAAGTTTTTTTTTAAATAGTAGGAAAATAGATCTGTTAGTGTATAATAGATTGAGACTCTAATAATTGGAATTAGGCCCCTACACATGGTATCAGAGCTTTGGTTCAAAATCTGGACCCAAAGCCCACTAAACCCAAATTCCGTTATAAAAGCTTATAATCCTCCTAAGTACTTGTAATATCTATCTATATATATGTTTTAGATTGAAAACGATACATTAACCTCTTAAAAAAAAACAAAAAAAAAACCAAAGACTTTAAAAAGGTTTGGCTTAACAACGATTTAATCATTCTTATGCCAACAATCAATATGCTACATTTCCATTTTGGAAAGAAAAGATCTCTACGTTGCGTACATTTCCATTTTGGAAAGAAAAGATCTCAAGGTTTATGTAGGATCCACATGCATCTAGAAGAGAGGAGGTTTATGAGTATATATACCACAACCATCAGAGAGGGGCCTTCGATTTATTTAGACTTGCCTGAACAAGCCCATAACCCATTGAACTAGGTACTCAGGATATTTTTTTTCGTGGGCGGTGGCAATATTCCATTAGATTCAATCCAGCCTTCTTGCCTCCGAGAATACTTTGAAAAAAAATCCACAGTGGAATGGATAGCAAATTAATCTTCACTGCTTCCTGCTTGGCGGCAGTTTCATTAGCTGTATTTGTGTATGCGATTCATCACAGTGAGAAAATACTCGGCGTCCAATCGCAGATGAAAAACCTCAAAGGAAGTTCAAGTGCATTTTCGCTGGTAACTCCTAGTCGCCCTTTGTACACTTTCAACACCAGCGGGAACAAAATGGGCAAACCTACTTTTCTTTAATTATATTTTTGTAAAATCTACCGCTTCCATTTGGAGTAGTTTGGTACACTGCTAAGCCAATTCTTTTCAGTTTTAAATACAGAACGTACCAAAAGCACGAACTGCAGTGACAGTTGGGGATTTTCAAAAAAATATATAGGTCTAGTATGTTCAATTAGAAGTTCGAACGACGATTTTAAGTTTAAATTTGACGGAAATGGACTTTTCTGGGGTTCGTAATCTCTAAATTTTATGCAGTTAGAGGGTTTCTATCATTGAGTTGGCGATTCTAATTGCGAATTTGACGAAACATTGTTACATTGTTTAAATGAGGTTTTGGCCTGTAAATTATTCGTTGAAATGGTGATTATGAGTGTAAATTTGACGGAATGTTTGTTTGAGGTACGCAGTCCGAAGGGTCGAAACCGGGACCTGTGCCATAATAGTTGTTCCATAATCAAATTTCTTACTAAATAGTTGAAAATCCAGAAAATTAGAATGTCAAAATGTCAAAATATCTTAAGGCCAGGTATCAAATGCGTGCTCCTACAGACAATGTAGCATCAGGATACATAGTTGTTGGGAACTGAGACCTATAACAATGTATGTAGCGGATGTTCATAGGCAATTCCACCAGTGAATTACTTTCAAAAGTAAGATGAAATATAAACATTTATTATTAGAAATAATGCCTCTATCATAGATCCATCTGCAGAGCTCTGGTAAGATGGAATGAACTCAACAATGTGATCAACCACAGAGAGAAACCAACCGATTTCCTTGCGCCACTTAGCTTTCCTTTCAGCGGACAGGGGCTCCAATTACCATAGCTCATCGAAAGTGGAGGCTGCGTTCAATGGATGGATCAGTCTGTTTACTTCACAAATAGAGATTTTTCATGAAATTCCATGAATGCCCAACAACAGCGCTATCATTGCAACATTTTAATTTGTCCCAAATCTAAATAAGAGTCTTCTATGCTATGTATCTGAGGGGTTTCATACCTGAAAGATTGGTAATAGCATTAGACAAGGCCGTAGCTGAAGAGACACCCTTGTTTCCTCCAGACATGTCCTCCACCAGTAACCGCTTGGCAAACATCTCTATCACAAGTTCAACATCTTCCCAAAAGCATTGTTAGGCAGGATATCCAATCAACCATCAAATCCATATATATTCAATAACATACATAAATACTTGTAGAATTCTTGTATTTTGTGTCTTTCTCTAGGCAATAAACATAAATCAATATTGAACCCTCACTGATAAAGACCTACAGAGTCCATAGAATGGCAATCATCTTCTTGCTTCGATCTCTTGCTCTCGGATTGCATGTCTGGAAGCCTGTCTGGCCAAGCATCTATTTCCAGAGCCTGTGTCTATGAATTTTTAGGCTGCGAAGAAGGGGTATCATCCATATCAAAATCCTCCGACTCAAATAAACCTTTTACAAATACAGTCAAAGCAGGCACATGTACTTCCATGGATCGAGATTGTGAATACCTCCTCGATCTCCCTGTGGTACCTTCCATTGAAAGCAGACACATGTACTTCCATGGATCGAGATTGGGAATGCCTCCTCGATCTCCCTGTGGTACCTTCCATTCAAAAACTCGATTGAAAAAAATAATAATTTGAAATGAAATGTCCATATTGGAGATACTGGTTCAGACAACATTATATTAAAAGAGAATTTTTTCCCTTTTTTTTTTCTCTTCTTGGATTCTAAATTGAACAAGGGATACTCTAGCCTGCCAATTGTTACAAAAAACTTCCTAATTCAGCAAATTAAACTTGAATTCTCTCTTTAATACCTCTAAAATCAAGGAACTTCCGAGGCATTCCTACTCAATACAGATCTGAAAGACTCAGATCAAGTGTTCAGATGCAAAAAATCGCAGAGTGGAATTATTTTTTCAGTTTCTGAATATACTAAGAAAGTTTTATTTGTCTATTAAGCTGCCATTCATTCACCCATTGTGGTTTCAGCTGGGTTGGGAGAAGGAAATCTAGCTTTTGTGGTGCCTATGGATCCTTGTTTCGGTTAACGTATGACTTGTAGTCTTACTTATGAAACTCAAGATGGAAATATCAAATATATTTTCATTTATAGTTCCTAACCAATTTCCCCGGCAGACTAGAGAAATATGAAACCTGATATACCACTCACTTCTTCAACATCAATCAACTTCTAACCTTCATGATTTCAATTAAATAACATTTTAAAAATCCTTTTAGAATCCAATGCCACTCAATAGTGGAAGCATTTAAAAATTTCCACTCTTTTGACCCAATATTCTTTTTAAATGTTGAAGAAACCCACATTGCAGAATAAAGGTTGTTTTGAAATATTTTGATGTTTAAATGTGAAAGAAACTCATATTACATAAGCGATCAAATTTCAAACTGGACAGAAAACCTCATAATTAAGTTCTGTCAATTTTCCGAGAACCCCTATTGTCCTTGTGATGTAATTTTTCTGCTCCATGATGCACTGATTTGACATTTGAAGTTAACACATACAGTTTTTCAAAAAAGAAGAAGCAAAAACTGAGAGTTGCATGTCAACAAACTATATATCTACAGAAAAAAAACAAACCAGGTTGTTCAAAACACCAAGAAATGGTTTCATTCAAGGTATCTATGTTACAAATGTTCAGTTTCCATTAAGGATTACTTTTGTGGATCTCATAATGCTTATGGTGTGTTTTGATACAACAAAAGTTTGATATTAGACTCCATTCATTTTATCCTTTCGGACTCTAATTAGGTGGATTGGTCTCTCATAAAGACCTGGTTTAAAATTTCGAAGTCAATGAGTGTTTGACAACACAAAGATAAAGTTTAAACCATGAATGTATACAAAAGAATTATTTCATGCTTTGGAGGTAATCTCTTTCAAGCATATACGAAGAGTACCCAGAGTCAATTGAGTAAAATACTACATTATTTGGAAGACATCAAAATTTTTAGCTCCATGGCACCTAGAGGGGTTTAGAGCGATCTTAAATAGAACAGACATTAAAGGCAATTAACATAAGTTCACTGCTTAAAGATATTAAGAGAATGTCAAAGAAGCCTACTGTAGAATTTCTAGTTTGAAATGTTGATCCAAGAAGATGAAAAGAATCAACAAGTTCTCCGAATTTTCTTGGATTTAATCTAGCATCCTTAGCAAGATCCGAGCAAGATATACATCCTAGAGGTTTCCCATAATAAAAGAATTCTGAAAACTATGAGTTGTTGCTTATATTCTTCAGATCACAATCCTCAAGTTTGACAGATTGCTAATGCATGAAAGTGGAAACTATTCACTTCATACTTTCTACCTCAGCATCAAAACCAGATCCATTTTATGTATTTGACATTGGCAACAAAAAGTAATGAATGGTTGCGTTCTCCAATTGAGAGGCAATTCTAGCTTCCAATAGAGTTTTGTATTCGCTACAGAGCTCGTAGCCTAAAGATTTGTGAAGAAAAGAAAAGGGAAAATCAAGAAGATGTTTCCACAGGAAGCAGTCTAATAACACATTCTGTAACTTTTTTAGGCTTTCATTTTTCTCTGGTGTTCCATTTATATCATCTACAATTTGCTGTCTTTTCTCGATAATAATCCATTTGGTACCATATTGAACTATTACTTACCTATTGTCTGGCTAGCTTGCACCCATTTTCCTTTTTTTTTCCTCTGAAAAAAAAAACAATTCCCTGCAGCCAGCCGATTCTAGAACTCATATGCTCACGTGGTGCTTCTTTTACGCTCTTGAAATGATCCCATGGCACTCCCCCGATGCTTCTAAGATGGTCTAGTAATGCTCCTTGGTTTCTCTTACCATTCATGTTACATAGTCCACTCTTACCCCTCATTTTGAATGAAGCTTTGCTTGTTATTTTGATCACACACACAATACTGATTTTGATCACAAAGCAGATTTACAGGATGATAAAGCTTTGGGTGGCCTAGGGACATATACGTGTGCTTGATTGGAGAAGTGTGTTTGATGATGTTGATGCTTTGGTGGTTCCTCCATGTTGATGTGGATAGATGGCTCATGTGATGAGCTTTGATGCTATAGTGTATTATTGATGATGTGACGTGCTCCTAGACATCGTGATGTTTACATTGATCACTTGACCTGGTTTGTCCTAGCACCTTGGGGCTTGTTTCTTGAGTACCCACAGATTGAATGAAGTTGGTGGACTACAATTAACTGAACTCATAGTAATATCTTCTTACACTCAGGAGATAAAGAATATATGCATTTCATGCAGAAGGGAAAGCAGGAAAATGGGAACAAATTAGGCTGGCAATTCGTTTCCTTTCTGATTTAGTACTTAATTTGATATTTGTGCAATGCATGTGTGCAGAGAGAGAAACAGATATTACAATGAAATCAATTCATGAAGATTTCCAAGCTCTTTTGGCATAGGGCCAGATAAATTAGTTAGTGCAAAGGACCTGAATCAATGAATGTTGTTGGACATCAGTCATGCAAATTGTCTGCAGATGAAATCTGTTTCCTAGTAGTAATAGTTGATGATTTCAAGTATTATGACCTACAAAAAAATTCTACCAGATGGAGATAACTTCATTTTTATTCATTAGCCGAGCTACTTATGAAGAAAGAATGAGAAGTTCTGTAGAATTTCAGAATATCATTAATTTTAAAGAGCATGGAATAGAAAGGGAATGATCTTACAAGTACTACATCTGTGATGAGGTTACCAATGAAGGCAAGAAGGGAGAACATAACACAATGTTATTAAAATATGAATTATGGGCACAGAAGGTGATGAATTTTATATTGCACTGGTAAACCATGGACCTGTCAGCAGATCTTAAATCCTAACCCGACTAGCACATTGCATTTTAAGACTATTTATCTTTTCTACTTCTATCAACTAGCATATGCATATATATATATATATAGATAGATATATATATTTCTTTTTTTTATGTGGAAGAGGATACAACCATGAGTTTTGCTTGCAAAATTGTTGCTGAAATTGACCTTGTTGATTAAGACGTTACAAACATTACAAATTACATTGATAAAGAAATCCTTGATTTGGTACTTGATTGGAAAGCAAGGGTAGCAATAGATGATGACCACTCTTTCTATGGGCATAACAATTCCACTTACAAAACAAGTGAAACTTGATGGTGGAATTATAGCGATCACCTCTTTAGTATCTCTTCTTAGGGTTCTTTGATGGAATACCCAAGGTCTCACAACTATGTTGACAAGAAGTCAGACATAATGCCTTTTACTTGAGTTGAATGTGTAGCCATGCACTTGAGTTGAATGTGTAGCCATGCATGATTGCTTTGAAGGAGTGACATTGGAAGTTGACGCAAACAGATTTTTCTTCATATGTGGAAGAGAAATCTTGTACAATTTCAATCAAATAATTAGATGTCCTTCATCATGATTGGGTCAATGGAGAGGATCTAGTTTCATCCAGATCTTTAATGTCACATGGTTCAAGGGATAACAATTTGAATATTCTTGATCACGTCTAATATCCTGAAGCACTGATAACACAGAGTATGTATTTCCATGAAAACCTGCAAATCCTCTAGAAAAGATAGGATATGTAGATAAATTTGGAGAATGTTGGAGCCATGGATATCTAAAGGGTTTAACCCTATTAATGATTGTCACTGTCTTAGGTCTATCCAGAAACCTATGTTTCAAGCTCAGATGACTATCATCAGTAAATGTTTTATCTAGTAAATTTGAAGATTTCACTAATAAATAACCATGATTATTAGTAGTCAAACATTAGAAGGCACTAATGGAACCCTAGAGAAGACATGGGCATTCCCTCTTAGAAAAAAAAATGATTTGAAAAACAAAAGACCTCTCAAACATCTTTAAATAAGAATAAATTCAGTCCTGAAATAAATTTTTAAGATTAAAAAAAAAAGGAAGTCAATGGGCAGCTGGTAGAGTTGGTATATTAGGAAGGGTTCAGGGGTTTGCAGCCATTAAACAACTTGGATTTGATGTTTAGGGAAGAAGACTTTCTAGCATTTCCAGTCATATATTATCACTTAAGAATCTAGTAGCAAGTTATGATTTTCTAGGTCTAAGGAAACTGGAGCTAAAAGTAGTTAAATTTCTACTGGACTCTGTTAAGTGTTGCTATCTATAGGAGCTAGCTCGCATTCTTGCAATTTTGAATATTATTGATTTTTATTGATTGTTTTGACAAATTCTAGTTCAAACCTCCATCACCATGGGAGCAGTTGTCTTCCAGTTAATTAATCTCATCATTTGACAGTTCTTGCACGGTGACAATATCCTTACAAGATTATATTTATCTTCAAGTTGTTCTCCAAACAACCATCTTCAAGTGATTAACTGTCTTCATGTCATGAAAATAATTTGGTCTTTTGTTGGCTAGACTAAGACGACTACAGTTAAGGGATATCACCTAGGCTTGGACACATCTTCGGATCCAAGGAGTCTCCTGTATATGGTATGTTATATTGACCCAATCGTCTAAGGCCAATCTTCAAAGAAGTTAGGGAGTCTTTCGTATTTTTTCCAGCTTCTTTACATTTAAAGGCTCCCATATATAGCATGACTTGTTGACCCAACGCGCTTAGGCTCATCTCCAAGGAAGCTAGGAGTCCTTTGTGATTATCCCAGTGTCATTACATTTGAAGATTGTTTCCCTCGTACCTTCATGGCTTCAAAAGTGAGAAAGAGGCTTTATATTAAAACAGATCTTCAACATACTTCTACTACAAGTTGGTTCTATGTTGATGTTATGCATGCGTCAAATAAATTTTACAAATAGAGCTAGAGTCTCCCTTTGAATAATAATAATAATAATAATAATAATAGGTCATGGCCAAGCCAGACACGAAATTGGTTTATGAGACCCCTTGTTTATGGGACAAGCGATCCACCTCCTTGCAGTGATTTGACCACTAAAGTCTGTGGAGGTTTACCTTTTCTACTTCCTGCTAGATTTGAATCTATGACCTCTTACAAGGAAATACATGTTCTTAACCATTAAGCCCACCAAGGCCATTATAAGCTTTATCTTTGTACAAATTTTAAACATTGCATGCTTTCTATAGATGAATGATTATAGAAATAAGCAGATGAGGTTGTTAAGCTTCTTGGAACCTATAAGTAGATGAGGTTGTTAAGCTTCTTGGAACCTATAAATGGAGACACCAGATCTGCAATATAGTGACGATGTCACAATGAAGACCTAATTATAGAAATTTAGTTTATGGTTGTAATGCTCATGACTTCTGTTGACTAGCATGTGTCATTTAAATACCCTCTACTTTAAACATAGGGATATAGTATAGAGTGGTTTGAGTTACTACGAAGCCCAAAACATGCCAAGAGTTTTCCCTAAGTGATCCAGTACTATCCTTACCATTTGATAGTTCTTTTAAGGCATGGTTAATTGGTTAAAGTGTTCTTAATTGAATTGAACTTCTCCAAAAATCGATTTTCAATAGAATGCATCAATCTAGCATGGTGAGATTCAATGTAATGGTTGCTTCTAATCCATACATATTAAGCATAGTCTTGTAACTAAGTATGCTTTGTCATGTTGTTTGTTTACTAAGACGAAGAAATCTAGAAAGTAATCAAGAAATTAGTTAATAATGAATAGGTACAGGTAACAGAGAAAAACAATAAAACCAGCAAGCAAACAATCCAAAGAAAAATGGGCTGACATGATGTAACCTAAGGTTGAGGAAAAGAGGATGCCAACAATTATTGCATGGTGCATAATAGATGGAGGCCTAACAAAGATGGTCTAGTGGGGTAGAATTTTCTAGTGAAAATATAGATTGAATACCATGGGCTTGTGTAAGGCTTACTCTGGCAGTTGTTTTTAATGATCTTAAATTAAATGAGAAGATCAATTCGTAGAGAATTTGGGATTTTAGAATGGAAGCTTATTTAGTCAGTAAAAGACTAGTGAAAATATTAGGATACACTTTTACCCTTATTCTAGTGTTGAATAAAAATGTCGTGAAAAATAATGTGTCTCTAGTTTTGGATAAAAGGACCCTCAACTTTCTTTGCAACTTTTGTGGTCACTGGTCACTTATGAAAGTAGGCATCTTTAGAAATGCGATGCCATTTAGAGGGGAAATACTAATAGCAACAGGGCAAAGGCAATTATTCCGTTCATTTAATTATTTCTCATTTGTCTGATCATATTGTGAGCTGCAATATATATCATGAGATTGTTTTAGTACTAGTAAACAATGATTAAATATATAATAAATTTGAACCTTTTGACATTTAGAGGACATTACTCTCAATTTACAAAAAAAATAAAGTATGAAAATCATGTTGGGAAACAGTTTCTGAAGTTTGGAGTCTTTTATTTTCAAGATTAACTAAATGGGTTGGAAGATAAAAAAAAAAAACCCATCAAATTGGAAGAGCGGGACTTTTATATTCACTAAGGTTTTAAAGGAATTATATGCATAAAACTTATACTAGCACCTCCTAGTGGAATTGATAGTGCACTAATCTGTTGCTTGCTATTATTTTGGTTTTGATACCACCTTATAGCATATACGGGTCCAAATGCTATTTTCCATGATGGACAGTTGAATCTGTTTCAACTCTAATCGTTATTGAGGGGTTCCACAAGGATGTCACATGAGCGTTTATGATGCCCATTTTAACATAGATAGCCACCTATGTTAAGGTTCTCTTTTGCAGTTCCATGTTGTTATTTATGAACATTATATACATCTGGTTGGACACATGAAAATCAATTGATGGATTTGGTATTGATGATGGAAATGTTGGATGTATGACCAAATGTATGACTTACTTGGTTACAATTTATTTAGTGCATGACTTGTCAGAGTTATTATTGCATCATATAGGCTTATATATATATGATTTATCTAATCAACGACTTAGCGAAATTATGATTTATCTGATGTAAGATTTAATTCCAGTATGAACAACAAAAATTGACATGTGGACACTGGGTTTGATAAACATGGTGTTTAAGATCATGTATCTATATCTATTTTGTGGTTATATATATGCATGGATGAGAACTAAACTACAGATTGGAAAGAACCGTATGATAACCAAGATCTAACATTCCATTGGGGGAGGTCGAGACGACCAATGAGGAAAGGTACGATGTACATTGTTCTATTACATTTGGTATCTACTTGATATGCACTCTTATGACATGAGTAAAATGCAAATGACAGGTGGCAAGATGACCTAACTGGATTATTCGATGACAAGTCCAACCAGCTCTGTAGTGTGGTCTGTGCTCTGAAGGAGGGGTGGAGGTGTTTCCCACCGTGTATCCTCCGAAACCTGGAATCGTGGGGAGGACAGCTGAACGCTCCCCCTAGACGTGTGATGACGATTGCCAGATGCCTGCTGGGGAAAGTTCGGTCGAGGTATTCGACGCTTCCACCATGTCGGTTTTATTGGTGGTTAGTATGGCCGTTGCCACTAATAGAGCAGCAGAGGACGGATAGGGCGGGAACGGAAGTAGGCCAGGGTGGATAGGAAGATATAGATCAGTTGGAGACTCTTGATGGGAAGTAATGTCATTGTCTGACTTATCGAATTTTAATGCTATAAAACTCTCTGGTTTGCTATGATTTCAACTCCTTGTATCTTTTCATTCTAACTTTGGGATGGGTGTATGTAATGCCCCACTTAAATCTTATCCTACAAATTTTGTTAATATTTACATTATTTGAAAATATTGAGAAATATTGGTCTAATATAAATTTATGATTTCCATTACTCAAATTCCCCACTTACCTTCTCAAATTGAATATTATGTAGGATATGGTCTCCTTCCATTATTTCATAATATATGTATTCATTTCACATTCCCCAATGTACACTCACATTTACTTGGGAGAAGACATAGTCCTCTCCATCTTATCATCAATATATATTTATTCATTTCACATTCCCCAATGTACCCTCACATTTACTAAGGAGAAGACATGGTCCTCTCCATGTAAGTACATTTCACATTCCCCAATGTACCCTCACATTTACTAAGGAGAAGACATGGTCCTCTCCATGTAATTACACTTCACATTCCCAAATGTACTTTTCAGATTTACTTGGGAGAAGACATGATCCTTTCCCATTAAATTCTCAATTTTATATTCATGTCACAATTCCAAAAGTACTCCTAGCTTACTTGGGAGAAGAGAATTCAACTAAGGATGGATGAGAAGTTAATGACATTAATGAGAGGTGGTTGAGGAAAGAGGGTATAAAAAGGGAAGGGGGAAGGAAGAAAAGGGGGGGGGGGGGGGGGGGGGGGGGGTTGGAGTCTTGCTTAGGATTGTGGGGGTTGGTTGTGATTGTTTGGCCTTGTTATGATTTTGGGAGACCTTGGAAACCTATGGAGGTTTCTTGGGTTTGAGAGGAGGAAAGTATCATTATCTAGTTTTGCACATTCTTCTTGAGGACACACTATATCTGGTTGGACTTGGGCACGGAGGGCTAGGGAACCTGTGGAGGTTTCCTAGGCTAGGAATTTATTTCCTAGTTGGCTGGGAGGTAAATCCAGTTGGGTCGGTGAGAAGGAGCGTTCAGTAGGAGCTATAAGTCAAAGGTATCATCATCAACCGCCGGAACAGGTATTTTCCATGGACCACTCTTGCTAAGTTGATATCAATGGAATGCTCACCTTAATTTATGTTGCTTATGATAAAGTGATAAGATGTTAAATGTTTAAATTTATGTAAGAAGTTCAGCAAATTTTTTTTTTAAACAGTAGGAAAATAGATCTGTTAGTGTATAATAGATTGAGACTCTAATAATTGGAATTAGGCCCCTACATTTTGTCTCTCTCTCTCTCTCAAAAAAAAAAAGAAAAAGAAGAAAAACAGGTATGATCTTTGAAATTATTGCAGGTTGCAGGGATATAATGCAGATAAAGAGGGTCACGCAAATCAAGGACAGGGGTCCATCCCAAGCTACCAGGCATCCTCACCGACACTCCCTCCATGGCCACACACTTTTTCCAGGGTTTGGACACATTCGGGTCAAGATTCAACCTCCTACAGGAAGTTTCAGGGCTTTCTACAAGAAGTTTTGCATTTCTACAAGAAACATCATGTAGAACCCTTGGGCAGGCAAAAATCGATTCTGTAATAGGATTTAAAGCTTGAGGTTTGGTGATGAGGCCTGCAGCCACCTCTCTCTCCCATCCATCACCTGTTTCATCTCTTTCCACCACCATTACCACAACTTGGTCCCGTATTCTTGCACAATCATGCAAAAAGTCTTGGTTTCCTCAGAGTGATTTATTTATTTATTTATTTTTTTTTCCTAAGGGAAAAATCAAGCGTTCAAAAGCTCGCACACTCTACCTGTCAAAAGCTTCAATAGGACCCTTCATCCGTGACCATAGCCGTGCCCGTTTTAGCATGCAACCCAGGAGGTGAAGTAGCTACAGGATGTCTTACAGGAATCCTGTAGCAGCTGATCCACCTGGAATACACACTATGAAGTCAAGAGCAGTTGAAATCAACACAGGAGGCATGCAACCAACTCCGCATAAATGTGAACAACCTCCTCAACAGTTGAGAAAAGACGGGGCCGTGCATGCAACATTCACCACCAGAGGATCAGATCCTGAAAGCCTTGCATCTAGCATCAACTAATGAACGAGGGAATTCAAACGCCTGTGCACGAAGCAACAATGAGCAAAGCCATTATTTCACGTCCAAAAACCTGCGAAACACGTCCACAGCCACACAGGTAAGTGCCTAACCTTATTTCGTCAAATTTCATAAGCTATACTATGAGCATTGCATATCTGTGAATGGGGCGGATTGAACGAATGCAATGGCCAGTCAATTGGCCATTTACAGCCAGTAGAATTGCCTCGTGGGATTTGAACGAGCATGGTTACGCTTGATTCCGCTAGAAGGATGTGGAACCGACATGTGGGAAGTGTCCAGTCGGGGAAAATCAACATATTTGCAGAGAAATCAGCGAACTGACAGGGATGACGGCACGTAATGGTGGAGATAGATATTGGCAGTCAGAGACACACCGAGGAATGATGGCCATGACGTTGTCTAACGGCTCAACCTGGACACCTCACCCCCGCGCCATGAATTGTGCCGTATTTCAAAATCATTCGGCCAGAGCACTCACATTAACCACTTTCATTTACGCCTACAACTTGTTTTTCAACAATGTGAGCATCCTCCTCCTCTGCAGTTCGTTAGCCCGAGTTTCTCGGCCTGGTTCAAACTCTTCCCACGTCCCAGACTTGCTCAGCAGCGCCGTGACGTCCTCCAGAAGCAGTAAAAGCTCTCTACAAGAAGGAGTTCTATAGGAAGCACAGCGAAAGCTCCTGGAGCAGAGAAACCCATGTCTGTTGCATCAGAATTAGAAATTTCGAAGAGAGGTAGGCTCAAACACGCCATCCCCATGCTCAATTTTCAAAAGGTGGTGAACTAGCTTATTTGAAGTGGGGAAAATTAAAACCAATCTGCCTATGGGTCAAGAATGGTTGTTTGCTTATATGGTACACAAAATTTCTTTCAAATGGTGTTGCGACATATTCACCTCCATGGTTCCTGTTAACAAACTCTCCCCATTATAATGATAAACCGCTGTAAGGCTCACTTGTGCACATATAAAATTTTTGTGACTGCTATACGGTTGGTGTGAAAATTACATCTGCACTCTGTCTGTGAGAGCTTAATTCCTTTTGACAAGTCGATTTTTGGGTGGCAGCAGTATTATAACCAGAGAATTGGTGAAGGGGGAGATACAAACAGTGGATAAACCCTGTCCTAAGAGTCAAGGAGGAAAACCATATCAGAATTTCCATTCTAACCAGAGCTCAAGCCGAAAATAGGGTATTTTCACCATGCCAGGAGGGTTTATCAGAAAAGAACCCTCGAATTCCAAGAAGTTGCGAGAAACTCCTAAGGTGGTAGACCTATTTACCCGTGCAAATTGGATGACCTTCTGTGATAAAATTCAAGGTCACGATGATGAGATAACTGAGGAGTTCCTAAGGTCCCTGCAACCCAAATCAAAAACACTGGCCACTATAAAGTTCATAGGATTGACCTTAAAAATCACTCCACAACTCATTAGTCAGGTCACAGAGTTGCCATTGGGGATATCGTGGGATAAAGAGGAAAGGAAATTGGGCCAGAAGGCCAAAAAGGAATTCTTCCTACCAGAAGAACAGTTTTCAGAGGATAAGAATGGGGTCTGGAGAGCCAGCCTTTAGCCATTTTGGAGCGAGGTCAGCCTTTAAATTATGAAATATATTACCTGTGCGGGATGATTTAATATTGTGTATGGTTATCACTTCCGCTTGTTAACTGAGCTCAGGCATAAGATGGATTTTCCCTCAGAACAAAAATTGAGCATCCCATACTTCCTCCTACAGTCATTGATGGAGTGTGGCACAAAACTGAAGGAGGGGACACCAGACCAGCTGGCTTATCATGGGCTTATCAAGCTCCTCGTAGAAGATGCCCTCCATACGTATACTGTCCCTATCTCCTGGGAGATTTTCTGCAATATGTCCAAGGATGATGATATCCAGACTCTGGCCGAAGAACTCACTTCATCCAGCAGTGAGGAGAAGGAGCATATTGAGGCAGAGAAGAAAACTAAGGGTAAGGAAGCTAAGGGTAAGAAAACCAAAGGCAGAGCATCACAGGAAAAGCCACAGGAAAGGCAAGAGGAAAAGCAAGAAAAATGACAAGCTTCTGAGACCAAAGCTGTGAGTGGAGTAAAAACACAAATGCCAAGGGAGGAGGAACACCTAAGGCAACCACAGCACAAGTCAAAGAGAAGGCACCCCTAGCCAAGCAAGCCAAATCAGGGAAAACTGGTTCTACAGGAAGCTAGCAGACTATTTCTACAGGAAGCCAAAAAACTGCTTCTACAGGAAGCTAGAAAACTGCTTCTACAGGAAGCCAGAAAATGGCCACTACAGGACTTTCTACAGGAAGTCTGGGGAAAGGGCAGCAGAAGGAGAAATCGCCTGAGATTTTAGCTAGGGAGGCAGCAGCTGTGCTGGCCACCCTAAGCACATCCCCCAAGCAAAAGGAGAAGCGAAAGAGGGAGCTTCCACTATATTTTAAGGCGAGAAGGAACGTGAGGATTAAAACCGGCAGACCCCAACCACCGTCCAAAGAACGACTCACCATTTTCGACACCCCTACCACACCAAAGGAGAGGTCCCCCTCCAAGGCAGCCATCACTTATGAACGGGGAAGCCCGAAGACATCCACCTGGAGGGAGAGGATGAAAATGTTGGACACCAAGGCCTCCCTACAGGATGTTGAGGCTATTCTATAGGAAACACTAGCTAGAATGAAGGAGCCGAAGAAATGGAGGGTGAGGCAGCTAAATCACCTCAGAGGGAAGAAGAGGTAGAAAACATTATGGAACCTAGCCCCCAGCCCAACTTGGGCTCCTATTATAACTTCTTGGAGGCCGGAAAGATCATTTCTCAGAAATTCACAGTGCCACTTTTCCTTGCACTAGAAGAAGAGAGAGTGAGGAACCACAATTGGATGAAAATCGCTAAGTCCAAGGGTGTGGCGGATATAGGTCCTCTGGAGGAACAACTCAAAGAGGCAAGGAGGGAATTGGCTCTAGTACGACATGTGGAGAGCAGCCAATGGGTCAGGCTACAAGAAGAAAATGAGCTACTTAGATAGCAGCTACAATTACAGGGACAGAGGAAGGAAGACAAGCCTTACATCTTGGGGGAAAAATCGCAGTAGGAGGGGCACACAATAGCCTGAGATACCCCTGATGAACAACAGAGAAAGGAAGGGGTGCAGACAGAAATTAAGATACTGAATCGGCGGCTACAGGAAAAAGAATTGGGGACACAATCTCTGAAACAGTAGATACAAGAAAAGGAGGCCCAAATGGCCTGCATGGCCAGCTGGGAAATGGAAGCTCTGCAGTGTAGGTAGCCTACAAAATTCTATGCCCTATACCTCAAGGATCAGTGGTTATAGTTTTAGATCAATACCTTGGCTCAAAGGAGCATCACCCCATTCCAAAATTATCATCAGTTTGCAGCTCTATGTGGCAGTAGTTCATCTGAGGATAGGGCTAAATTATCAAAGTTATACCTGCAAAAATTTTCCCTTCTGGACATGAACGCATGGGATCCTAACACGGTGATAGGAGATGTCCATCTTATGGCCATGGCCTCTTGGATGAGCCATGAGGAGAAGAGAGCAGCAGAGGTCCGCAGTATCATAGGCAGAGAGCTCAGTGAGCCTCTCATGATCAGAGTAGAGCCAGATGACCCATCAGCAGTGATAAGCGCCCACCAGCACATGGCCAACGGTCCTCAGGATCTACTGGAATACATTGAGCAATAGGCTCAAGCCATTGCCCATTTTGAGGACATGGAGAGACTGTTGGGAGAAAACTGTATGCATGCTTGCACAAGGTGGTGGAACACACTGCCTCATAGCCTGAAGATAAAAGAATACCACTCTCCCACTAGGATGAGGGAAGCCTTCGCAAGGGTACCCCTCTACAAACAGTTGATGTAGAACTTGCAGGCCAACTGGATTGGCTTGAAATTCAGTCCTCCTTTACTTCTGGGATTGCTAGAAGGAGTGAAGGAAGAGGAGGAAGGTAGACAATGGGAGGAAGTGGAAAGGAAGGCAGGATTCCATGACCGGGAAGAGGATATCACAGCAGAGGCCTGGGACGTGAGGGAGGCGGTCAAAGACATCAAGGATGATGAGCTAGACTAGTTGCTCAGAGGATGAGCAACCGATTTAGCAGGGGGGTGATTATGAGCCCCCAAATTGGGTAACTTATTGGGCTCATTTTTCCTAATTGTCCTTGTTCAATCCTCCATTTTTCATAAACTATGCATTTTTTTCTAGTATGTTTATGTTATTTGAACGAATAAGGGTGGTCACTCTACCTAGGAGGCTAATACATGGTTATTTCAGGATTTTTGGACAAATTTTGGAGCAAAACCAAGCAATCATGGGTTAGTTGACAGCCAAGCTTGAGGTGAAGATTCGTAGGGAGTTTGTCTCTTGCATTAAATGTCCTTCCTCAAAATCTCCATCCTCAACTCCGAGCTCCATAGGCCACCAAAACAAGTTTTAAAGGCAACCAAGTAGTTTTGGGAAGAGTGACTGTTTACTAGCAGTTGGGACAGCTGAGTCCCTTGAATCTAGGAGGGCTGCTATCCCCCTCGTATTGTATAAGTAGGAAGGCCTCAACCTTCGTAGTTTGCTTTTGGAACTGTTGGTATTTTTTCACTATAGTGCTGTCATTTTGCTCAGCCTGTTTTCTTGTAGCTACTGCTGTACAACTTTCATATGATGGTTATTTTTGAATAATGAGAAAGCTTTACTTGGCATCAGATCTGAGTTATTTATAGGAGCCTGCAGCTCTTGGGGTTGGGCCCAACCCGGGTGCTAAGGCCTCCTTTATGTATTGTTATTTGTTCTTTATGCATTTGCAAAAACATTTATGTTAGGTAGATTAAAGTTTGCTAATTAACTAGGTCATTGTCAATGGTTAGAAAGACTTTTGAATGCTCAGATTTAGTTGATAGGTTGTTAACAGGAAAAAGCTTCAAGAAAAGGGCCATTGAACATCTCTGGTTTCACCTCTCCTTCAGTGGGATTAGGAGCTATGATCAGGATAACTTTGCTGCCCACAAAAACACATATTTTGCTTTGCCATGCAATCACTAGTGTTTGATTTTCATGTGTAGAAGTTGGTTACAAGTTCAGACTTTTGCTTGCTTAGTTGAATGAGTTAAAATACATGGTTTCATTACAGGTCACACTTCTGTTCATTCTCTTTACTGGCAGCTAGCAGATTAGGTCAACGTAATTAGGTTTTTGAATTTACAAGTCTTCGTTGGATCAGTTGGAAAAACACCTTGCAGAGCACCTGTACCACTCCTTCATCTACTTATTCTCCATCAGCACCATCCACTCCACCCTCCACTCAGAATCCTTTCCTCACGTTGCCATTTGCTACCATAACCCTAGTTTTGTGTGTAACATTGCTTCAGTCTTCCTTGAACCAAATCCAGCCATCCACACCTGTCCACAACTCCATCCACACTCACTCCTTCACCTTTTCCTCTCCATCCATCCACCAAAATCTCACTTCTGAACATCCTGTAGAAAATCACAGACTTCCTATAGAAAATCACAAGCATCCCTGCAGAATTCCTGTAGAGGCTCACGAATGAGGTTTCTTGATAGCCAAACTGGGTGAAACTCTATGGAAGGGTGTTAGGGACCCCTTAGGCCCTCTCTAAACCTTCTTGACCTCCTCCAAGCATTTCTTCTCGCCCATCCACCTCTGCATAGACCAAAAACAGTCAAAACATATGCATAATAACTCTGCCAACTTATTCAAAAATACAAAAAGATGTTTTTTTCAGATGTTACTGCACAAGTAGCTTAGATGCATGTATTTACCTTTCTAGAAATCAACGGCATCTCCTTCAGTAGCTTACATCCTCTTTCTTGCTTCAGTAGGGTTAGCTGGTAGAATTAGGGTTTGCTAGGGTTTACGTTTCCTCTTAGCTTTCCAGTTTCTTTCTGCAAATAGATCAGCCTTCTTTAATTTAGCTTTCGTCCATTAGTTAAAAAGCTTCTTCTCAGAGCTCATAGAAGTTGGCTTAAGCCCCTAGCGGACTTGTGCCAGCGGACCAAGTGACAGCTGCGGCAAGAGCTAGTACTTGTGCATACAACACCGTCGCTTCCAAGTTTGTTACGAACTACCGGGTTCATAAAAGTAAAGAAGGGAGTCCCAGGAGTTGTAGCATTATTGCTGCAATACTGGAGCTCACCACTTATCCTCAAAGAAGGTAGCACAAAAGACGGAACTACCATCCTAGAGGGGGAAGGGCGACCCAAACTGAACCAACAACTAGGTCTAGAGACATCCAGAAGGTCAACTGTTGGAACAGATTCACCCAATCTAGATTGTCGCTGGTTTTGAACTAAGTCTCAGCGACGCCATCACTAGGAAGCAATGTATGCAGACCGATCGTCGCTAAAGATAGTTAATAGCCTCGCGCCGGGGCTTGAAATCCGACCATCGCGGGAAATAGGTGTACTCCTATGATGGAGTCACGATGGGACCATTTATGATAGAGGTCCATCACGTATATTAAGTGTACACTCGCGACGAGGCAGAAAACTTAGGAAAATGAGGGTCAATTGGCAACATTAGAGAGCATTTGCTTAATCTTCTTATATTGGTGGGAAGATATGAGCATGTTTAGTTTCACACATGACATAATAGAGGGACTGGGATGAAGACAATGACAAATTACTGTGTAACAGATGCCCCCTAAAGCATGAAGCCCGAGAGAGTGGGAGGGGTGAAATGCTTTACAAAACTGTCTGAACTAGAACACCACCTAGAAGAACCTGCAGGTGAAAGTACAACTGATATCTCTGATAGTGAAATACATGTAGTCGAGGCATGGGCGCAACCATCCAAAAGACGTACAAAACTTGGTTTGTGGTATGGACGTAGCCACCAAACTGATAAGACCATGATAATGATAAAGGTATAGTCACAGCCATCCATCACAGATTCATGTATGTAATCACGAACCAATCCACGCAACCCGAACATATGTAATCTTAGTTCGGGGTCTTGAAATCCAACCGATCATAGTACAAATTCTAGCATGCGAATAGATGTGATGAAGTCGAGCATGATAGAAATTCGCTTGATTACTGGTCAATGATGAAAACTGTTAACAAGTGTGAGAGAAACCATCAATAATGTTAATGGCTCTCAAGGTACTATCTAATACAATCCACCAAGTGCGAAAAAGGAGCTGAAGTCGAACACTCATGGAATCACCCAATCGAAGACCAATGATGAGAGTCTATCATCAGGCGCAAGGAACTTGCCATTAAGGCGTGCAAGCTCCAAGGTACTGAAAGGGATCTCTAGACCAATATCATGGATAATGAGCTGATGTCAACAGGAGATGATCTATCGTAGGAGGGCCATAATCTTCCCCCCATCAATGACATGAGATAAGGAACAAGTGGTAGATGGTGAAACAGAGTATCAGAGGAGGAGGTAAGGGTGTAACTTGCCGAAGGATTATACTCTTGAACATATCGGTGACATGAATCTGGAATGTGGCAGCATTTTGGTACCAAGGGATCGAAGGCTTGATGGAAACAACATGGATCAGATGGAATGAGGAAAAATGGCAACCCAAAACACCTCGGAAGGCCAAATGACGATGTGTGGATATCCCAATCCGACAAGAAGCAAAAGTGACGATGTTCAAGAGTGACTAGCTACCATAGGTACCCAATAATGACTTCCAAATTTTCCCCACCATTGCTAGCGAGTACCCCAATTATTTTTGGAAACAAGATTGAAGGGGATAGCATGTGCTTGTAATATAAGTTTGTCCTTTGGATGAATCCAACCTAGTAATAGTTTAACGAGCCTTAGGGAGGAGAAGCTTGAGTCTTGTCATGACGATGAGTCCAATGCCGTCAGGGTTTAAAGAGTCCGACATAGGGAAAACTTGGAGTCTTTTTCATGTTTAGAGAGTTTGAAAAGACACGGAAAAGAAAACTCTAGTGGGGTCCTTTTTCGTACATTTGTGTCTCTCGAGCCTGAAAAAATATAAAATAATACTCGAGAGAACCGCTTGACCATTACGATCAAGGAGTACCTTTTGTATTAGTGTCCTCGATCAGAAAAAGTATAAAAGCGATCAAAGATACATCATTTCATAACTAGTATCGAACCTGAAACGAAAAAATCCCAGCGATCTTTTCACGTTTATATGGTCAGAAAAGAGCTCAAAGTAGACTGCCTTTTATTTTGTTTAACAAGTCAAAAAGGAAAAACTTGGCCATCTTTTCGTCTTTTAAGTCGGAAAAGAGCTTTAAAGAGGACTTTTTACAGAATATGGACCAAGTGCATACGAATCATGACATTTACCTGCCACCTGTATTTCTGCACAAAAACACCACAACATAAGACCCATTCAACATAAAAACAGTATATGTGTGCATACAAGTTCAAAACTCAAAGCCCTAACCAAAACCCTAAAATAAAAGGAAAAAACCCAACCCATATAGTGAAAAATTTTAATTTTTTAAGAAAAAACACTATAAAAGGGGGTATGGTAAGTTTATTTTTACCATTTACCATTGTGAGTTTTTACCTTGGCATTTTAGTGTGCAAAACTGAGTGAGGTCCCAAGCTTGATTCTGGCACCAAAAGTTAACAACTTCACTCAATGCTTTACCAGGTAAGTAATCTCTTCCTTGCGCTGCATTTCAAATATTTTTCCATTTAATTTGATGGTAGATAGGTGGTTTTTGGGCGAATTTTGAAATCCACATTTGCCTCTCGGTCGTCGCGGAAGATCCGCTCAGGTTTGCGATGACCGAGCGTGTTAACACAGACTACCATTGGGATCATCACAGGATATAGATGTACTCCCTCGACGGTCACCTAGAAAATGAACGGTTGACCTCGAGCCATCACCACTGTTTGAAAAACAGTCGTGATGGTGCCGTAAAGTCAAATTTTCTCATAATTTATGTGCTTAAGCTTATGAAACATGTTCTAATTGTTTCGTCCTTTGACACAGGGAAAAATGGCTTTCGTGTGGCAGGAAAGAACTCATGATGACAATGACGAACAAGCTTTTAATGATCCTGGGTGCCGAAGAGCCCTACTCGAGTGCGGATTGCTAAAATTCTTCCTCACTCCACATCTTCGAGCACAACTTGACTTGCTAGAGCTGTTAATATGCTTGTGGAACCTAACAGACGGGAAGTTCATCATCCGAGGCAAAGATATCAAATTTGATGCCATGGACATATATTTTCTAACTGGATTGTCTCACTGTGGCGAGAGACTGATCTTAGAGGGTCAACGAGTCACCGGTGAGACTTTAGACATGCTGATAGCATGGGTGTGCCCAGGGGCACGCAAATCAGCCACTAGTGGGAAATTGCAAATCCCGACAGTGGAAGACTTGACTCTTCGCTCGGTATTATTCATGGTGATGAGAATAGCGGGCTCTCAAGCCCAACATGAGGCAACAAAGACTCACCTTCGGTTAGCTCTTGATTGCCTTAACCCGACCATGTATAACTGGGCCGAAGCAGTGGCCGTTAACATGAAGAGACAGCTGACGAGGTGCTGGCACGGGGAGGCGAAACAGTTCGGGTATGGATCTATTCTGATCCCACTCATGCTGGAGCGGGTACTGGTTCTTCAGTTACAGGACATGGACCTGTACGTGCCTGGGCCACGAGAGACCTGTATCACTCGTTGGGCACATGTTATGCCGCAAGGGGGTGGCGGTCGACTGGTATCATGGGGGATGCTGTTCTGAGAGTGGCTAGATTGGAAAAAGGTCATAGTCGAGGACTGGCCATACGCAAGCACAGATTTTCGCGGAGACCCCGACATGCTGCTTCCTGCAGGTGAGTAGTGGGATGAGGGATGTAAACACTTGATCGAAACACCAAACTATTTATATTTATATTTTTATGATGTTTTTGGATTTTATCATGCATATGTCTTAGTAATGTCTCTTATGTTACTGGCAGATGTGGGACCGGAGAGGCCAGTAGGACTATCTCTCGAGGCACGGAGGGACCCGCAAGGCAACATGGAACTAGCCCTTGTTCACCTTGGTGGCAATGCAGTGGAGGAGATAGCCCGTAACCTTGAGGGCTTGACGGACGGGATCCCTGATTACAAGGGGATCGAGGAGGTCCCAGTAGAGTACTAGAGACACACAGTCGGAGTGCCACCTAGGGTGCATAGGCTCTTGAGATGAGTTGCATGGGCAGTGGTCTGTTATAGAGAGCAGAACCCACTGTAGTAGATACCTAGGTTTTACTTCCTGCTGATTTTTTGAGAGACATGCATCTCAGATGTATGGAGAGCACAGACTCTATTTTTGACATATACACTTATTTTTTGAGTGCCTCGGTGTGCAACACGATATATATATATATATATATATATATATATATATATATATATATATATATATATATATATGATTCATTATTGTGTTTTGAATGCTTCTATGCGATGTTTTGATTACATATTGCATAAATTCCTGTCTAATACATGATTTGCTAATGCATCAATTAATGTGTTTAATCTTCTTGGAATGTGTTGATATGTAATAAAATAAAAATTCCTTTCCAATAATTTAACACCTAAATAAAACTTTAAAATCTGATGATCTCTGACGGAATAACGCCCGTTAAGCTGGTGGACAACAAGTTGAGAATCCAGATTCACAACCAATGCATGAATATCGAGGTTGACAGAGTCGGTCAGTAATTCAATGACAACGCTATATTCAACGCCATTTTTTGTGGTGCGACCCAGACAAACAACTTGAAGGTCTACTAACTCACCGTGAGGATCATAAATCACCCACGCCACAGAAGAAAGGTTCTGGGTACTGCGGCAGGCACCATCAGCGAAACCAATGTAAGGTGTACTAGACATCTGCACAAGAAGTAAAAAGACACAATAAGCGGCAATTAAGCCTACACACCAAGCCAAACATGCAAACACACACTGACAACACACCTGTTGAAAACACACGTATGTACAAATTACATGCATGAAATTCATGCATAATATTTTTTTAGATAAAGCCCATTTCAAGGCTTATCTAGAGGATTCCCTTCGTAATTGATCAACTCATATGCCCCTTTTTGCAAAACATGTTTCACAATTTAAGGCCCATGCCACATAGGCTCGAATTTTCCTGCCACCAGCTTATCATTTTCTTGATCATAAAGCAGGACTAAGTCTCGTTCAACGAAATAACGAGGATTGACAGCTTGGTCGAAGTGAGTTTTCACTCCTTTTGCGTTTCAATGACTAGAGAGGCTAGTCAACTGGTCTCGTCTAGCCGTTCTAGGTAAAGAAGATGTTCTTCTATCGGAGTAGTGTTCAGGGGTAATTTGATGGCTAATTTAAGAGAAGGGATGTCACACTCAATCAGAAGGGTAGCCTCCAGACCGTAAACCAATTGGAACGGGGTGAACCTGGTGGCATCCTTCTCTGAAGTTCAGTAGGCCCATAAGGCAGAAAACAACATCAAATGCTAGTTGGACTTGTGCATGCTGATGGTGTGTTGAAGAAACTTGACCAAAACTTTGTTGACAGCTTCTACTTGGCCATTGGCCTGAGGATAATATGGTGTTGAACTATCATGCCGCAAGCCCAGCTAGGTTATTAACTCAGTCATCATATGATTACAGAAATGAGAACCGTGATTAGTGATGATAGCCTGGGGGACTTCGAATCGTGAAATGACATGATTGAATAAAAATTGCACCACAATATTACTGTCATTAGATAGCGTAGGCATTGCCTCGGCCCATTTCGTGAAATAATCGATGGCAACGATGATATACCCATGCCCCCTGAACGACCAAGGGTTACAGGTCATATAATCAATGCCCCATTTGGCAAAAGGGACGACGGTAATGATAGGGTGTAAAGGAGCAGGAGGCGCACGTGTCTTTCGTTGGTAGATTTGGAACTCATGATAAGAGCGGACGACAAGAATGCAATCCTTAAAAATAGACGGCCAAAAATAACCAGCACGGAGGATCTTCTGAGCAGTAGCATATCCGAACATATGACCACCACAAGCACCAGAGTGGCAGTTGTTGAGAACTCGTTCGGCTTCCGTGATCGTCAGACAACGATGGAGAACAGAGTTAGCATCGAGACGATATAGGGTGTCCCCAACAATATGATAAGGTTGAGAATGATGGTGAATACATCACCAGGTATCCTTGGACAAATCTGAACGAAAGGAGGATGTCTGAAGGTAGAAAATAATATCCCCATACCAAGGATCGAGGGTGCTAATCAAGAACAAAGATTCATTCGAGATATGGTCCTCTAACTGAGAGGGCGTGGTAGCAGATGGTATGGAGCGAAGTAGCTCAGCGAAAACAAGGGACTTCTTATACTTGGCCGTAGTAACCTCCAAGTCAAACTCTTGAAGTATGACAATCCATTTTGAGTATTTTCCCCCCAATAGCTGACGTGACAAGATGTACGTCATTGGGTTGCAGTCAGAAATCACCGTCATGGTGCGTAATAATATATAGTGGCGTGCTAATGCCAACTTCTCGACATAGGCATATTGAGTTTCCATATGAAGTAAATTGCAACTGAGATAATAAACAACATGCTCATTACCATCATCATCGTCTTGGACTAGAACCATGTTGATGGTGCTATCGGCGGCAGTTAAATAAAGAGTGTAGTCATGGTGATAATCAAGCGGACATAACAACGGAGTAGAAACAAGGAGGGCCTTGAGCTGCTCGAATGAATCTTGTGCAGCGGTATCCCAAAGAAAAGGGGTATCCCACTTTAATAGCCGTGTATAGCCTATATCCACTTTAGCATAATTCCGAATGAAATGGCGTAAAAAAATCACTTTTCCCTACAGACTTTGCAATTGTTGCAAAGAAGCAGGGGGAGGTAGATTTAGAATGGCTTCAAATTTAAGGGGATCCAGATGGATACCCTCTTGAGAGACAAAAAACCCAAGGGTCTACCAGATTCCATGTAGAAGACACACTTATGTGGATTAAGACGGATACGATAGTGTTGATAGCGAAGAAAAATTTCGCAAAGGTGGTCCAGATGGTCTTGGCGTTTCGTTGAATGAGTCAGAAGGTCATCCAGGTAAGGCTGCACAATGTGTTGAATATCATGAAATGCGCAAGACATTGTGCACTAGAAGGTAGCACAAGTAATTTTTAGACCAAAAGGGACCTTTTTATAAGCGAAAGTACCCCACGGGTAGATAAAGGTGGTCTTGTGTTGATCCGTAGGTGAGATTTTAATCTGGTTATAACCAGAAAAATCGTCCATGAATGAATAGATCTCACTCTCAGCACACTCATCAATGAGCTGGTCAATGAAAGGTGTAGGGTAGTTGTCTTTGGGACAGGCATGATTAATGTCGTGATAATCAACACATACCCTAATAGTGCCTTGTTTCTTAATCACAGGGACAATATTAGAAACCCAATTTGTGAACATGATAGGGTAAATAAAGCCAGCCTTAAGAAGCTTTTCGACTCCCGCTTTAATAGCTATAGCCTTTCGGGGGTGCACAGGGCGTATATGCTGTCGAACAGGTTTCACACTCGGATATGTAGGTATTTCATGCACCACGATGCTAGGATCGATGCCAAGCATCTCTTTGTAAGACCAAGTGAAAACATCATGAAATTCACGAAAAAAATTAGTATAAAGTTGAATCTCCTCTGGAGTACCGGTTACTCCGATATGAATGTGCTCGATGACCCCTAGTTTAACAGAGATGTCGATAGGCTGGGTTTGCGTAATGTTCCCCATGTTTCATTTAGAGAAAACTAGATGAATTTGGATGGGCATCTGAAGGGGTTTAGAGGGGATACAGGGAGCAAACTGCTCAAGACAAGTAAGCATTTCCCCGTGGGTAGGGAGAAACGAGGAACGATGGTGGTGATCCGACCAAGGGGGTTCCTCAAAAGACATAGTCTCAATAATTGCTTCATCGGAAGGAAATATTTCTTGTAAAGGGTTCGAAAAAGTGGCATCTCCGAGCCAAGGGGATTGGACATACGAGTCGAGAGCCCTACTCGAAGAAGCAAGTTTAGGAGATGAAGCCGATACATAAACAATTTCGATGTAGTTGAGCTCGGCAGGACTCAACGACATCACATTGCCCCAAGACTCTATCTAATCAGCAGGGGGAAGAACCAAAGGGTCAGAACGAACAGAAATCATATGGACGGGAGCAATGTTGGGAGGTGGGAGTGGAAAAACACACATAAGGGCAGGATCTTTAAAGAGTCCAGCACCCACACTCTCATATGGAACAGAGGTATGCTCCATGAAAGGCACGTTGCCATCAGAGGAGGAAGAGGCAAAGAAGGACAACTCATCTACCGTGACAATCTTCCCCTGATGGGGAAAATGAAGGACATGAAATAGAGATGAAGCCACGGCTCGCATGGCATATGTCCAGCTTCATCCTAAAAGGAGGTTGTAAGTTAAATTGGCATCAACAACTTCGACCTCCACTTCGACCGTCTTCCCTTCCAAGGTAATAGGCAGACGCGGGAGTATACCATAAGGATAGGAATCTCGCCCATCGAAGGCTTCCAAGGTATTGGGAGACTGACTCAGAGTTGGAGAACTGATAGCCTTCCAACAAGCAATAGACATAATGCAAGTAGAAGTGCCTTCATCAATGACAGTGTGGTGAATAGTTTTAGAATTGATGATGACTTGAATAAGGAAGGAAATTTGGTGAGGTAGTCTCGGTACATGATTGTTTAGGTCAAAAGTGATTAGATCCGAGTTGGTTGGGTCAACGCCACCTCTGGAGGACCTCTAATGTGGACATAGCTGACGGAGCTTGGGCTAAGTCCTCAACGATGCTATAGTGTTGTGCAACACAAGCATTAGGGTTGTAAGAAGACTTCCAGAGCAACCCTTTGGGAGGAGGTCAGATGACTGACTTAGTACTAGGTTGCTCAATATGGAGCGGACCAAAACTAGATGAAGGAGCACTAGAGGGGACCTTAGTTTCCTTCCTGGAAGGTGAAGGATACTATTTTGAATGAGTACTGATATGGATGGGAATTTTCCCAGCCATAAATACCTGAGAACTGAAGGGAGAAGAGGATTGAGATGGATCAACCACCATTTGAGTCTGCTGCGAGGGAAAAGGCTCTTTGAGCATGACAGGAGTCCCAGGGGCACCTTTTAACAAACGACTAACTTCAGATCGCCTTGGGCAGTCTTTAGTATAGTGATCCTCATCGCAAATAAGACAAGGATACTTAGGCTTGCACTTGGCACCTTCCTCTGTTGGAGGTTTAGGGGAATATTGCTTTGGTTGATCGACTTTATTCTTTCCTTTTCCATTCTTCTTTTCTTTCGAAGTTTTATCCGCCACGGTGGACTGAACAATGTTAACCTCAAAAGTGTTACCAGAATTGGATACGACCTGAGAAGCATTTTCATTCAAAGCGTTAGACATTTGCTTCCCAGGGTTCACGGAGGATTATTTAGAGGACGCACTAAGAGAACCGATGACACCATCAATAGATGGTGTTGACGGGGCTTTAGAAGTTCCAGGTCCCGAAGCATCAGGCAAATGATCATATAACGTAGTAGACTGGGAGTAAACCAAGTCGAGATACTGAGCACACACGATAGCTTGCTCTTCAGTTACACATGCCTCCATAGCAATGTCCCGGGATATTGGACTGATGAATAAGGTTGTGAACCAGTTACTCAGAAGTTGATCAGGGATCCAAAACTTAATCAAATGACGAAATCTCCTCCATTCATGGATATGATCGGAGATATGCATGGCCGTGTTCTAATTTAAAGATGTCAAGAGATGTGTGCCTGTTTCATATCAAATCAGCAATTGAAAATGAGTTAAAAATTCCATAGCCAACAAGTTAAAGTCCTGAAAGGATTCAGGCTAGCTCAATATACCATTTTGCGGCAGAGCCAGTGAGAGTCCGTTGAAAAAGGCAGAGCCGGATTGAATCATCAAGCCATGAATTTGATGAACACCATAGGTGATAGGTCATGACATGAGCTTGGGGGTCTTCTCTAGCTTTACCATCAAATTTGGGACAATCACTGGTAATTTTAGTTGGAACAGGTGGCCAATATGGATTATGAAGAATAGGATCATTTGTTAGTTTGGACACATCCGGTAATTCCAATTTCACCAAAAAGGGTAATTGAGGGTTAAAGGACATCTGATGCTGCGGGTAAGAAGTAGCACCAGAGTTCCATCCAGTTCCCGGTTACCACCATTGATTTTGTCTGGACGGATTGGCCCATAAGGGTTTTTTCTGTAGGGATTTTTTCCATAGGGATTATAACTGTAACTAGATGGTTGACCCTGGATTTGACCCCTAGCATCCCATTGATTACCAACTTGTCTCACAGGAGCAACATATGGTTGTTGGAAATTTTGATAAGGGTTAACCTGTAGCTGTTGATAATTTTGGTATGGGGCAAATTTAGTTTGCCCTTGGGACTGTTGAAAACCATAAGGCCACTAGGCTCCAAACTGAGCCTAGGGACCAAGATGAATTTGATAAGCAGGTTGGGTTTGAGATCCAACCTGAGTTTGGAGATCGGATTGGCTTTGGAGCCCAAACTGGGGCTAAAATCTGGGTGCATCTTGAGAAGCAACGAGTGTTTGAGTGCCCGGTTGAGCAGGCCCAGACGGTTGTCCTTGGGAGAGCTGAGGCTGAGTCATTTGGCTAGAAGGTTGACCTAGTTGAGGTTGAGGTTGACCCATTTTCCCAGAAGTTTGAACTTGCTGGGTATTGGGTTGACCTTGCGCAACCAAAGGTTGTCCAGGCTGACTAGATGGAGTAGGCTGAATAATTGGTTGGCCTTGTTGAATTTAAGACTGACCAACTTGTCCAGAAGGGTGACTTTGCTAGGTACCAGGTTGGCCTTGTTGGATGTAAGGTTGTCTTGGGTTACCAGAAGGTTGCCCGAAGTATGTGAAAGAGGAACCACTGAAGGCTGAAGGTTGTCCCTGGATGGGTTGTCCTTGTGGGCCGACAGGTTGCCCTGGATAAGGTTGCTTGTAGTACGGCTATACATAAGATGGCTAACTGTAAGAAGGTTGACCTTAATAGGGTGGTCCTTGAAGATTTGAAGACTATGCTTGGCCACCATGATAAGTGGTGGTACCCCAAGCGACAGATAACGGAACCAAAACCTCAACCGCAAGCTGAGAAGCTACGGGTCCAGGGTGGTAAATATGGGGTCCCCAAGAATCATAATAATGAAACATATTTTGTGGATCTGGATTCTGAAGAGCTTGGAAATATTTATCATATGCCCCCCTTGCTGGAATGGAACTAGAAGAAGGTGGGGCACTAAGGCTAGGGTTAACAACCCCAGATGTGGATGTCGACGGGCCACTATTTGGAGGACTAGCTGAAGGTCTGGCAACAGTGGTCACAACTGAAGATGCAGTGACGACACTAACAATGGGGGCTGTGGAAGCCACACAAATGGTTGGAATAGTTGGAACATATGTGACAGTTACATTGTGGATCTGGGGAGTAAAATGTCCTGAAGTCAGAGTGACAGTACGAGACCACATGGAACCTGAAAGGGGAGACCTAGAACCTATGATATCAGCTAGAGCATTACAACGTAGAGGCAACGTGATACCAAGAGGATTGACACGGAAGGGTGAAGTTTTCATAGGTATAGGGATTTCACCACTTGCCATGAAGGTCTCTTCACTTGTGACAGAGTTCGTTTCATCCATGTCAGAGGAACACATGGGGACCAAAACACCAGGAGGAGTAAGGGGAAAGTATTCTTTGGAAGGCTCCCCAGATGGGGTTCAAATGAATATTGTAAGACTCGTCTTCTGGAGTGTGAGAGTTAAGCGGTTGGATACTCAGAATGACAGGAAGAGTATCACTAACAATCGGTACCTCAGGAGCTACAGAAGATGGAGATCCTTGGTCACTTGGAATGGGAGACGGGATCGGTGATTCTGCCAGGATGATTTAACTCAAAAACCCTAGGGAAGACTAATCGAGTAAGAAAGACAACCCTACGCAAACTAAACACAACAGGATCTAACAGGGTAAGTGTGAACATGGCTGAATAAATTTTAAGACACAGGAATAGAACTTGACCTTTTCATCTTTAGAGAGTCGAGAAAAGGACGAAAAGATGACTCTAGTCACCTTCGAATATTTAATGAGCCTGAAAGGACAAGTGCTCAGATGGACCTTTTCTTTTAAGGAGTCTAAAAAGGAACGAAAGTGACTACTCTGGAGAAACTAGGAAAAAGGTTTACCAAACAACACATAAAACTGCATGTACACCTTGGCGATCATATGAAAACCAAGGACTTCCTGTACGGTAGTTAATCTTCCCAAATAATATGTTCAGTGCATTATGGTTTGCAAGGCGGCAAAAACGGCTTCCTAAGGATATAGGATGATAACCTAGTGTCGCGCGGAATGAGTCGATCTTGCGGACAAGATAGACCTTCCTAGAATCTAAAGAAGACCTAACGACAAGCAGACCAACCAGACACTATCTTTCTCTAAATATGTTTCAATTAACAATAGCAAACAAAGGTTTCTAGGGCCTACCTTTGGTCCAACGCAAGCTTGTGGATGCCCTCGCTCCTTTGATCCAAATGAGCTCCTTTTCGCGAATCTGCAAACACAAACAAGGCAAACACATTAAATAGCACCTGAAAATCCAATTGCATAAAACATATTTAACATGAAAGTCAAGGAGTCCATGAAACAAATAACATAAGATACTTGTTGAGAAAAATGAGTTTGATTGTATTAATTCAAAAGGAGAAGAACCTTACAACCTTTGCCTTGACGCTGTACAAGCTCCTCCCTGGGTCCAACAAGATGTCTCCTCTACTTTGACAAGTTTCACTCACTCTCCAATGGAACCAAGAGGTATGTGATCTCTCCTCTCAAGCTCAACCAAAGAGTCTCAATTTCACCAGCATTTACCCTCAAAATGTTCAGCTTCTAACCTCCCTAGTCCTCACCCCAATGCCTGTATTTATAGTGCAATGGAGGGAAGTTACTAGGTCCTCCTTCAAAGGGATAAAGCCCTCCTTCAAAGGGATAGCTCCTTTAGTCAAGGGATTAGCTCCTTCTCTTTTGGGATGCATGAACCACCTCAGAGCGAAAAATCCATGTCAAAATTCCTTCTAGAAAAATCTAGAATTAACCCAAAGTGAGTTTTTTAAGATAAAAATTGCGCCTTTTGACTTTCACAAGGATCCGCACCTGCACCGTTAGGAACAGAGCGGGTAGGTATGCAACTTTTGTACACAGAAGGTGCGAGACCGCAGGTGACCATGGGAGAAAGTGCGGAACCAGAGTTACATTGATTTTTAATGTCTTTCTCCCACTTCCAAAGCTTGATTTGAAGAGCTGAGGTCTTAGACTTGCTTAGGAGGACAGTACAAGTGATGATAGACCCATACTGACTGCAAATAATCATGGTGACGATATTTTTGTGTAACAGATTGCCCCCTAAAGTGCGAAGTCTGTAGTAGATGAGGATTTCATTTATCATATAGGAAGAGTGAAGTACTTTATCATTTCTAGGATTATCTTGTGGAGAGCCCGGTCGGAACCTGTAAAAACATTCAATGCAAGATATATATATGAGATCATATCATCGCTGAGGTAGGCATTCCCATACTCAGATCAAAACTAACTAGGAAACCTATCTACTGTTTGATACAGGAATGATCTTATAAAACATCATAAGTATAGACTTGTTTGAACACAGTATGGACACAGCCATCTGTTTATGAATAGTCCACAACATAATGAATACAAAATTCCTCGCAGCCTGGATGGTGGAAACTAGATCCAGGGTCTTCATTTCTATATCCCGAAATAGTACGATTCTGTCCATGCGAATAAATGTGTTGATGTCAAACATGGTAGAAACCACTTGATTACCAGTCAATGATGTAAACTGTTAACAAGTGTGAGAGAAACCACCAGTGATGTCAATGGCTCTCAAAGTACCCAGTACAATCCATGAGATGTGAGTAGATGTGTTGATGTTGAACATGTCACGGAATCCTTGTTCGAAAGTCAATGATGTAAATTGTCGTCAAAGGCGAGAAACCTGCCATTGAGGCATGCAGATTTCAAGGTACTAATGATTCCTAGATCATCTTTCTAGATAATGTGCTAATGTCGATAGAAAGTGATCCGTCGTAGGCAAGCCCACAACACGAAATCATAGATCAAGTTGAAGAAATTTAGTTGCAAGGACTGACTCAGGGATGGTCAAGATGGATGACAGATATTTTGCAGATGAATGGCTTATTGGAAGTGACCTCTTGAACACATAACGACACAACAGATGGCTTGGTGACAATTGACCTAAAGTTAATACCCAGAAACCAGTTGAAGACTTTCAATGTGGTTTGATCAACTGTTAGGCAAAGGATTTCCCAACCCAGGTGAATAAAAGTGTCATGTTCAAGAGTGGTTACAAAGTATGACAAACAGACTCATTTTCCTCTCTTTTCCCCCACCATTTCTGGCAAGTACCTCTTTATTTTTTACAAGCTTGAGGAGAATAACATTTGCTTGATTATAAGCTCATCCTTCGGATGAGTCCAACTTAGTTTAGATTCGAACCCTAAGAAGGAGTGGTTTGTTCCTGTTTGTAATTGAACATGTCCTTTACTGTGAAATTTTAATGAGTCCAGTATAGGAGAAACTCGGTGTTTTTCAATTTTAGAGAGTCTGAGAAAACTTAAGAAGACTCCAGGGTTGACCTTTTTCGTAAATTTGTGTCTCCCAAGCCCGAAAAAGTATAAAATAATACTTGAGAGAACCGCTTGATCTTTTACGACCAAGGAGTACTTTTCGTTATTAGTGTCACTGACCCGAAAAAGTAAAAAAGAGATCAACGACACGTCGTTTTATAACCAATATCGAATTTGAAACGACAAAAATCCGGCAATATTTTCATTTTTTTTACAGTCGGAAAAGAGCTATAAGTAGACCGTCTTTTAATTCCATTTTAACGAGTGTAAAAGAAACGCTAAGCAATCTTTTCATGTTTTAGGAGTCAGAAAAGGGCTTAAAGATGACTCTACTTGTTTTTCGTTGAAAATAATAGATTTCACCTGAACAATCCTGTATTCTGCACAAAGACACAAACATTACTCATACCTGTTTGAAATGGATAAAAATGTCGTAAAATACCTTTTCAAAGTGAAACATAAACAAATTTGGAATTCATTTACTCAAAAAACTTATAAAAAGGGGTTTTGACAATTCATTTTTACCGTTCGAGTTTGGGTGAGAAAATAGTGCTTTTGCTTAGAAAACTTCCCGTGAAGATTGTGGAAAATCCAACCGTCGGAATCGAGCGCCGTCTTCTCCAGGTAATCCACATCATCTTACTCTTCATTTTTAACCGTTTAGTTTTTTGATTTAGCCCCTCATTTTGTTTTTTGGGAGGGTTTTTAGGCACAAAACCTGCGCGCGGGGGTCCGCAGGTTTACCATTGCGGACCCGCGGACCTCGACTTTTTCTCCATTGGGAAAAAGCTCGGGGTCCGCACCTTCCGTGTAGACAAAGTGCGTACCCACGCACTGTGTCTAACGTGGATGGTGCGTACCCCGCCGCAAGGGTTTTGGACCCAAAATTTCTCAAAAATGGACCAACTAAAAGTTTTTCTAGCAATCTAATTAATCTTTATTCTTGATGCAGAGAATATATCATGCTAGATTGGCATGAACGGGAGCATGAGGATGTGGATACCGCCGCATGGAATCATCAGCCTTCACTTGATGCTTTGAGGGCATGCGGACTATACAAGTTCTGGACCATTCCTGGCATGAGGGCTCAGGTAGATTTCTTACAGTGGCTGGTTGACAGGTGGAGCATTCAGGACCAGTGTTTCTTCATTGGCGGGCACCAGCTCGAAATCGAGCTGGAGGACATTTATTTCTTGACTGGTTTGCCTAAGAGAGGCGAGGACTTGACTCTATACGGGACTAGGCCAGGTGGCCAGTCTATCGATAGCCTCCGGCTAGAGTACTGCAATAGCCAGGCTAAAGACAAAGGGATAGACATAAAAACCATATCCCGTCCTGAGCTCATGGTGATTGCATTTATTGTCACCAAAATTTGTGGAGCTGCCACATTACATGTTACCACCGGATCCCAGATGCGTATGGCAGTTGATTGCTTTCAAGGCACCATCTTCAACTGGTGCAATGCTGTGCTGGCCAATGAGAAAGGCCAATTGACCAGGACCAAGAGCGGACGACTAAAGACCTTTGGTTATGGGGCTTTGGTCGTGAGTTTTGGCCTGGAGAGGGTTCCTATGCTGATCCCACAGCATCTTACTGTTGGAGCTGGGCTTCCTCGAGAGCCCAAACTGATGTGATGGGTTGCAGTCATGGCCCGTCACCCGGACGAGAGGACAGAGGTTGCTCGGTTCAAACCTGAGTATTTCCAATGGTTGGAAAACCAGGTTTTTGCCATTCAGGACTTCCCTTACGCTGGGATAGATTTCCGTGGTGACCCAGACATGGCTCTTCCACCAGGAGAGTAGTGGGACGAGTCAAGTAAAATCCTTTTCAACTTTTCTATTTAAATTATTTTTTTTTAATATTTTGCATCGTCTCAAAACTGATAGTAAAAATTTAAAATGCAGATGTGGGTCCACAGCGACCAGCTGCTCTCCGGGCTTTCGAGAGAAAACAACCAGTTGCACCCTTGCCAATCCCACAGGACGAATCAGTAGAGGTTTTGGCCGAGTTGGAGAGCCATCTTGAGCGCTTGACAGGGGATATTCCTGAGACCACTATAGACGACATTCCTCGTCGACTTCAGCGCTATGTGATTGGAGTCCCGGGACCTTTTAGGAGGTTCCTTTGCAAGGTGGCCCGGCAGTGGTTTCTTATAGAGATCATCACCAGTGATAGGATGATCGCCTTTCGTGGGCACATGTGACATTTTTGTTTTTTGTACTTATCATTTTTGCCGATCATAAGGTGTTTTTCAACCTATGATCGAAGATGATGTATTTTTTGACACACTCCTATATATATATATATATATATATATATATCACTCTTACCGGCTTATCTTGTAAATCATGTTATGGAATGGTTTTAAATTTACATGTATGATTATTGCAAATGTCTATTTAACATTCGAGAAGCAATTTCATCTGCTAATGTATTTAAAGACCTTGGAATATGCTGATATTTAATGTAATCAAACTCACGTTCCAAGAGACGCACTCTCAAAAATAATCTGAATAACACTGGATTTCTAATGGCATACACTCTATTAAGCTGTAATACAATGAGTTCAGAATCTAACCTCACTATCAAACTCCGAATCCCAAATGAAATAGATTCAGATAATAACTCAATCACTGCACTATACTCTGCAATGTTGTTTGTTGTTTGACCGAGGCTTACCCCATGCATAAAAACTAACTCGTCAGAGGGTGAATAGATAACCCAAGTTGCGGAAGAAATGTTCCATGTACTACGACAAGCACCATCAACAAATCCAATGTATGTTTGGAGAGGCATCGACATCTGCAATATCAAGAGTAAAACCAAGATGAGCAGGAATAATGACGAAAAACACTCTCTAAGCTAAGCACACTTTTTAAACTAAAACACACTTGCTAGAAAGAAAAACTAACCTAACTAAAAATCTCCATACCCATTCTTTTAAGCATAATACCTCTTCAAGTAAAGACCATTTCTGGGTTTACCTAAAGAGTCCCCGTCAAAGTCTACCAACTCATAGGCCCCTTTTGCTAGCTTTCGCTTGATAATATAGGGCCCATGCCACATAGGAACGAATTTTCCAGCACCTAATTTATCATTAGCTTGATCATACAATAACACTAGGTCTCCTTCCGAAAAATTTCGAGGGGTCACATTCCGATCATACTGAGCTTTCATACGTTTTGCGTGAGTCTCGATCGCCAATGCAGCATCACGTCGATTCTCATCTAATTGAGCTAAGTATAACAAACACTTTTCCTCTTCGTAAGTAGCTGGAAGTAACTCGATGGCCATTTGCAGTGACGGGATTTCGCACTCAATGGGTAACACGGCTTCCAAACCATAAACTAGTTGGAAAGGAGTGAACCCTCTTGATGTTTTTACCGAAGTTCGATACGCCCAAAGCGCTGAAAATAGCATGTTGTGCCAATTCGACCGATGAATCCCAATGATTCGTCTGATCATGATAACTAAAACTTTGTTGATGGATTCAACCAGACCATTCGCTTGTGGATAATAAGGAGTTGAACTATCGTGACGTAAACCAAGCTGGCTTGTAAGTTCGGTCATCATAACGTTTCGAAAATGACGCCCATGATCAGTGATTATCGCTTGTGGGACACCAAACCTAGCAATTATATGATTGAACACGAAAAATGCAGCTGTCTTGCCGTCTGCCTCGAATGTAGGCATCGCCTTAGCCCACTTAGTAAAATAATCTACTGCAAGGATGATATACGCATGCCCCCCGGCCGAGTGAGGGTTAAATGTAATAAAATCGATACCCCATTTGGCAAAAGGACCAACGACAATTATAGGGTGGAGAGGAGCAGGTGGAGTGCATCTTTCGATTGAACACTTGACAGTTGTGGCATTTTCTGACCGCAGTAATACAATCTTTAAACAAATACGACCAAAAGTAGCCAACGCGCAATATCTTTTGGGCTGTGGCATACCCAGACATATGACCGCCACATGCTCCAGAGTGACAGTCATTTAGAACCCTTTCAGTTTCTTCGTGAGTTAAGCAACGTCGAAAAATAGAATCTGCCCCACGGTGATAAAGAGTATCTCCAATAATTTTGAATTGTTGGGACTGGAATCAAATTTTCTGACGTTCCGACTTTGAAAATTCGGGCCGAAAGGATTGGGTCTAGAGATAGACGATGATATCCCCATACCACGGATGTAAAGTGCCGATTAGAAACAAAGATTCATCCGCAATGGGCTCCTCTGCCACAGTTTCCGTGTCAGCACGCGGGAAGTCACACATTAACTCTGCAAAAACTAAAGATTTCATAGACTTATATTTCTCAAACTCCAAGTCGAACTCCTGCAGGATAACGATCCATTTAGAGTACTTGCTCCCTAGTAATTGTTTGGTAAAAATGTAGATCATAGGGTTGCAATCTGAAATGACTGTAGTTTTGCATAGTAAAATGTAGTGACGAAAACGTTGGACAGCTTGAACAGCTGCCAATGCCAATTTCTCCACATGTGAGTATTTTAGCTCAGTTGGATTTAACGTGCGACTAAGGTAATATATCACATGTTCTGTTCCGAATTCATCTTCCTGAACTAAGACCATTCCAATGGTGGAATGGGAGGCGGCGAGATACAAAAAGTAATCCTGGTTGTAGTTGGGAGGATGCAACAACGGTGCATGGGTCAACGCGTGTTTGAGTGCATCAAAAGATTTCTGAGCTATCTCATCCCAAGAAAATTGAGTATTTTGTTTTAACAACCGTGTAAAACCCTTTGTAACCTCGGCGTAGTTAGGAATGAATCGTCGTAAAAAGTTTTCTTTCCCCTGCAAACTTTGGAGTTGGCGAAGACTCGAAGGAGGAGGCAAATTGATAATAGCTTCGACCTTCGAGGGATCAACGCGAATGTCGGCTTTCGAAACTACAAATCCCAGCAATCGACCCATTTCTATACAGAAGACACATTTGTGTGGGTTCAACCGAATACGATAATGCCTACACCTCATAAAAATTTCACGTAAGTGGACGAGGTGGTCAGCTCGATGTAATGAATGAGCAGGCAAATCATCGAGATATGGTTGCACAATGTGTTTGATGTCATGAAACGCATAAGACATCGCCCTTTGAAAAGTTGCTCCAGCATTCTTGAGCCCAAAAGGTAATTTGCAATAAGCAAATGTCCCCCATGGACAAATGAAAGCCGTTTTTGGTTGATTGGCAGGTAGAATGTTGATTTGATTGTATCCAGAAAACCGTCCATAAAGGAAAATATTTCGCTGCCGGCACAATCATCAATGATTTGATCAATATAGGGAGTTGGGTAGTTGTCCTTTGGACAAGCTCGATTAATGTCCATATAGTCGATGCATATTCTTATTGTTCCCTGTTTTTTGTTAACCGAAACAATATTTGATACCCAATCCGTTAACAGGATCGGATAAATGAAACCTGCTTTTAACAGTTTTTCAACTTCCGCTTTAATTGCAGCAGCTTTTCGTGGGTGAATCTGACGCAAACGTTGCTGGACGGGTTTAGCATTCGGGTAAGTCTCGATCTCATGAACAACAATCGCGGGATCAATTCTTGGCATTTCCTCATAGGACTAGGCAAACACGTTGCGGAATTCTTGAAATAGGACCTTATATAACTGGATTTCGTCATCTGTACACGAGGCACCTATATGAATGTTCTCAACAATTCCGGGCTTAACAGAAATGTCAATAGGAATAGCTCGAGAGATGTTTCCCAAATTTAACTCTGAATCGGGATGTTTCATTGGATTCTGAGGTTCCTTGACATATTCAGTCATAAAGATTGATGAGAAATCATTTTCAAAACGATCATCCTCAGGTAAAAATGAAGATCTGTGATGGAGATCTTCCCATGGTAAATCATCTACACATAGTATTTCACGAATTTGCTCATCAGAGTGAACAAGTTCAGAAAACGTAGTTAAATCCGAGGTTGATGTGAAAAGTGATTCCTCACGGACCACATTCATTAAGTCATTTTCGGTTGAACACGTGTCGGCAAAAGACTGCACGGCTTCATAAGCAATTTCATATGGACTCAAAGGCATGGAATTACCAAATGAGTCTATCTCAGATTCAGAAGGAACGATCCAAGGATCGTCATAAAAAATGGTGTCTGATGTAATCATATGAATGGTTGCAAACGAAGACGATGCGTTGATTGGAGGAAAAGGAAAAGTTCCCAGTAAACCGGCATCTTTAACTAATCCTACTCCAACATCCTTATATGGGATAGTCGTTTTACCAACATGTTGAATACTCTCCGAAGAGGCTGGGTCGGATGAGAAGTAAGCCAGCTGGTCTATCGTAACGATCTTTCCGTTATGTGGAAACTTTATGACTCTAAAGACCGATGAAACGACCGCTGTCATAGCGTAAGACCAACTTCGACCCAAGAGAAGGTTGTAGTCTAGAGGGGCATCAACCACCTCCACATCTAGACTAACGGTTTTTCCTTCAACCCCTATAGGCAAATCCTGTAGAATGCCAAAAGGATGAAACCCACAGCCATCAAAGGCCTTAAGAATAGTCAGGGATTGATTTAGTGAAGGAGAACCAAGTGATCTCCAACAATGTATCGACATAATACACGTTGAGGCTCCCTCATCAATTACAGTCCGATGAATAGGCCTGTTTTTGACTATCACTGGGATCTGGAAAGCCATTTGATGAGGCAACCGCGGTGTACTATTTTCTAGGTCAAAGATTATTAGGTTTGGGTCCTGAACATCAACAGCTCCTATAGCCGACAAAAGTAATTTATGTTGTGCTGGGCATGATTGCAGCACTTCCAAAGCCAACATTGCTGAGGGTGAAACAACTAAATCCTCAACAATGTTATAATTCTGAGCCGCTCTCGCATGTGGATTGAAAGATGACTTTTGAAGTATACCCTTGGCGGGCGGTTTGATTACTAAGTCTGGATTAGGTTTCTCGATCTGTAGTGGATCGGAACCGGGGGCTGAGGTTGATGGATTAGAACGAGAAGATTCTGCTTCTTTGCCATCAACAGGACTTTTACTACCATAATCTTGCGATCGAGTCGCAATCCTTACATGGGACATCATCAATATGGGTTCTTCATTAGCACTCGAGGAATAACCTATCATCTTGCTATCTTGATTTGGAAATGGATTCTTCAAAACAGCAGGAGTTTGGGAACCTTTGACGATCTTCGCAACCTCTGCTCGATGAGGGAAGTCTCTTGTAAAATGTTCTTCATCACAAATGAGACATGGATAACGAGGTTTGCGCTTTTCATCATTGGATTCCGCCTTTTCAGATTTCTCTTTTAAACTTTTGTCCATTTTATTCTTCTTCTTTCCACTGGATTTTGATTTAGTCGTAGATGATTCTACAACGTGAACATCGGCGGAAACCTCTACAGAAGAATCTCCTGTCGGGGAATTCTTGGAAGACTTCTTCTTACTTTTAGTGTTAACCGTACCAATCATACCGTTAGCGGCATGAGATCCCGAAGGAGCTGCGGTGATTTGATTTGACTTGGGAAGATCGGGGATCTTTTCGTGTAACGTACCTGATTGAGTATAGACCAAGTCAAGGTACTGTGCTTGAGCAATCACTTGCTCCTCAGTAACAACTCCGGCTTTAGCAACATCTTCAGTGATCCTTGGCAACAAAGATTTTACAAACCACTCAGCCAAGATTTGATCCGGAATAAATACCTTCACTAAACGTCGTCGACGTCTCCACTCATGAATATGATCTGAAATGTACGTGGATTTCGATTGTTTTAGCGAAGTTAATAATTCCGTGCCATTTTCATATCAGACTGGCAACTGGAAATGAGTTAAAAACGAGGTAGCTAACTGACTAAAATTATAAAAAGTGCCTCGCGGTAACTCAATGTACCACTTGGCCGCGAGACCAATTAGAGTGCGCTGGAAAAGTCTAAGATGGATCGAATCATCTGTGATAGAGTTAGACGCACACCAGAGGTGGTAAGTCATCACATGGTTCGACGGGTCTTCTCCAGATTTACCTTCGAACTTGGGAATGTCACTGGGCAACTTGTTCGGCATTGGCGGCCAAAATGGAAGATAATTGATTGGATCGTTCGTTAGGCGCGACAAGTCTGGTAAGTCCAAAGTTGCGATAAACGGTAGCTGCCGATTAGGATCCCTAAAACTCTGGGTCATGAGACCAGCCCTAGGAGGAGGATATCCAGGATAACTAGGAATAGGAATCGCATTCGGGATATTGTATCCTCCTGGAAAACCAGGATTAACCAGACCGTACTGGGGTTGTTGAGGTTGTTGATAAGTGTACCCAGGATATGGTTGATACTGATAAACTGGTTGCTGGACAGCAGGACCGAATTGGTACTGTCCCTGGCACGGTTGATAAGTGAATTGTGGTTGACTTGTGACAACCGTACTTAAACTAGGTTGTCCTACATGCATCTGAAATGTAGTTTGAATCGTAGATCCAGACGGTGGTAAAGATGTCTGAGGAGTAGATACAGGAGCAATAGAAACCGGAGTTGTCGATACTCCAGAAGTAGGTGGGGTAGATTGAACAGATGTTGCGGCAGTTGCAGCAGTCGTTTGAGATGGAGTACTAGGTGCAATAGGCCCAAACTGAGAAACTACCGAAGGTACAGAAGTTTGAATATTAGACTGGACTGGTTGCTGGGGTGAACCAGAAACTAAGGGTTATCTAGTTTGAGATGACAACTGTACATTTGGTTGCAACACCTGTTGAATTTGCGATGGATCCCACACTATGTTCATTCCGGGGTACTGACCCATAACAGGTTGAGAATATTGAGGACCATAATCGGGTTGAGGGTAGGTTTGATAATTGAAAGGTACATTTCCCGTCCCTTGAACATAAGATTGACCTTGGGGTGGTTGGAAACCTTGGTTCGAGTACTGACTTTGGGGTAGATACCCCTGAGGCATGTACTGATACTGAGGTTGACCTTGAGGTATAAATTGATACTGGGGTTGACCTTGGGGTACATATTGAGTCTGGGGTTAACCTTGAGGAATTTATTGTACCGTAGGCACGTACTGTCCTTGAGGTTGCCCCCCAGATGCAAATTGTGTACCTTGAGGTTGCCCCCCAGGCGTTAATTGAGGTTGCCCCCCAGGCGATAACTGGCCACCTTGAGGTTGAGAATTGGGAATAGAACCTAACATCATAAGAATGTCTTCTACGCTCAACGGCTTTGCACTATTTCTTCCAGTGAATAACCCTTGTTCAATGGGTTGAGGAGATGCTCCCGAAAAAGTACCAGAAAGTGACTGATACCCAGAGGGAACAGAAGAACCGCCGTACAAAAAATATTCAGGCGATTGAGTAAACATTGATGACTAACCTGACATATTTACGGGAGTATAAAAACCCCTAGGTTGATAAGGAGTATGAGGTGGTGAAAAACTTAACACTGGGTTTTCCAAATAATTAGTTAAAGAAAGATACCAAGTAGTACTTCTAGGTGGACTGTGAAAAATTGATTCACGCTCCCTTAGATCAATAACAGGTTGATTTTCAGGGATAGGGATGCCTATTTCTTCTTCCGGAGCAAGTTATTCAATAGCTATCAAACCAGAAGGAAGATTTTCGGTGATTACTCTTTCTACCCTAGGTGAATTAGGAGCACTAGAAGTTGGAGAGACAAACCCCGATGTTGGAGTAACAGGTTCAGATATCTCAGGTTCTTCGCCTATATCACTAGTAGATGAAAAGCTACCAGCAAGTTCGGAAACCGAAATAGCTTCAGGATTATAACCTGTTTCTAGAGTTTGGTAATTAGGATGAACAACCAACGAAGACTCTCCTTCTTCAGGTGACCCAACTTTACTGCCACTAGGAGTTATGAGGACCTTCAAACCTTCAAGATGGCTCGGGACTTCTTCAGGAGGTTGGCCCCAAAGTCTACGGGACTTCCTCAGTAAATCAGCCACGGATACAAACTCAGGAGACTGGCCCCGAAGTCTATGGGACTGTCTCGGTAATTCAGCCACAGTTAAAAACTTTTAACTACTTCACACGTAAACAAAATAAAATCTCAATGAAAAACACCTAAAGCCTCTAAAGAACCAAACAAATTTGAATCACACGCCTAAAGAATCTAGAGATCAAACACACACAAACAGTAACTTTCCGGACCGAAAACACTAGTTGGTGATGAAATCCAACCTCGCAGAATTCAGTACAGAAATGGCGGTTGGAACAGTTACCCCGACAACCTGCTTAATGAATAGACTAGACCAAGTTCCTCCACTTAACCGTCTCGAGTGAAGTGAACCCCCAGAAAATCCAAGTGAGTCTAGCCGACGTCTGCTCTAGGTACAGTGGGATCTTCCCACCACTGTCACCTTAGGAAGAATCCTAAAGAATATGGTCACTAAGGCTACCAACTGAGACAAATACACCTGGGGGAACAGTCTACGATCCGATACACACGCAAGGGCAGAGTAGCAAGCTCAATCCCCTTGAAGGCTCCTTGACATAATCCAAGGTTTACCAACAAGTGACCCCAGGCTCCTCGACAATGGTTAATCCGAGGTTTACCATTTTTAATACGTGAATATCTGGCATCGTTCCCAATGAGGAAGGATTGATTCCCACACTGGTTCGGACACGATCTCGTGCTTCTCCTTTAAGAGGAGCTTTCCCAGAGCATAAATGCAACAATTGGATTTCTTCCTACCACAAGATACAACTACTTGTTTGTTTTTACTGTCTTGGAGAGTTAATTACTCTCCTACTCCAAGACACTAGCCTAAGCTAAGTTGGTGTATCAGAGCCCTAGAAATAAAATGTTACTAAGTAATTTTTACTTTAAGAGTTAATTTTAGTGGTTGTTGTTTAAGTCAAGAGGTGGTGGAGATGAAACTCATGGTGTAAAGACTTGACTCAAAATCACTAAAAAGATGCACCTAAGATGATTTAAACAATATTTCTCTTCGATGAACTTCTAAACTAAGAAGAGTTCGAGAATGCTAATATTTTGTAAACACAAATCTTTCTCAATTAAACAAATTAAAAGAAGAGCTTTTCCCTTTCCAAGGCACTCAAAAATGAGACAACTAGTTATTTCACACAAATTTCCCTTTTCTTTTCAAAGCACTCAATCAATACAAAAACAAACTTTTCCAAAAGAGATTTATTTTATTTTATATTTTGTAAATAAAACACTCAAAACTAATGAAAATGACTAACTTTGAGAGCTACAAACTATAAAAATCTACTTGAAGTCAAAGCCTACTAAAATTCTTTTTGAGGATGTTTTACTTAGCTAAATGTGAGCTGTTAGCCTCCTATACCAATAGGTTTTCATTTCTCATGATTGACAGTGGAAGTGCCAAAAATGTTCACCTTCCATGCTACTAAGGTTCCATTTTTTTGAAAGAAGCAGACAATTAAAAAATGTAAAGAGGGTATGCCTTAAGAGAAAAATCAAAGGGCAAGAAAATGAATTGGTCAAAGAAAAAATAGAAGAAATGAACCCCAAATAAAGACCATGAAAGTGGCTAGTCCAAATTGCCACTACTACTTTGATGGGTGGTCCAACAGCTCAAGCTGGGCCTCACCATGTTTTAAATTGCATGTTTTAGACTAGAGAGGAAGTACCTGTTCAAACAGTTCAAGCTTGATAGATGACTAGGTGGATAGAGAAAGAAAGGAGCCCAACTGCTTAATCTGGGCCCTTGGAAGTCATAAGGGTAGACTTAGATAGGAGGGCAGCAAAAAAGAAAAGAGAATTATCAGGGTTTGCAAGGCTAAGAGCACCCATCCAAAGGAAGAAAAAATTTTAGGCATATTAGGCAGGGTAGGTAGTTGAAGGTTGCAGAAAGCAAGATCTAAGCATCTGACATGGGAAAAATCACATATGATGTCACTAGCAGAAGAAAGGCAAGAGAAATGGCCTATTTGGCAAACTACTAAACCATCACTAACTTCCCTCATCCCCTCCAAAAAGTTTCTTACTAACCTCCCCATGAGCACTGCAGGATCTGCCTGATCAGTCCTCCTTACACTCCTCACTTGTAAAAACTTCATGTCAGAAGTGACTCCTCTTTTGAAAAGCAGCCACATTTCTTGTGTAAAAATTCTTTTCATTTTGATCTACTCCCTAACTAAGTTTGTTTCCTAAAAAGCTTAGTATCTATCACTTCCCCTTCACATTCCCCTCCAATACTAACTACTAACTCTATCTACACTAAATCCCCTATGTTCCCCTTTCCCTATTACTATAACACCATGGTGTATAAAACCCCAAACAATGTATAAATATCCCCCCTTTAGCATTATAGCTAAATAACACTTCTAAGGGAGACATTAGCCCACCAGGGGCTATAGTCAACCCTTGCTTTGGGATTACCCTAACCTCTGGTTAGAGTAATAACCTATACTAAACCCTCATTTACCCTTTTTCCGAAAAATTCATGAGAAACCCCTTCCCCCCCTCTCAAACCTAACATTCAAAGGTTTGTAACCCCGACAGATTAACCCGCATTCGCCAAACCCACGAAAAACCCCCTAACCCAAAGTCTAAGACCCGAAATATTTTAACGAATATTTTATTCGCTGGTGGGTCCCCACCCAAACTTGCACGATGGGTCGGGGCGCCCGCCAGCCCTCGATCTCCCGCCTCCCTCAATCCAACGATGGGCGGGCGATTTCAGTTTTAAACCTGCCGTGGTTTAGCATCCCGGGAGCGGGTGGTTTTGGCTCCCGTATGCTGGACGCGTGGCAGCCGGCGGAGGTGTTCGGAGCCCCCCTCCCCGATATCGCCTTCTCCCAAAAGTGGTGCGGGGAGACCGCTTACCGCCTTCCCTCTTACCGCCTCCTCTGTCACGTCAGCATGACGTCATATCACCGGTCCCCGCCGCCGCGCCTCGTGGCCCTCCACATCATCTTGCCACCCCACACATCTGCCACCGTGTCCTGCCATGCTGGCCTCCAGCTCAGCACCCACGTCACCTTCCGTACCCGGGCCCGCCATGACGTCATGCTGACGTCATCGGCGGAAAAGCGCCAATAACCCACATTTTCCAAAATTGTCGTTAAAAACGCGCAAAAGAGTCGTTTTATGTCATTTTCACTCGAAAAAGACACAGTCGCCGTTTTATTTGTTCACCGCGAAATTTGCCTCCAAGCCGCGAAATTTAAAGCTACAGACGCCGCAACTCACCAGTTTAGCTGCATTATTCATCCACTGTTCAACCCGGAGGCTCTCGGCATCGTTTATCCAGGTATTCGCCAGAATTCACATGTTTTACCCGTGTTTATGCCATTTCTCTGCAAAATTGTCCATTAAGCACCTGGTAATTCCCAAATTAAAGATTGTCTCTTAGTCAATTCTGGACTAAAGCAACCTGCATTTCCCCCTGCTCCAAAATTCGATGTTACAACAATAATTCATGGCCTTAAAATTGCAAATTGACCTCCCAATCGCCCGACATTGTTCCCTTTTGCCAAGTACATACTTGAAAGACCAAATTTTACCAAATTATAATTATACCCCCTCCTCTGCAATTTATCTTCATTAGTCACAATCCCTGTGAATTTACCTAAGCAGAGCAAAGGCAAGCCTGCCTAACCTACCCATTCCTCTTTGAAAAATATTTCTAGCATCATCTACATTCAGTCTGTCACCTGACCTTTGAGAAACCTTGCAAGCTATTGCACTTACCTTGTTGCACCCAGAAACTACATAATGGCTGCTCCTGCACCCACAGCTCTCAGTGTTGCCCCCATGAATCCACCAAATAAAGAGCTTGAATCCCTGCCTCTTACTGACAGGGATTACCTCATTCAAGACTTTGTGGGTGACAGAAACCATTTGCAGACCTTCCGGGAATTAAGGGATAACTATTTGAACAACAATGATACATATGGGATATGGGAATCTAATCTGCCTTATTACTTCCTCCCATCTGTCAACATTTTTCCAGAGATTATCCGCCTATGTGCTGAAAATTATGATCCAAGTCACAGAGCTGTCAAGTCTCCATCTGGGATGCTCTTCCACATTAATGCTGAGTCCATCAACCAGATGCTCAACTTCAAACAAACTCAGCTGTTGCATCCCTTCTCCATGAATTATCTGCTGGATACAGGTGCCAAGCTTTCCACTGCTGACATTCAGAAGATCACCCAGACATTTATGAGAGCTGACCGCCAGCCCACAGGGCCACCTCCCTTCTTATATGTCCACTTTACTGATGTAGGCAAACTTCTGCTGGACATGATTGCATATGTGTTGGGCTATAAAACCAGTGAATATGTTGATGAGACTGTGCTGGTGTTTTTAGCTGCTTATAGCCCAGGCCAACCCCCTGCCTACAAATATAATTTTGCTAAATTCATAGCCAACAAGATACATGACCAGCTGTTCAAAGTAGACAGGGAGGGCATATTCAAATATTCATCTTACATCTACCACTTGTTCATGTATTACCAGTCCGAGGCCTTTCAATGCCCCATCAAAAAGCTGGATTCTAAGGGGGAAAGAAGGTTTGTCATCTTCTGGACATCAGTTTATCACCAAGTCCAAGATTCACCATACTCATACTGTGAATTTATTGATGAGTTTGTCTACCCAGTCTCTTGCTTATTAATGAGGTCCCCTCCTCCCAGAGTCTCATTTGAAATCCAGAAAACTCTGCAGCTGTCCAAAAATTATAAAATAGGTGATTGGTACCTATATCAAGATCATACAGTCATCAGAATTTATGGTTGTGAGCTCTGTCCATACAGGCTCCCAAAATATGTACCAATGAGACTGTTTGCCTTGGAGTACTATAGGCAGCTCATTCACTCTGACCTCACCCACTTTCATAGTGCCAAAAAGAAAGCCCATCTCAAGTTTAAGCACCACCTGGGCCCCTTCATCATGAACAAAAAAGAGGGATGGCAAGATGCTGAGCAAATCCTCAAAGACAAGTACAAGCTATCAAAAAGCTTCCGGTGGGTCCCTTATGACCCTGAAGGCTTCATTTGTGCTAGAAGGGTCAAGTACAGGCTGCTAGGCTATGAGCACTGTAAATTTCCACATATTGAGCAGTATGCCAATCAACAAGAATGGTTGCAAGATACATTAATTGAGAAACTAACTGAAGAAGAGATAATGCAAAAGAATGTCAAGGATTTGGAAAAAACTCTTGACTTAGATTCTGTGCAGCAGGTAATCTTCAAGCAACCACATCTAGTGGGAGAAGGGACTTCAGCTACAACAACTGCACTAGCCACCCAGGCACCATCTACAACAGCATCAGGTACAGATAAGGGTAAAGGAATAATGGGTGCTGAAGAAGAAACAGTAAAAGAACAGCCTGCCTCCTCAATTGGGCAGCAACAAGAGCAGACCCCTCCACCACAAACAGAACCACCAACAGCACCTATATTGCAGACTCCTGCACATGAGGAGAGAGGCAAGAAGAGAGACAGAGAAGAGTCCACTCCTGCTAGTGGATCCTCCCAGCAGCCTGAGGCCAAGAGGCAAAAGGTTGACTCCCCGATCATAGAAGAAATAAGTGAAGAAGTCCTTGAGAGCCCAAGGAAAGAAGGGGAAGACAGTCAGCAAACGGGCACAAGCTCTTTCCAACAAGAGCAAGAATTACAACTTGGCATGGAGGTGTCCTCCTCCTCTCAACAGAGCAAGAAGCCTTCAAGCACCAAGGCTTCCTTCAAAGAAATAAAAGCACAAAATGAGCTGTTAAGAATAGAGGTGTATAAGCAATTCTTCAAAGCGACACCAGCCAAGCAAGAGAGGTTGATGTCAGTATATGACATACAAGAGGAGAAGATGATCCTCAGTCACTTCAAATCCAAGGTACCGCAGCCTAAATCAACTACAGATTTTGTAAGAACAAGGGTGGAGGTCATGGCAAAGGACATTCACCCCATGGACCAAATAGAGCTGCACAAACAAACAGGGGAAATGGTCTATGCTACCTTGGTAGAGAGGGCCACAATGGCCCATGAACTGAAAGAATCACTAAAGAATACCAACATTCAGTTGGATTTTGAGAGAATGTCCTCCATGGCCAAGGACAACAGGATTAAATCACTAGAGGACATCATCATTGACCTAGGACATGATCCTAAGGACCCAAAGGGCGTGAGGGCCGTCATGAAGAAGAAGGAAGATGATCTTAATGCATTGAAGAAAAGGCTGAAGCTGCTGCCCACCGAGCACCCCCAAACAGCAGAATTGCAGAAGGAAAAGGAGGTTGATGAGCAACTTGATCTAATCATGCAGCTCAATCAAAAGGTCATTGATCTGGAGAAGGAGCTAGAAGGGGCACTACAAAATAAACAGGGAGAATCCACATCCCAACCTCCTTCGATTACCTCAACCACTGCCACCACTACAGAGGCAGTGGTAGCCCCTGTAGCAGTAGCCCCTACAACTACAACAGCAACAACCACAGCCCCTGAGTCCATCTTGAACATGGAAGATTTGAAAAAGGCTATCAAAGAGATGGAGCTCCAAGCTACTGAGATCAAGGAGGCCAAGGAAAAATTAGCAGAACTAGAGGCCAAATATGACAAGTCAAAGATGACTGTAGCAGAGCAGTCTAGAGAAATTAAGGCCCTCAAAGACAAAATAGCTCAAACTGGAAAATGCTCTAGCAGAAATAAAGAGAATTTTGTGGGCCCGGATTGACCAATCCATTACTAGACAATGGAAGTCAATCAAGACTGTGCATGAACAAATGGATTTGATTGGCCAAGCACAAATTGAGATTCAGAAGGCCAGAACAGTACTGGGGAATAGGCCTGAGCAGGCCAATAGAATGATAAATTTTCTAAACAATCAGACTAAGGAGGAACTAGCAGCCATCAACATTGTGAACGGAACAGAGGTTGTCCTTACGGCTAAAAAGGTGCTGACTCTCAGGAATTTTGTACAGACTGTAGAGAGAAAATTCCATGAAATACATGCTGAGGTAGATGAGTACAAGCTCAAAATAGGAACACTGCAAGCAAAAGGATTGCCCAGCTTACTAACTAGCACAGGAAGATTTCTCCCTCGTGAGCAATATGCTACCAGGTTGACAAATTTTGTTGAAAATCAAATTACCGCATCTGCCAGCACTTCTAAGGAAACAGGGCCACCAACAGGGCAGAGCCTATATGATAAACTTGAAAATCTATTTTTCATAGAACATGAAATCAATCACTTATTTGAAGTTCCTCCAAATTTTTATAGATATACAGAGGCAGATGAAACATTGGTGAAAATTCGAAGGCACCAGCTGCCCAAAGAGGATTGGTGGCAGGAAATGCTGCAAATTTTGCCTCAGTGATCTCAGTTGATCAATCCTAGTCAGCCTCGACTCAGCAAAGAGCAAAAAGCAGAATAAAGACAGCATACAAGGCAGTCGATAAGGATGACTTAGCATAAAGACAGCGGCAACAAGCCAAATATTAAAAATGCGCAAATTTTGGGCAGCACATCTTCAGCCGACTCCAACGGTCACAAAGTCAACATTCTCTGACCATTTTGGACAGCTAATACATTTGGGAGTTACTACAACATTTACTTTCTCAGCTACAACGCTCCAGGAGTTGGCACGATATTAATGAGCCATTAACTCATTAGCTAGATATTTTCTCATGTAAATTTTGTATATATACCTCCCCTGGAAATGTATTAGGGGTTGATGATTTTCATTCTGAGGCAAATGTATTGTATATATTCAGATAATCTAATGCAAGAGGCTAGAAAAGCTCAGTGATTTCCTGAATGTTTGATGTCTTGGTGATGCTATGCGTGCTGTTGCAGAATTCCTGAGCTGTCTAATGGAACAATAAGTTTTCTCAATCTATGTTTTGTCTTCTTATGTTTATTTAAATCATACACATGTTTCTCCAATATAACAGTAGAGAAAAGGAATAGTACAGGAAATGTTTGGTTACACCTTGTGCTCAATCTCTATTGCTGAAAATGTTTTCTTCAGAATTAATCATGAACATGAATTCTTAGTTGCTCATGCTTACATTAATTCTATAAATATGAATGTTATATAGGAATTCTTCACTGCTTCTAAATAATATTCCCACTGTTCTCCATATCAGGTTGTTGAAAGATCCTTAATTGCCTTTCATGCCCTGATTACATCACACCCAATCACAGATTTAAAGAATTGTTTCTCAGACACTTATCTGGCTCTGCAACATCATTATTGTATAACCACAGACATATCAAGCAAATTAAGCATCACTGACTCCATGCCCAATGGCCTAGAACACCCTGACAAACATATATCTATCTTGACTGAAGTCATCATCCAGCAAACTTCAACACAAAACCTTGAGCATCATAACTAGCCTAAAATATTATACAAACAAAGTTAGATCATAAAGAGAGAGCCCTCTCTGGTCATAGGTAGGCTAGAACCTGTGACCCAAAGATTGGTTAGTGGTTGCCTCGGCCGTATTCCCTTGGGAGTCAAAGGGAACAACCTGAGTGATAACATGAGCTAAGGACTAATTTATGCAGAATCACAATTAGTCAAAAAACAACCAATCTTTCGTTTTCTTTTTGTAAAAATGAAAATTCCAAACTTTCAACTACAAGCTTTTCGAAATTTTGAAATGAGAAAACTCAAAGCGAATTCCTCAACAAGGGGAGATTTCATAAATGGTCAGACTCACAAGAAGACCAGTAGACACCAAGGTAATCTGAGGTCCCTAGGGCTTCTAAGCTCAGAGCCACTACACAACCAAAAACGAAAAACAAACCCAACAAGCAAAATTCCTAGGAATTCCACCTAAAACCCTAATGCTAATGAAATCAAACCAAGGAAAGTTTTTGACAGGGAACAAGCAGGTCTGGGCAATGGCTAAAACCTATAAACAAATTCTAAACTGATAAAAAGAGGAAAATTTAAAATTTTTCAAGTTTTTGACAGGGTACGCAGGCAACCTGTTTACACAGGTGCGTCTACGCTCTGTGCACAAAGGAAAAGTGCGTACAGGTACGCACTGTGCCTAACTCAGAGGGTGCATACCTCTTCCAAAACTATGAAAAATGAAAGCTAACTCAAAATTAACTAAATTCACCCAATCCCACAATCATCAAGTCAAAAACAGAAACAGGAAAAATAGTTTCTCAGGTCAAAGTATAGACAAAGAAAACAATCAAGTCCCCAGCGGAGTCGCCATTTTGTCACGCGGAATGAGTCGATCTTGCAGACAAGATAGACCTTCCTAGAATCTAAAGAAGACCTAACGACAAGCAGACCAACCAGACACTATCTTTCTATAAATATGTTTCAATTAACAATAGCAAACAAAGGTTTCTAGGGCCTACCTTTGGTCCAACGCAAGCTTGTGGATGCCCTCGCTCCTTTGATCCAAATGAGCTCCTTTTCGCGAATCTGCAAACATAAACAAGGCAAACACATTAAATAGCACCTGAAAAACCAATTGTATAAAACATATTTAACATGAAAGTCAAGGAGTCCATGAAACAAATAACATAAGATACTTGTTGAGAAAAATGAGTTTGATTGTATTAATTCAAAAGGAGAAGAACCTTACAACCTTTGCCTTGACGTTGTACAAGCTCCTCCCAGGGTCCAACAAGATGTCTCCTCTACTTTGACAAGTTTCACTCACTCTCCAATGGAACCAAGAGGTATGTGATCTCTCCTCTCAAGCTCAACCAAAGAGTCTCAATTTCACCAGCATTTACCCTCAAAATGTTCAGCTTCTAACCTCCCTAGTCCTCACCCTAATGCCTATATTTATAGTGCAATGGAGGGAAGTTACTAGGTCCTCCTTCAAAGGGATAAAGCCCTCCTTCAAAGGGATAGCTCCTTTAGTCAAGGGATTAGCTCCTTCTCTTTTGGGATGCATGAACCACCTCAGAGCGAACAATCCACGTCAAAATTCCTTCTAGAAAACTCTAGAATTAACCCAAAGTGAGTTTTTTAAGATAAAAATTGCGCCTTTTGACTTTCACAGGGGTCCGCACCTGCACCGTTAGGAACAGAGTGGGTAGGTACGAAGCTTTTGTACACAGAAGGTGCGGGACCGCAGGTGACCATGGGAGAAAGTGCGGAACCAGAGTTACATTGATTTTTAATGTCTTTCTCCCACTTCCAAAGCTTGATTTGAAGAGCTGAGGTCTTAGACTTGCTTAGGAGGACAATACAAGTGATGATAGACCCATACTGACTGCAAATAATCATGGTGACGATATTTTTGTGTAACACCTAGTGAGCTCTCCCAACATATACTCAACGGTACTGGGAGCAAAAATCCGTACTAGACCACTATTGAGTCACAGAAGGAGGAATCACCCAACCTTAAGTGAAAGCAATAGTGACTAGGTTTAACGACGTCGGAGCATGTCTCTAGCTTAGACCTCTAAATAATGTGCATTATGTTCCAATGCATTGTTAAGTTTATTTAGTTCATTTTAGAGTTGATCTTGAATTATGTTTCAGTTTCCAGGCCTTATCGTATGTATACAAAAAAAAACCTAGGATGCAGCTAGAATGAGTAACGCATCTTTTACTTCAATGAACACCTGTCTATAGGAGGGTAGAGAGATCATTCCCAAACCAAGAAAAACCAAGATTAGCTAAGAGACATAATGCATAAACAAACCAATCCTATAGTGCATCGATACTACTAATGATAGATTTTAAATTTTCTTTCCAATTTCTCAAACATGAAAGTTTGAAATGCAAATATACTTTCACTTTCGTATACTAAATGAATGCAGTCTTTTGATTTTGATTGTTTTGAATTTAAAGAGACAAACAAGCAAGTGTGACTTGATCGATCCAAACAATTGTGATCTATGTTTAGTAGTGAAAAGAAATCGAATCAATATAAAAAATTGGTTCAATAATTATCACTAAAAATAAACCAGCAAGAAACAAGCAATGAAGAAGTCTCAAACAAATAAACAAGAAGGTTGCAGATGAACCTTGGGAAAACAAGTAACCAAGTCAAGTAATTCAAAAATTTGAAAAAAAAAGGTCACAAAGCCAAAAATGCAAGATCCACTCAATGAAAGAAAAGAGAGAGTATCTTAACCAGAAGCAATTAAAAACAAACTAATGGGCAAGAGAAATATAACAAGGGATAAAAAAGATAGGTGAATTCAGGAGGTAGAATTGAAAAAAACAACTCTACAGGAATCGTCACGGGCATAACACCAGCAACTAGGGATGATCAGCCACTAGCCATAGCGACAGGGCAATGTCTTCGCAAGAGTACATGTCTCTTCTGCAATGGGCCGATTTCAGGAATCGTCGCGACTGTACGACAGGATTCAGCGATGCACAGAACTTTAAAACAGAGACAAGGCGACGTCGGCACAACTGTTAAGATTTTTTCAGTGACGATCTTAAAAACAATGAAAGATGAACAAAAAACTCCCAAACAAAACCAGTCTATCCTTATAGATAATAAAGGGACTTCCCAGATTGACCCAGGTAACCCAAAATACTGATAGTTTAACCCCAAAATTCAAGAGACACTAAATCAAAACCAAACAAGAGCAAACAAGAAAAAAACATACGAAGGACTCCCCAGTGGAGTTGCCAACTTGTGAAGTAGGAAAGTGTTCCCTTTGCGGGCAGAGGCAGCCCCTCTAGCCCTAGAGTGGGTCTAGTCACAGCAAGGACAAAACAACAATTAATTCCCTTAAATAGTCATCATTGGAGGCCTACCTCAAACTGGTGGTTGATGAAGTTTCGTTCCATTGCTCTAGCTTCCGTTTCCTTCTCATTAATGAGCAATCAACCTAAAACACCATAAGAAAACAACATAGCACGTAACCGAGAACAACAATGATCTATTTACTCATAAAGTCGAGAATTCATGAGCTATCAAGTAAATTACATACAAGACATAGGAAATCATCATTGATTGTATTAATAATAAATCAAGAGCAAAGCTTACAACCAAGTCTAGACATCGCAAGCCTTCTCGGAGGGTCTAGCCAGCATGCTTCTTCAAGTATTCACTCTCAAAGATGGGTCTCCAAAACAACAAGATCTCTCTCTCACTCACAAGCTTTAATACAAGGTTAAGGGCACTCCACAACCTCTTGCAAACTATTTAGCAATCCCACACTTGTCACACTCACACCAAAGCTATCTACCAAACTCAAAAGCAACAGCAACACTGTACAACCAAAATAACTAGTAGATCATAGAAATGGTGAGTGGTTTTATAGGAGGAGTCTCCATGAAATGAGGGAGAGGGAGCTTATCCTCAAAGAAGGCAACACAAAAGACAGAACTACCATCCCAGAGCAGGAAGGGCGACCCAAACTGACCCAACAAATAGGTCTAAAGACATCTCGAAGGTTGACTGTTGGAACAAATTCTCCCAATCTGGAGCGTCGTTGTTCGTGAACTAAGTCTCAGTGATGCCATCACTAGGAAGCAATGTATGCAGACCGATCGTCGCTAAACATAGTTAATAGCCTCGCACCGAGGCTTGACATCTGATCGTCATAAGAAATAGGTCTACTCTTGCAACGGAGTCGCGATGGGACTGTTTATGATAGAGGTCCGTCACGTATATTAAGTGTACTCTCACGACGAGGTAGAAAACTTAGGAAAATGAGGGTCAATTGGCAACACCAGAGGGCATTTGCTTAATCTTCTTATATTGGTGGGAAGATATGAGCATGTTTAGTTTCACACATGAAACAGTAGAGGGACTGGGATGAAGACAGTGACAAATTACTATGTAACAAAACTGACTTGGTAATAGACATTTTATTAAAGCATTGATGTTTCGTTTGATCACCCGTCTACATATGTTAAGCATAGAACCTAAGTGAATTGATGATTGAGCCACTTCATATGCATTAAGTTTCCTTTGAGCACCCTTCGAGATATTTGCATGGGATGAACAATTTATGATCTAAGATATTCTTTCGGTGATATGTGACTACATGGATGCACTAATGATGATTGGAATTTTTATTGTTAAGCACATTTAGATGCTACCTTAATATGAGATTTTCCATGATTTTTTGTATCTTGGTATTTGCAGAGTATACCCCAATTTCCATCATACCCACAAACTAGGCTTGTTGGGATTGTCCCTCCTCATCTAGAAAACAAGTTAAGGAGGCTTGGGGGCATGTGATCCTTACCTTTGGTAAGTCAGGTATCTAGCCCAAGCTTAGATTAGGATGTAAGTGTTCTACCACACGACTCTTGAGGGTCATTGTTGGGAAGATCAGTAGGCAATAGGATGGGTTAAGTAGTATCTCCCCTATATCACCTATTTCTCTATATAGGGTTATAGATGTTTAGCTCCCCCACGAGATTACGGATTGAGCTATGCTCCCCGATATCATTCCAGGTTGAGATGTGCTCCCTGATGATATGCTCTCTGATGTTGTTCCAGATTGATCTAATCTCTCTAATGTTGATATGGGTTGTAGATCTGACTCCCCACTGATGTTCCTTGGTGGTAGAATTAGGCTCCCTACTAAAAGATATTATGGGTGGTAAAAAGGATCCTCAATGAATAGAGGGTGGTATATTAGACTCCTCTCTGATGAAATTTTTTTCTTCTTTTAGATTTGAGAATATTCAGCATATGAGCAAGGAAAATCAAGAGATAAGCAAGAATAAGAAAGAGATGAATCAATATGAATAATGATTATACGATATGATGAGATACTTTATATTGGATATGATTTGATGACAAGATATACATGATAATGATGCCGGTGGAATTACTCCCTAGTTAAGAGGGAGTGTTAAAATATGCAAATGTGGCTAAATTCCACTCTATACAACTAATTTTATGGAGATAATGATTTCATTGAATTCCTCTTTTCGAGAAGACTAAAATCGACCTAAACATAACTCAAATCTAATAAGGGAAAGTGTACTTATGAAGACAATCCCACATGTCCATATTTGATGAGGTCAACCCTAAAGAAAATTGGACACCCTTGGAAGGCTATAAATACAAGTAACCTCAACCTCATTTGAAAATAATCATGATAAATTCTTCTATTCTCCTTGGGTTTTGGCTCGCATAGGTCTAAGGACCGTCCATGAAGGAATGGGTTCACTCGAAGATGAAATTATAGGGTTCGAAGCTTGCATCTATGTTTTAGGGTTTTGGGCCTCAGTTGTAGGAATGACACAGGAAGAACTCGACCACAATCACAATATAACTGGCTCATATGTGTAACTAAATATTTTCATTGAAACGCTCAATGGCTCCTCCATGCAACTGCCATCTTGGATTTTTAAGTCTTAGTTGCAAACTATAGTTGTTGGATTATAGGCTCTAGGGAGTGACTGAAACCTTCCCAGTTGCACGCATGACTCCTCCTCCATGCGACTAGGACTTAAATAATGAAATTTCAATTGTATGAATATTTTTCTCAGTGACTGCGGTGTTCTGTAGTTAAATGCAGATAGGAACAATTCATTACAGCCTTCAAAATCAAAATTTTGAGTATAAGCATTTTTGGGTTCATTTCATTGATATTGTTTAGTTTTTTCTTCTTGATAATTGTATGGATGTGTTGAAGGTGTTGGACCTGGCAACATATCAAGGGATCTATGTTGTAAGAAGTCCCAACTAGACCTCAAATCGTTTGGAGGAGTCCCAATAGTGGGTAGTATGGTATCGCCTTGACTGCGGTTGCATGCAGAGGTAAGTAAGATGTCATTGTTGGAAGCAAGGGTGTGACCTTGTAGCAAGTCAAGGAAGGTGCATGAAAGGCTCTAACACACGGAAGGGGGGAAGGTTGTGCCGCTTAGAAACCTGTGATAGCATGCAACTTGAAAGGGAACACACGAGTAGAAATACATCACCAGATGGAAATCAGGATAGTCCATGATCTAAAGTGATGGATTATACCAACAACACGCTTCGATAAGATTCATACAGACACATACGGAATAGTACATACATACATGTGTAAATTACAGTTACATACATCATTAGAGTAACCAAGATAACTAAACTACCATAAGAATATATGCATTAAACGTGGTGGCTCTATTATATTAAACAAGTGAAAGATCCAATCATACATACAACCATGACAACCACTAGCCTTGATAGTGGAACATTATAGTCACTACCACCTACTCCTCCAAAGAGATGTAATAGGTCTACATTGTGGAGAAGCCAAGGCTTGTTACAATACACTCCAAGCTTTCTCTAAGTCATACCTATGGGAAGCTTGGATCCCAAAAAGCTTGTACAATGAGTTATGAGGTTATATAAATAGTAAAGGGTGGGGTGACCCTTAACATTCCCCTTTGTGACTCTTCACCTACCCTAATGACTCTTCAACTTACACATGATTGTTACATTCTACTATTGACACCTGGTCTTTCACTTATATAACATGTATACAATACAATATACACATGTACCCATGTAAGACAAAATAGGCTTGAGTAAGCCATACAAGACATCACTATGACTCGGACAATTATGGGAAGACTAACTCTTCAACATCCTCTCGATGATCGATGATGGCGAACTCATGCCAAGCTTGTTAGTCTATTATGGTGCCCGTGTACTCTGTGGTGACTACTAGCACATGGATTGAACCTCAAGTTGAAGGAAGGCAATGCTAGAGTAACCACAAACTACACTTAGCCAAGTAGCTAGCCCTACTAGGTCAGGAGAGGGCTCTCTCTGTAAGGATCTCAGCCAAATTGACTAGATCTAGAAACTGATATTAGGCTAAGTATAGTAGCACAAGGTTTGATTTGATTTTGAAGGGTTTTGTTGGATCACGAGGAGCCAAACAGCTTGGGCAAGGAAATTAGGTCAAAACTGTAGGGTGTTCGATGGGGCAAGGTAGGCACAATGATCATAACATTAGGGTTTGATGGATGAGGTGGAAAGGTAGGTGAGGAGCTAGGAAGAGCATGTAAACCTCATTGATTTTTCCTAAACTGAAGAAAACATAGACTGTGAAATGTCTACCCAAAACAGAGCATAAAGTTATGGATTCTGCCTTTCAAACTTGTATACATTCACATAAAGAGTAGGAAATGATGAAATGGAGTCAACTGTTGGACACCTAATCCTATAAGGGTTGGTGTGGAAGCCGAATAGACTAAGGAAGTCCAAGAGACCTTGGAATATAGAACTAAAGGTCATATGAATGTACTATAAATGTATATCATTTGTTAATAATAAATGGACTCTCCTGCTTATCTTTAATATTATATTGTTGCCATGTGTATGTTTAACATGGTATCAGAGCAAGAAATTTTTTGTCCTACTAATATTTGAGCCACAAGTTTTGTGGCCTCTCTGTGCATGTCAGTTTTTCCATTTCTGCTCCATGTTAAAAGCATTTCCTTTACAAAAACTCTGTAGTCTGTAGTTAATTCCCTGAAATTCTGCTCTTGAGCTCTATGTTGAAGGAGCTGTGCCACTTTAATAGAGGTGTTTTCTGATATAACCCAGGTCTGACAATCCTTTGCATAACGTATCTATGCCTTCTCTGCCACACTACCAATCAGTTCTAACCTTTTGGTCCATATATTCTCCTATTTCATTGCTCCGCAGAGAAATGATCGTTCACTCAACATTATTGGTGCCATTTCTATCTTCCCATTTTGAATGTGCTCAGTTGTTTCACTCAGCCATTTCTCTGTAATAACCAATTTATATTGTCTGTGCCATTAAACTGGAACCCCAAACAACTGACATTAAAAAAAAAAATCAATGGTGGCCAAGCTCAATAGCCATTGAATGGTTTGCCTACTTCGGTTGAATCTCAACCTTCTGGTCAGGCTTTACAAATCTTGCAATTGACTTGGAAATAACCAATCCATGATCTGCCTACCATTGTTGTCTCTTTTCAGACCTTTCATCGCTCTTGCTGCGGGTTGTCTTCACCTTTTTGGTAGGGACTTCAACAAAGCTACTGGTTGCTTCGCCAGATTTTTGTGGAGGCAGATGTCCTTCTGTGTTTGCAGAACCCTTGTGCGTTGAATTCCCTCTTGAGGTTGTGTTTCTCTGCTGGGTGAGGGCCACTCTCTTTGTGCATTGTTGGACAATGTACTTCATTAGGACCACGTATTTTCTTGGTGGGTTGAGCGTAGCCTATTGTTGGAAGTTACTATCAGTCACAGACAGACCGTGAACCTTTTCTTGCTAGACATGAGAGTTGGTTCTACTATTCCCTGTGTGTATTTATTTCTATGTCTCGTTGGAGGATGTTTTGGGCCTGATGAGGCCATATTACTCTTGTTGGTCGAAGTTGGGACTTACTTCATCTGCGCTGAAGTTTTAGCAGTGGGGACCTTGAGCTCCTTATTATTGGACAGAATATAGGTCGTGGGTCATCTTTGTATGCTGGATTCAAAGCATTTATTGGTGCCGCTGATGTATTTCTGAGTCAATTTCTGAGATGAGGTCTCTCCACAAATTATATATCCAGGAGAAAATTCTAGTGGCTGAAGTTTCCCATTAAATAACTACCAAGGTTCATGCCGAATTATTCAGTTTATGAGAGGGCTAATTTGAAATTGGAAGGTGCATTGTTGCATGTAATTCTTCTTTTTGGCCAAACATCCTCAATTTGAAACCGATTTTAACATCAGACGGTTCACATTCAGAGTTATGGAAAAAGACAAATCTTGTTGCATCTGTCAGAGGCCACTTCAGGAAGCCAAGATTCACTACTACAAAGATATATCAATTGTGGGCAGATTTATCATTTGGGCACGAGTTCTATATGGAAATTTTTGGCTGAACGTACACATATGTATCCTCCTTGTTGTGCTTGTAAGGAAAAACAGAGAGAGCCTCTCTTGGACATTCGTTGAAAGGAGCACAATACAAGATTGAGCTAGCCCACACTAGAGGTTAACTAGACTATAGCTGCACTTGTTCATTTTCGGGCCAAACCAAGTCTTCTTTTGCATAGAATGGTCACCTGTAGCTTAACAATGATTGCTGCCACAACTGATTATTCCTAAACAGAGCTTGAAAGATTCCAGCAAGGTCGCTCTATTCATATGTTTGATGACAAAGCATCTAACTTCATTTGCAATGAGTTCAACTACTGAATGCATTATACCCTTTCCATTCCATTAGTCATATGGAGCAAGTCAGTGCCATGAGAAGTTGAAAAGGCACGAGAACATGTTTATTTTATCATATTCAACTACTTGAATGCCACAATATTCCATGAGGAGAAAGTAGGGCTGTAATGATTTCTGCACAAGATTTTTATCCTCACCGTGATGCTGTACCGGGTCTATGTAACCAAATTTGATACTTGACCTATTTCCTGTTTTGAGTCTCATCATTTGGGAATGCAAAATATACTTTTCCTTGTATGTGAATTCAACCAACCATCATTGTGTGTGGATTTGGAGAATAATTGTAGAGTTGAAATCTTGCTTTTGGTTCATTCCTCAAGGAATAATATCACTTGATTGTTGTAGTTTTTTGGGAGAACAAATTTTAAGAATACCTTGGAATGACATTGGTTCATAGTTGTGAACAAATTTTAAAGTGTAAGTTTGACATTGGAGAAAATGGCCAGAATCAATGAAGTATTAGAGTTCCTCAAAACTCTGATATTGTCTACTACTCATGATACATTAAAAGTCAACAAAGTTTCTCTCACAGACATTCAGGTCTGTCTACAAAATGCACAAGAGAAAATTGACTTTTTGCAGCTTGAATCTCAACTACAACAAGCAGAATTACAACAATGGAGTTGTCATTCTGAACCTATTCAAAACATTGAGACAAAAACTCATCAACAACAAGTCAATAATGTTATAGTTCATTGAGATTTAGTACCCAATGAAACAATAGTTGTACATGCAGATGCAGAAATTTAGTCTGCACTTCCCAAGTTGGTCATTAGACCTTGGGAAGAGCTTGTCCACAACAAGCACAAAACTAGTCTTCAATATGAAAAGGACGTGTCCTTTCACATTCTAGACTACTCAAAGTCCATTCAGTTTCAGAGTGCTGGATTCCTTCATGACAGTTCACCTTCAACTGTTCGATATTTTTCCCTTCCTCCACAACAACAGCAACAACAACAGATTGTGAAGTGAAAACACTATGACTGAGTTGGCCACATGAAAGATCATTGTTTTGATCTTCATCCATTTGAGCAATGTCATAAAACCATCGATTCTTCACACAGATGCTTTAGAAACAAACCTACAGCAAGAAAAAAGATTCATCTTGGATGGATCACTTCTTGGTAATGGGCATCAATAGCCAAGAAGACATTTCAGTCATATATCTGAACTTGATCTAGAGTATTGAACAGTCTTGCAGTTGAATTTTCTCCATCATATCACCTTGTATCTGATGGGGGGGAAATGATGGTCATCTACAAGCTTCAAAGCCACATCAATTGAGCTTCAGCCACAACCTGCCATACCAGATTTAGAGTTGTAGCCTGAGACAAATATGCCCCTGAGCATGCCCTTAGTTTGTGACACCTCTTTAAAGAATTGGGGACACTTCCTCTAGCAGAAGACTTCAACTTGTTGCCAGTTTTGGAAGTGTTCTAGGAATTACATTAAGCATTCCAGAGTTTTTGGTCATCCTTAAACCATCACAGGTTGAGACCTCCCTTTTTAGGTTGAGGTTCTCCCTTTTATGCATAGTGAGACCTCCCTTTATTGGTTGAAAGTCTCCCTCTTTAAAACATCAAGAGCACTTCCTCTATCAGAAGACCTCAGATTCATGCCAGAATTGGAAGAGTTTCGGGAACTACACTAAGCGTTCCAGTGTTGGTGGTCATCCTTAAACCACCTCCCTTTATACCAACATTTCAGAGAGCACATTCAGCCTAGTGCTGCCATGCATTTTTTGCACATTTTGTATTACAACTCTCTTCTTGGACACATACATAACCCTTCAGATTAAAGGGGGGAATTTTGGACACCTAATCCTCTAAGGGTTGGTTTGGAAGCCGAGTAGACTAAGGAAGTCCAAGAGACCTTGGAATACGAAACCAAAGGTCATATGAATGTACTATAAATGTATATCATTTGTTAATAATAGATGGACTCTCCTGCTTATCTTTAATATTCTGTTGTCGCCATGTGTGTTTTTGACATCAACAATACATTTTAACACATGAAAACATAATAAAAATTGAACTGAGCATCATACCACATGGATCCCAAAGAAATAGCTACAATTTTTCATTAAACTCCTGTTGTAACTGATACAAAATGATATTTTATCAAAGCCTAAGCATCCCACTGAGTCCAACCCTTTACAATGAGAAATAAAAAGAAGATATAGACCTCAATTCAACTTCCTCTCATACTTAGGGGTCGAATCCTTAATATGAGGAACTAATTCATCAAAAGTTCATCAAAAGCTGAACAAGAAACTGGAATCTAGGCAACCCTAACAACTTGCCTTTAAAAGGGAGGAAATTGACTCATTTGACTTCAAAAGAACTTTTGATCCAATGAATCTACCATCCAGTGACTAATATTCATATTATTTACATGCATAGTCACCATTTACATTAGTAAAAATAGCATCCATGAGAGAAAACCCAAAATTATATTCATGGCACAGTAAAGTGCAAATAACAAAAAATTGTCCTATGCATAGCGTTAGAAGGCTATGCACAACACATTTTGCATGGCCATTTTGGAGGCCTTCCCAGTGTCCAAATTGAGCCCATGATAGCTCATTGGAAAGAATATCCTGTATAATCTCCAAATATACCTTTATTTTCCCATTTGGAGTTTATTTGACCCCTCAAAATATTATTCTACCAAGACTGCTTCTATGCACAACACCATGGTCAAAAAGAGGGAAGGTCATTTTTTTGGTGTTTTTTGACCTTTTGACCAACCTGTTTTGCTCCAAAAACTTAGAAAATTCATAGGGAGAATGATTACATAATTATAAATCCAATGGTGCTCTTCGTTTTGCCATTGGATGCCCCTAGGAAAAGCATAGCGCCTATGGCACTACACATAAAGCCAATTTTTCTGAGTCAAAAACTGTTAAAATCTTCAAAAATGCAAAAATTCTCAAAACTTGCTCAAAATTTGTGGGAGACAATCACCATCAAGTGTTTGGGTCAGCCAAGGAATATTTAGCAAGCAACCTAAGCCTGTCACCCTCCTTTTGCCTTTAAGGGCTTGTTTTAGCCTTGTCTTCATTTGCTTGACTCTTATGTTACAAATCTTGTTCCGGGTCCTGTAATGGCAAAACATGTGCCTGATGATTTGATTGTCCTTGTTGGCCCTTTGTAGCAACTTCTCCAAATGAAAATTGGCCATGTCAAGCCATATTTCTCTATCCTCTTCAATTTCCTTTTCAAGCCTTTGTTCTGTAGTCAAGGTGGCTGGAGTTTCTTCCTCTGGCATAACTGATTTTCCTTTGTCACCTTGCCCCTTTGCATTGAGAAGTTCTAGCTCCATGAGGACCTATTTTTCACTTAGATTCCTGTTCTCTTGCGCAAGGTATGAAATGAAATACTTAGCTCTTGCCAAGTTGTTCATCAGTGGTTGGATCTGTGCATATTTTTCCTTTATGATTATATTTTCATTTGTCGCCTCATCTTGAGCCTCCAAGTCGTCTATCTCAATGCCATGATGAATGTGTGGATTTTCTAGTCCATGATGTTCCATAAAATCAAATTCCCTTTCCTCTTCATCATTGAGGCTTTCCTCCAACATCTTTTCCTTGCCTTTATGCACCTACTGCACTTGTTGTACCTGTTGTGTTGATGAAGAAGGCAAATCCCCTTCCACAGTTTGTGGAGCAAGCATTTTCCTATGAGCTGATGAAGAAGGCAAGGCCTGATCCAGATTTAAACTGGCATGTAACAAATTATGGAGATAACCATAAACATAGAGATGCAGCAGAAATAATAATTCACTTCATTAATGTAAAATACTGAAATATGCTTACAAATAGAAATGGAAATAAACCAGCTAGGGTGATGGAATCTTATCTCTGAGAAGAGATGTGGTGGCTACATGCCTCTAAACTACCTTACAATAAGGCTCACGGGCCTTTTTAATATTGAACAATAAGAGCAAACCCTAAATAACCAAAACCCTAACCCGAGGAGATGTAACACCAAGAGTTTATCAGCCCCGTTGGGGTGAGTTGGACAACCAACTTCCTAGGGTCGTGACTTAGTCATATTATCTCCATTTGATGCACATGATAACTCATTGGAAAGATCTCTCTAAGTAATACGACAGAAAAGACAATTTTCGATACAAAGTTGCTCGTGGTAGATTTCCAAACAAACATCGTTTAGGGCCTCAAAATAGGTCCGGAAGTTTAGGACCCGAAAAACTTCTAAAAATAGTAAATTGTGCTACAATTAAGGAAACTGAAACACTGAAAGAAGAAATGGTGGGGGTCCAAGTGGAATTGGTAGGTGGCCACCAATATCCACCTGGATCATTCCTCCCCCCTTAGAAAGAAATGGTCCCCATTACGTTGAGTTCCTCCATGAGATGAGGAAACTTTTGCTAAACTTGCTCCCTCATGAGCCACTTGCCCTGGTGAAGGAGTTGGTCTGATCAGTTGTAGCTTGTTCCATGAAATCTGGATTCAAATATGTGGATGTGAGCTATTCTGCAATGTTGCATGTGTCTAGTAATGGTGGAAATTATGGCTGAAGGCGGTCCACATTGAACACTGGGTGCAGGCCAAGGAATGGGGGAATGCTGAGCTCAAATGCATTGTCTCCCACAGCCTTGGTAATGGTGTAAGGACCATATTAGAGTGGTATGAGTTTTCAATAGGCTCCGGTAAGGCCTTCCTTTTGCAAATGCAACCAGACTTTGTCGCCCACTTGAAACTTGTGTCGCACCCAATGTTGATCATGTCATTGCTTGTACTTGGCATTTGATTTATCTAGAATGTCATGGTCCTGCTAGTGAATTTGTTGGATGTGCTTAATGAAGTTGTTTTCCTTATCTATTTCAGACTGGACATGAGTTGAATCTACGTGAGTAGCTGCAAATGGCATGGCCACATCAATGGGACATAGTGGTTGGAATCTCAAGCCCACATGAAAAGGGATATGGCCAGTCGAGTTGTGGAGAGCCCGGTTGTAGCTATGCTGAACATAGGGGAGGCTCTTGTCCCATGTGCATGGATGCTTTGAGTTGTACATGCACAGAATGTGTATGATCATCCTGTTGACAACCTCTATCTGGCCATCAGTTTGAGGATGGAAGGCTATGGACTTAGTGAGTTTGCTGTCCAGCATCAAGCAGAGACTGGACCAAAATGTACTGAGGAACCTGTTATCCAGATCTGAGATGATATATTGTGGGATCCCAAAGTGTACCCACACTCATTCGAAGAAGAGCTTAGTAGTGGCTTCTACTGTGATATTCTTCTTGCAGGCCACCATAATGGCCATCTTCGAGAAATTATCGACGACCACAAAAAAATAGTCATTTCTGTTGACACCTAATCCGAAACGGATGGGTGAACTGGACAGTCATCTAGAAGATGAACTGATCCGTTTTCATTTTTGTATATATAAGCATGAGTTACCTAATGAATTACATCAATCAGTTTTGTCTCTCGTTCAATGTGGAGTTACCCTGGCCTGACATGGTATCAGAGCACAGGTCCCAAAATAGTGTAACTCCTACTGAGCGTTGCATCATCCTGAGCGATTCCCTTGAAATAGTGCTGCCAGAGAGCGATTCTCTGTGCATATAGTGCTGCCACTGCTGAAGACTGCGCCCTGTCCTGAGCGCCTCTGTCCTGTCATTCTCTGCCCTGACATTATCTGCGCATCAATTTTGATTTCCCTGAGCATTCTCCTTTCGTCCTGACATTCTTTGTCCTTTGCATGAATGCTGAGACTTCATTGGTATCATCGACTATCAGAGAGAACTCGTTTTCCTTCTTTCGCGCTCCATTCATTCACGTTTTACTGTGCGTATTGGTTTATGCTGCCTGAGCATTTTGTATCAAGCTCACGCTCCATTCATTCACGTTTTACTGTGTATTGGTGTATGCTGCCTGAGCGTTTTGTATCAAGCTCATTCACGCTCCATTCATTCACGTTTGAATATACGACTTGTCCACACAGCTCTGCAACAAAGTAGCATAAATAGAATAGTCCGGGCGGCCCATGGAATCCAGAATTCGAATAGCTTCTTTCAATCGCCCTTGATTGCACAGGTTTTTTAAATCCCCAAAACTTGGTATTGCTGCCATCGCAATTTTTTATTATTTCAAAAACAATACAATTGGTCTCTTTCAGAATCGAGCCTATCTGCTTCATTTCCTGAATCCATAAATGCTGCGGCAATGTCATGGCTATGAGTCCACGAGTTCCAGCAGTGAGGTATGGGATGGAGTTGCGGTTTGAGTTGAGCCAATAATATTCACTTTGACTTCAAGAAAAAACGCAGTCCATCTTCAAACGCAGTAGACCGTGGCCCCTCGCTGTTGTCGACGTTTTCCTTGTTATAATTAAAAGCGGTGAACAAAAACCGGGCGATGATGGTGGTGGCATAACCTACAACTGTCGAAAAACAAATCCCATAGATTGGGCCTGTTTGTGGAGATGCGGGGTAATGCGAGTTTTGTATGCTTTCTGGCCTGAGTTTTGTATGCTTTCGGGCCTGTTTGTTGATGAGACCATCGAACGCTCTCTCGTTCAGAGATGCTGTAACTGTAATGCCTTTAAAAATGGATTTATAAGGGCAGAGTTTGTGGATTTATAAGGACCCAGTTCATGAGTTTTGTATGCTTTCTGGCCTTCTTCTTGTTCTGATTGTGATTTTTTAGTGAATGTGGTGCTGAACAGTATGTGCACATGTGTGCATACATTATTGTAATGGGCAGCGACTGACATTTATATATGTACATTGTTTAAGGCGGTTGAGTCTGTCTACAAATCATTTGTTTCACAGGATTATAGCTTTTAAAGACTTGGAGATGCTGATGAAAGGATTTAAAATCATCTGCTTTTTGATTTGAATGCCTATGCACAGTCTTGTTCATTCAAAGCAGTTGTAATATTGCATAGTTTTTTTATCATTTGAATGATAATGCTTTGAAAAGTTAAAGCATTAAAGTGATATTGAAGTGAGGAAAGTTTTTTTATCAGCAGAGATATTTTTTTACAGAATGCATTCAATCATCTCTATGGTCGGAATAGTTCTCACTGGCAAGGAGAACTATTTAGAATGGTCTCGGATGGTAAAACACACCCTCATATACAATGAGCTGTGGAAAGGAGTGTGTGTCGGAGAAGAAGACAGAGACCCTGTGCAGCCCACATCAGACAAAGAACTCGCCATTTGGGAAAACAAGAACAGCAAAGCCTATGCATTGATCGCAGCATCTGTAAATGAGGAAGTAAGTCGTCATATTTCATCCTATTCCACTGCTTTTGAAGCTTTAAAAAAGCTGAAAGAACTCTATGATACACATTCTGCACTTGAAGTTGTTCAGCTCATGATTAAACTCTTCACTCTTGAACTGAAAAATAATGATCCTCTTGCTCTTGCATCTGAAATAAAGTCTATAATGCATGATATTAAATCCACTAAGGTTGAGCTGGATATCTCTCTTATTGCCTTTCTCAAAGCACTCTATCCTACCTACTCCAATTATCTTGAGTCTTTACAAGCAAATGGAAATCTTAAAGATATAACCTTTGACTCTATTGTGAAAAAGTTTGCTGAAAGAGAGAAAGCCTTTGGAAAGAAAACAGTCCCTGAATCTTATGAAGAGACTGTTTGCCTTGCTCGCAAAGAAAAGCATCCTGCTCAAGATTCTACAAGAGGAAGAGGTGGACGAAGAGGAAGATACTTCAGAGGCAGGGGGGGGCAGACATTCTCAAGCAGAAAAGACAGATCTGCATTGCATTTGCTGCAAACGAAATGGATCACATGATGCTTCTACATGCAAGCTACCATGGGACAAGGTTGAGCAGAGAAGAAATCAGCAGAAAGGTAAAACTGATGACACAGACAAAGGTAAAGCACCTGAATCCGCTCACTATATTGAGGCACAATGTAACATTAGAGTAAATGAAGACTTGTTTAATGCTTCACTTGCTTCTTCGAAAAATGACTGGTTGCTTGATTCAGGAGCAACCTGTCATATGACTCATAGGAAAGAATTTTTTGAAGATTTCACTGACAATGTTGATGGAGCAGTTTACTTTGTAGATCAGTCAAAAATCAAGCCATCAGGGCTTGGCACAATCAGGCTTAAACTGCCTGGTCTTCCAGACTTTCTTCTGGATCATGTTCTATATCTCCCACAGCTCAAGAGAAACTTGCTGTCCCTGGTCCACATCCGCCAGCAAGGTCACTCCATTCATATGTTTGATGGAAAGCTTGAGGTAAGAAAGGCATCTGACCATTCACTTGTCATGAGAGGTATAGAAGAAGAAAGACTTCTTAAACTGCAAGGAACCTCTGCTCATGCACAACATTTTTCATATATTTCTCATCATGAAGAAGGTACACTTCCATCAAGTTTATTATGGCATGCTAGATTTGGACATTTAAACTATGATAGCCTCCACTTGTTGAAGAAAAATGGTGTTACTGGTTTGCCTACAATTCCTAGAAAACATAAACAATGTGATGCTTGCATTCTAGGAAAGCATAGCAAACAGTCCTTTCATGATTCACATTCAAGAGCACATAGGAAGCTTGAACTTATTCATTCAGATTTATGTGGTCCAATGCCTGTTCCTTCTGCAAATGGAAATAAATATATCATGACATTTATTGATGATTACACCAGAATGTGTTGGGTTTACTTATTGAAGAACAAATCTGATGCTTTTCAAACATTTAAGAATGTTCATAAGTGGATTGAAAATGATGCACAATCTCATATTGGGTCTATTCGCACTGATAATGGAAAAGAATATACATCAAATGAATTTGAACACTATCTTCGCCAACATGGGATTAAACATCAAACAACTGTGCCTTATAATCCTCAACAGAATGGTGTAGCTGAAAGAATGAACAGAACAATTTTGAATATGGTACGATCCATGCTTTTCTTCAAAAATGTAAAGACAATGTTTTGGGTTGATGCTGTTCTATGTGCTGCATATATAAAGAATAGATGTCCATCTAGTGCTATAAGAAACAAGACTCCTTATGAATTGTGGTATGGACATGTTCCTTCGGTAAAACATCTCAGGATTTTTGGTTCCACCTGTTATGCTTTAATACCAAAGGTACATAGAAACAAACTTGGTGCTAGAAGTCGTAAGTGTATCTTCCTGGGGTATTCAAACACATCTAAAGCATACCGCCTCTATGATGAAGTAAATAAAAAGTTTGTTTTATCTAGAGATGTCATTTTTCTTGAATCATCCAAATCTGACAGTGTTGTTGAGCGGCAACTTGATCGCTTGGATAGATTCACAAAACAAAATCATTTCAAGAGTTTGATAATCAGATTCCACATCTTGAAGGGGGGATTCCTATACTAGATCAACATGTGGAATCTTCTTCTGAAGAACAATCTCCCCTGCATGACACTCCAACAACGGATGATGCTTTAAGTGATGTAATTGATAGAATTGGGAGACTCAATCTTGATTCAGACCCAACTCAATCAACAGAGCAGCCTAGACCATCTCAGAAAGGTCCCCCAAAGTGGCTGACAAAGACACTTGAAAGTGTTCATCCTGATGAAATTGGAAAAACAGGAACCAGAAATACAAACCGACAAGATGGAGGTGATGTAGATAACTCTAATTCACCTGTTGATATGGATGTTACTTATGATTGTGAATTGAATTTGTCTACAGATTTTGAACCAACTTCCTTCAAAAAAGCTGCTTCTCATGATGAATGGAAAGAAGTGATGCAGAAGGAGTATGATGCCCTCATAAAGAATGGCACTTGGAAGCTGGTTGATCCTCCATTTGGAACCAAACCAATTGGCTGCAAGTGGGTCTACAAGAACAAGTACAAAGCTGATGGCTCACTTGACAAGCACAAAGCTAGGCTTGTGGCAAAAGGTTTTGCACAGAAGGAAGGGGTCGATTATGAGGAAACTTTTGCTCCCACAGCAAAATGGGCCACCATCCAGACACTCTTTGCACTAGCTGCTCAGAACGGTTGGAAAGTCCATCAAATGGATGTAAAAACTGCATTCTTGAATGGAGATCTAAAAGAGAATGTTTTTATGTCCCAGCCTGAAGGATTTGCTGTGAAAGGACATGAACACAAAGTATGCAAACTTGTGAAGTCCTTGTATGGCCTCAAACAAGCACCACGAGCCTGGTATGAAAAACTAACAGAGCATCTTCTGAAACTCAACTTCAAACATTTTGATCTTGATGATGCAACTTTATTTGTCAAAAAAGTTGGCAAAATAGTTGTATATCTTGTGGTATATGTAGATGATCTTTTAATGACAGGGAACAATGAAAGCTATATTGCATCCATAAAGAAAGAATTAGGAATTTTTTTTGAAATGACTGATTTGGGCTATGTTCATTACTATCTTGGCATTGAAGTAACCCAACATCCAAAGTCCATATTTCTTTCTCAAAAGAAATACATTTGGAGATTTGTTATACAGATTTGGCATGACAGAGTGCAATCCCCTTTCTACTCCAATGGAACAAAACTTGAAGCTCACATCTACTGAAGGAAAGGAATTTGAGGATGCAACAAGGTATAGACATCTTGTAGGAAGTCTCATCTACCTCACTACTACCAGACCAGACATTTCATTTGCTGTTGGAATCCTCTCCAGGTTTATGCAAAAGCCTTGTGAGGGACATTGGTCTGCTGCAAAAAGAGTTCTAAGGTACTTGAAGGGAACTCAAGACCTTAGAATCAAGTATACACAGGTGGACGACTTCAACTTGATTGGATACTCTGATTCAGACTTCGATGGAGACAAAGAAACTGGGGTATCTACTTCATGATATACTATGAGTCTTGGATCAGGAGCTGTCTCCTGGAGATCACGCAAACAATCAGTACCAGCAGATTCCACAACAGAAGCAGAATACGTGGCAGCAGCTGAAGCAACGAAAGAAATTGTGTGGCTCAGGAAAATTCTTGAAGATTTGCAAGTAAAACAAATACAATCTACTCCACTCATGATTGATAACACATTTGCAATAAAGTTGGCCAAGAATCCAAAGTTCCATGATCGTACTAAGCACATCAATACTAAATATCATCTGATCCGACATCATGTTGAGGCGAAAACAATCCATCTTCGTCATTGTTCCACAAACGAGAAAATTGCAGACATCTTCACTAAAGCGCTTGGAAGAGAAAAGCTTGAAAGATTCAGAACGATGCTTGGACTCACCAACATCCCTTCAGATTAAGGGGGGGAATGTTGACACCTAATCCGAAACGGATGGGTGAACTGGACAGTCATCTAGAAGATGAACTGATCCGTTTTCATTTTTGTATATATAAGCATGAGTTACCTAATGAATTACATCAATCAGTTTTGTCTCTCGTTCAATGTGGAGTTACCCTGGCCTGACAATTTCCATGCTTAGTGGAAGGAAGATCTGACATGTAATCCATGGAGATGGATTCCCAAGGTCAACTAGGGGTAGGCAGCGGGGTATAGAGGCCTTGCTTCTTAATGGTTGGTCTGGCAATGGTGCAAGCAGTGCACGATCTGATGTACTTCCTGACATCCTATTGAAGATTCCACCAATAGAAATACTTTTGTAGTACTTCCACCATTTTCTCGACCCCAAAATGCCCAACAGTGTGACTGTAGTGTGCTTCCCAAATCATCTTGGCATGCTCACTTGAAGGAACACAAAGGTGACCCAGGTGGCATAACAGGGCATCCTAGAGGTGAAAATCTAGAACATGCTAACCCTCCAAGAGTGTCTGGTATGTGTGGCCGAATTTTGGGTTGCTTTTGTAGAGAAGTGGCCAATCAGAAGTCTTGTGCCCACAAGAGTTGAGCATGGTGGTTAACACCATGATCGGTGGTTGACTAAGGAAATCTGAAACATTATTCATGTTGCCCTTCTTATACTTGATATTCAAATGGAACTGTTGTAGATATGTGGACCACTTCTGATGGCGATCATTCTGCAATTTCACTTGGGTCTATATGAACTGTAGTGGTTGGTGGTCTGTGTGGGTGACCGTTTCCTTCCCCAAAATGTAATGCTTCCATTATTGGTAGGCCTACACAAGGGAATACATCTCTTTGTCATAAGTGGGATACTTCTAGACTGTGTCTGAAAGTGTGTCACTGTGATATGCCACTGGATGCTCATGTTGAGTAAGGACTGCCCCAATAGCATATTCAGAGGCATCTGTCTCGACCTCAAATGGTTGCTGCAAGTTTGGTAATGCGAGCACGGGTGCCAAGTAGAGGTGATCTTTCAACTTTATGAATGCCTTCTGTTGAGATCCAGACCAAAATAATTTTTCTTTTGCTCCTCCCTTGGTGACTTGACTCAAGGGCCAGCTGATATGAGAAAATCTCAACACAAACCTGTGGTAGAAGTTGGCACTTCCTAGAAAGCTGTAGAGCTCTATGAGAGTGGTTGGAGATGGCCAATCCCGAATGACTTGGATCTTGGATGGATCCACATGTACCCCCTGTTCATCAATAATGTATCCTAGATACTAGACATGGGTCATGCCAAAAGTGAATTTCTCCAAATTGGCACATAACTTGTGTTGCCGCAGTGTTTGGAGAACCTATCGGATGCGGTGGACATGCTATTCGCAACTCTTGCTGAAGATCAGGATGTCATCCAAGTATACCACTACAAATGATTTGGTGAATGGCTACAAGATGTCATTCGTTAGCCTTGTTAGCGCTTGAAATTTTACCTCAGGCTGAGAAAGGTAAACCTCAAGGAAACATCAAACCATTTAGCCTCGTAGCTAGCCCTACGGGGCAGGAGAAGGATCTCTCCGGTCTATCTTGTAAAATCTTCAATAGATGAGATGACCAATAAGGTAACACTGATATTAGGCTAGTAGACTAATCAAAGAGTTTGATTTGGGGTTTTTTGGGTTTTTGGTGGCAAATTGAGGAGAGGGCAATTTTGGGTGCGGGGATTGGACACAGTTTCTGCAGGGGGTTCCTTGGGGCGAGGTAGGAGACAGAGTTGATGCCTTTAATTGAGGTGGATGGTCAGGAATGAAAGATGAAGAGCTAAATAGAGCAAATGATGACTTTGAATTCTCTTTAGACAGAAGAAAACATTGAAATTAAACAAACTTAAAAGCAGAGCATGGCAAGAATGAATTCTTACTTTAACACTTCATTTGTTTAATGTTTAGAAGTAAAAGAAAGGAAATGAATCACATAACAAGCTTACAAGTACATTGAGAAACACACCTTCAACACATGAGTCCACAAGAATCCCAAAGAGGACTACAAAACCCTGGTCTTCCTTAGCCAAAAATTGCAGAGATACAGTGAAATAATACAATGATAGCTTCTCCCTCAAGAGTCCAACCATGAAAATGAGAAAAAAAGTACATAATATAGATGATCTAACCTCTTTCCCTGCCTCCATGGGTTGAGCTCACTATCCTAGGAGCTGTTTCAACCACTTCTAAACTAAGCACTACAAATTAGGCAGTCAAAACAACTTGCCTCTATAAACTTGGAAACCAACTCATTCACTAAATATTTACCCTTTTCATGAATGAATGTTCTAGAAGTGTTACATAAGAGTAAAAGTGTCTAAAAAGTACAATAATTACATCAAAGAGAACCACATTTCATCCCAAAAAGTCAAACTAAGTCAAATCTGCGTTTTCTGGGTTGTACAGTGCATTTCTGGACAAAACTGCCTGACAGGTCGCGCGCCTTTGGAGCCATGTTTGGGGCACTTGCAAGTGGAAAAATTGAGCAAAAGTGGACTTGTTGGAAAGTTCTGTGAGTCTACTTTCCAACCCAACTGGAATTGCTGAATTTGGAGTTCATTTGCCCTGTCAAAACTCAAATCTCCCAAGGCTGCTTTCTGCAACTCAAAAATGTGGCAGAAAGTCAATTTTTGCTAGTTTTTTTACTTTCTGGAGGCCCAAAACTTCACCAAATCTCAATTCCATCCATGAGAATATGTAACTTTGCATGAAAAATCTGGAAATGCTGAGTTTTGGTCAAAAGGAGTTGCCCTGATGAAGGGTCGCGCGGGGGGTGAGACCCGTTAATGGGAAAAACCTGCAAATTGCCAAAAAATGCCAAAATTCACCCAAAATTCTCAAAATTTCTTGGGATTTGTGCTGTGGCTAGGATATTTAGTGCTTTGATACTTGAGTGAAGCCTCAGCCAAGATACGGAGGGGATTGGGCCTTTTTCTTCGTTTTTGTGCTTTGGCCAACCTCCTTGAATCTGGCGATTGCAATTTTGACATTTCTCTAAAACCATGACACCTGTGCAAAAAGTGAAGGAGGTTTTTCTTCTTTGGAATGTTATGGACAAAAACCTCTCTCAGTTTTCCAAAATTCATCTTTTATTGCTCTGGAACATCATTTGAGTGCGACTTGTCCCGATGTGTGAAACAATGAATTTTGTCGAAATGGAGCGAAATGAAGGGGATAGGGGGCTTCTAAATTCTTGGGGAAATTTTTGGGAGTGGGGAGGGATGTTAGGAAGTAGGGAAAAGTGGAATCGCAGAGATCGAGTGAGGGGAAGGGGTCCAAAAGGGCAAAACACAGGCCAAACCTAGAAAATTGCCAGGTTGTAGCTAGAAACTAGGGTTTGTGCAAAAATGAGGAATTTGGTGGATCTAAGGGATGGGAAGCATTTGGTAAGGTACTTTAAGGATAGGGGAAGGTGTATGAACATCTGGAAACAAGTTTTGCCGATGATTTGACCATCCAAGAGAAATTGGCTTCAAAACCCTAGGAGAGGGAAATGACCTTGCCTAGGCGCAACTGAAGCATGAATAAGCTGTAGAATGACCCTATGGAACTTGACATGATGATGAAAAACCTCTAAATGATGATAGACTCAGCTAAATGGTGACATGAATTGGCATTTTGACAACGTTAAGCCCAAAAGCACAATGGAGACTTTTACTTGCAAATGAAGACCTTTAAAAATACAATCATGATCTTCTTGAACTGTAGCAAGCAATAATTTTTCATGATGGAGGGCCTACCTTGCAAAATTTGGCAATTTGTGGCTCCTTGGTGAATTTTCAGGTGGTTTTACAAAGAGGGCGCTGACGGGTCACGCGCCTCACCCAACGGGTCGCGTGCCTCTGACGGGTCGCGCCCGTTATAATTTTGCACTTGCGGAGGGTGCCTGACGGGTCGCGCGCCTCTGACGGGTCGCGCGCCTGGTCTGACGGTTCGCGCGCCTGTCACTCGCCTGAACTTTCTCTGCCTTCGCTCCTTTCACTCTATCACTTACTCAAACTTCTCTTGCAAGTATTTTGGATGCACAATGAGAGTGAAAGGAGGGAGATTGAGCTTTTATAAGTTTCATTTGAAAAAATTTCATGCTCAAACCCACTTTCTAATGTTTCTCTTTGACACTTTATAAAGTTGACTTTTTGGTTTCCTTTGTCATGAAATTGACTCATTTAGTGCTTTGACTTGATTCTTTTTGCAGGTAGATCATCTGAGGGATCTTGGCAAGGGGACCAGGGTTGCATACTGTCCGCTGAAGTCTTTTGAAATTTCATCACTTTTTACAAACATTTGAAAAATGACCTTGGCTTTAAAAATAGAGTTTTTAAATCCAAGGTGAAAATTAACTGTACAGGATTAAAAATCTCGAATAAACATCTTTACAATCATCCCTCTGGCTTGCTGAACACTTATTGACCTTCAAAACATGACCTTGTAGACATTTTTGATCAAAACCCTAGACCTAGGAAATTAACCTCAAGACAAGACAAGACAAGCTTTGAGAGAGCTTAATGACTGAAATGACCTAAGCCAGCAATGCCAAGAGGGGAAAAATATACCAGCTCCTCCATCAGGGTTATGGCATGCCTAATGGGATGCAAAAAATTGACACTGATGAGACACCTACATATGCAAATGCAAAGAGTTTTGATCGCTGATGGAGGGCTCAAGACCGACTCTAACAAGCCTCATGAAGGTTGCAGGAGCATTCGTCAATCTGAAAGGCATAACCAACCATTCGAAAAGGCCCTCCTTGGCTTTGAAGGCAGTCTTCCACACATCGTAGGGTTTGATTGGTACCTGGTGATATCCTGACTTCAAATCAATCTTTTTGAAATATTCCCCACCCCCCCCCTTCAATTGGTCCAAGAGGTCATCAATCCGTGGGATTGGGTAACTATTACAGACAGTGATCTTGTTCAGCGCCCGATAGTCAATACAGAGTCTCCAAGTCCCATCCTTCTTCTGTACCAACACGATCGGGCACCCACAGGGTGATGAACTTAGACGGAGGTGACCTTTCTGTAGCAACTCCTGAATTTGCCTCTTGATTTCATTGTTCTCCACAATGGAGCACTGATAGATTGGTCCATTGGGCAGCGACACACCTGGGGTTAGATCGATGGAGTGCTTGACCTGATAGTGCAGAGGAACCCCTGCAGAGGAGGTGAATATGTCCTCGTTCTCCTACATGACCTTTTCCATTTGTAGTTATCGTGTGGAGGGTACCTATCTGGAGGTCATGGCCACCATCTTCTTCTTTCCTTGAGGGTAGTGCTACCTCCGGTATCCTGTACAACTTATTTTCCAAAGTAACAATAACAAAACAGGGCCCTTATTCATACACAACATGTCACTTCCACAAGTATGGTTGTCCTAATAACACATCACAAACTTCAAGGGGAGCAATGTCACACAATACCTCATCCATGAAGGGCTTGATGTTGTATGGAAGGCGACACTGCTGGCTCACGCGAAGATGCCATCCTTGGTGAAGCCACCGGATGGTGTACGGTTGTGGATGTGTTGTGGTCAATAAGCCTAGCCGCTTCACAACCTCTACCAAAATGAGGTTCTTTTGGCTCCCACTGTTGACAATGAACTATAGCAGGGAGCCCTTTACCCACATCTGGGAGTGTAAGAGATGCTCCTCCTCCTTTGGATCTTTGTGGTGGCAACGGTGGCATTGTGATTTGAATCGATAATCTGCTTCCCTTTGTTGGGTTTTGACTCAAATTTGGAACATGCATCTGATTTTGAAACCTTTAGCTCAGCCACCAGTGACTTCTTGGCCCGACACTCACTTGTGTTGTGAGTGGAGCTCTTATGGAACTCACAACACTTTCCCGTGTCCCTTTTTAGCTTTGCGGCGCTATTCTTTGCTTGTAGCTTTGGTGGGTTGTCTTGGGCCACCCTGCCTTAGCTTTATTCTTTGTTCTGCAGTTTGGGGGGTGCTTTCCCTTGCTTTGGATTTGCAGATCCAAAGTCTCACTTCTTCTATTTAAACTTTTGCTCGACCTTGACGTCATATCGGTATGTCATGTTGAGCGAGGAAATGTTCAAGAATTCTATTTCTTCTTGGATGTACTTGTGCAGGTAGCCATGGTATTTGAGTATAAAATGCTGCTCCAAATCCTTAATACCGAAATTTGTATGAAGGGTATGGAAAATATCGGTAAACTCCAACACGTCTTGGTCCACTTTATGTATTGATCCTCATAGCTTTCGATAGGGTAGTACTGCTCCTTGATGGCATCCCAGAATGAATTCCAAGTGGGTGCAGCTAAAAATAGTAAGCCTCTACTTTCATACTTATGCTCGCAGTAGGTTTCCCACCAGTCCTTGACATGGGGGGTTGCTTTAAGAAGAGTGAAAATAATCTTTTCCCGACTGGAAAATTCATGAACAGAAAAAATAACCCTCTATCAGATTTAACCATTTATCGATGAAATTTGCATCTATCTGACCCTCGAATATGTGGATTTCAAAATTAAATTGTACCTTAAATAGTGTGGCATATCTAGAGTAGCCGTTGGACGCCGATGCATCGCCCCTAGGTAGCCGTTGAAGGATCTGGCCAAAGTTGTTCATCATCGTGTTCCTTTGTCACTCGAGGGCTTCTTTCTGCAACATTTTGATAGGATATCCTGCCCCCTCATCTTTCTGTTCATCCACCATGGGAGGGCGTCGAGATTTGAGGTTGTTCTTGCAAAGGTTCGACCAGTTCAAGCCCTAACTCCTTATATCTTGACCTCATTGGGGACATGCAAAGAAAAAAAGAGAGAAAAAGAAGACCACTCTAATACCACTGATCTAGATTTAAACAGGAACGCAACAAATTACAGAGATAACCATAAACACAAAGATGCAGCGGAAATAATGCTTCACTTCATTAATGTAAAATATTGAAATATGCTTACAAACATAAATGGAAATAAAGTAGCTAGGGCGATGGTAGCTTACTTCTGAGAAGAGATGTGGTGGCTACATGCCTCTGAACTACCTTACAATGAGGCTCACAGGCCTTTTTATTATTGAACAATAAAAGCAAACTCTAAACAACCAAAACCCTAACTCGAGGAGATGTAACACCAAGAGTTTATGGGCCCCGTTGGGGTGAGTTGGACAGCCAACTTCCCGAGGTCATGACTTGGTCATATTATCTCCGTTTGACGCACATGATAACTCATTGGAAAGATATCTCCGAGGACTATGATAGAAAATATGATTTTGGACAAAGAGTTGTTGGCGGTAGATTTCCAAAAAAATATCGTTTAGGGCCTCAAAATGGCTCCGGAAGTTTAGGACCTGAAAGACGGCTAAAAATAGCAAATTTTGCTACAATTAAGGAAACTAGAAAACTGAAAGAAGCAATGGTAGGGGTCCATGTGGAATTTACGGGCAGCCACCAATATCCACCTAGATCAAGGCTCCTTCCACATCAAGTGGAGTAAACACTTTCCTATCTGCTGCAAACAACTTTCTAGCCCCTCTCTAATATGTTTTGTAGGTTTTGGCTTCTCAACAACTTTAGTCTCTTTAGCCTTCTTACTTTTCTTTACTTTGGCACTGCTGGAAGGCCTTTCTACTTCTTGAGGCATCGATGGAGGAATCTGAGCACCATTGAAGATGTGATTGGCAATAAATGTATCCCAAGAGATGTTGAGGAGGTTGAGATGATGTAGCACAATAATCTTAATCAAGGAATAGTGATAAATACTATTCATCTGCTAGGGGTATGGCCTATTCTTTACAATGTAGGCCATCTTATCAATGTTCTTGAATAAGAAATACGAGATGTTCAACGTTTTCACTCTTGTGAAGTGCATAAGAAACCTAATATGATAGGTGTATAATCTGGAAAATTTGCCCTCACATGCAAAATACTTCATAATGATCCTCATCATAGGGGCATACTTATCATGAAGGAACCTGAGAGGATAGGTCCTTTTCTTTTCATTCCTATACCTAGATTTGATGTATGGCTCATAGTAGTGCTCATCGAAATCTTGTGCTTTATACCATTTTTCCCCCACATTTGGAATCCTTGTAGCATCAACAATGATGTAGGATGAAACTATAAATGTCACCCGAGCAAGAGTTACCTTCTTATCATGGATATTTGCTACAAAAAGCCTGGTCAGCTCAGGATGATGTTGAACTCTTTGCACTTGCTCACAAAACTCATAACATCCTAGATGCCTGAAACAAGAGACAGTGATGGGCGAAGCCTCTAACTCTCTAAAGTTTGATGGTTCCTCTCTACTAATTTTGCCTCCCTTATTTGGTTTTCTCTAATGATGAAGTTCATCTTCCATGTTTTCACTTCCACTGTTTTCCTCCTCCTCATAATCTTTATCCTCTTTATCCATGTTTTTGAGCTTGAAGCTTTAGAAACCTTGCTTGAGGCTCTAGGTAGCAAAGGAGCGATTTGTATGGTTGTTAGGATGGTTTTGATGGTTGTTGGCCCTATGCGCAGCACCATGTATAGGTGCACAATACCCTGTTGTATGCTCAGTGCTGTGAAAAAATACACAGGCACACAATCTCTATGCACAACCCTCTGGTTGTATGCACAACACTACCTTCTCTATGCGCAATGCCCAACAACTTTTCCTTGTGCGCAACGCTCCTTGCTCTATGTGCAGCACCCAAGGTTTCTTCACCCACCAATTTGATGCAACTCCTTTTTTATCTCTTTCTCAAATTAGCATGATGAAGTTTGAAAAATGCTTTTGAAGCCTTATATAGAGGATGAGTTTGATTTTTCCTTAGAAAAAACCAACTTGTTTTGGAACATTTTACTTTGTCTTCGAATCTATGTTTGATGCTTCTTTTTCTTTATCTCTTTTCAGGTGGATGATGCTTTGATTGAGCTAATTTATTCAATGGCTCATTTCTTGCAGCAAGGAGAAATGCTTAGGAAACTTACGGGAACAATTATTACATAAAATGACTTGAATTACATAAAAAATATAAACAAACTAAAATACTTTGTTTTCATCTCAAAAAAATGTTTTTGAGATGAAAATTACATCAATGAAATAAGAACTTTGTACAATAACCATGACTCGCTACCAATCACTCTTTTTTATTAGTCTTACTCATACCTTTGTTTCCCTTTATTTACACTGAAACTATGCTTTTGAGCTTGGAAATGAACCCTAAGACCTAATGGAAACATGATTACCTTGATTCTAAAAATAACATAATTGGAACCATAACTGAATGCAACATAACTAAGACCATCACTGAATGCAACATGGAGATGGGTCAACAAATGTACCTCATGAGGGAAAAATTGATTTTATAAGAAGAAGACAACCATCAATGGACCATTGAAGACATGACCTAGTGGAATGATAAAAAATCTCAGTATGAGACACTTACAATGAAAATGCAAAGAGAATATTTGATCCTTGATGGAAGTATGCATATACTGACACTAACATTGGCCTTATTGGGGATGGTAGCTCCTTGGAGGTGTCAATAACATCATAGACCAAGTGCCTAGTTGATTGGGCCAATACGGTCAAACAAATGAAAGATTGAAAATTTTTTGAAATTTTTGAAAAATGACTTGATACAAATTGAAAACTGACTCAAAACTGACTCTAGACTGACTCAAAAACCAACTAAAAACAACACAAAGCATTTAATATTTATAGCCTTCACTTCGGGCCCCAAGCTCAAATGACATTGTACTTAAAATCTTGCAAGGAAAGTAAACTGGTATATACAATGACAATGAAACAACTTCAGCAAGCTGCATCAGGAATAATAGTGTTTTAGGAGCCTACCATTCACTGGTGCTCCTGAGAATTCTTGACAATCCATTTCCTTCAATAAATATGCATTTTGTCCTCGATAGGCTGAGATTTTATAAGTTCCTTTCCACAGATTTCAAACTTACCATGTTTCCCTTTTTCTTCATTTCTTGCATCCCATCGTAGCACTACATCTTCTAGCTAAAACTTTTATGCCTTGGTCTTACAGTGATAAATTTTCTTTATCTTCTCTTATAGTCGGAGAGTATTTTGAGAAACCTCTTCCCATTTTTGTTGAAGGTGAATCATTTGATTGATTCAGCACTGAATATCATCTTCTTCACTACCTGCTTCTTGCAATAATCTCATGACCGGGACTGCAAGTGATGTAGGAAACACTGTATCAGTACCATAAACCAATTCAAAAGGTGACATACCTATTGATTTCTTACTACTCACTCTGTCGGCCCACAAAGCATTGACAAGATTTTGATGCCAATTCTTCTTGTTTGCCTCCAACATTTTCTTAATAATGTTTACCAAGGATTTATTTGAAGACTCAACTAGTCCATTGCCCTGCGGATAGTATGTCGTGGAATGACCCAATCTGATGTTATACTTATTGAAAAACTCAACCATTTTCTTCGACTTAAATGCTACTGCATTATCTGTAATAATCTTGTGAGGGAAACCAAAACGAGACAAGATATTGGACTCTAAAAACTGAATGATTACTGTGTCCGTAGCTTGCCTTGTCGGAATGGCTTCGATCCATTTGGTGAAGTAATTTGTGGCTGTCAAAATCCATTTGTGTTGTGCTGATGATGTAGGATGGATTTTCCCTATGAAATCAAGCCCCCACTGCTGGAAAGGTGCATTAACTACAATTGGCTTCAAAGGAAGAGGAAGCAACTTCCTTTTTCCCTGAAAAACATGACATTCATGGCATCTCATTACTGTTTTATATAAATCTAAAAATAAAGATGGCCAATAATATCCTACTCTCAAGATTTTATTAGATATTGTTTTCCAAAACAAGTGAACCCTACAATATCCTCTATGAAAATCATTCATTACCTGCCGAGCTTCATTTTGAACCAAACAATTAAGAAGAACCCCTCCCAGATCTTTCCGATACAGAGCACTATCCAAAATGCAGAATTTTGTAGACTTCAGTTTTGGTGATCTACCTTTACTTTTCTTAATTCCAGGAGGAGGATAAAGATGTTGAAGAACATATATTATATAGGAATACCAAGGTGAGTTGAGAAACATTTCTAATACCTGAATGAGTGTGCCATCATCTTCTTCATCTGACATTGCTACAATAAGATTTATGTCTACAACATGAAGATTTGACTCAACCATAAGTTTTTCCAAGCCTTAACCTTTGATCAGTTTCGTGGGCTTGATCTCAAGATCATACTCTAACATCGTTGCTATCCACTTACCTCTTCTTCCTTCAGGATCAGTTTGCATGAGGACATCTTTGACAGTCGCATTGGGAACATATGCTATGGTATGTGAATGCATAATGTAAACTCGAAAATCTTTCAATGCCTTTATAAGAGCCAAAGCTTATTTTTCAATGATGTCATAGCAAAGCATAGCATCTCTGATAGCCTGACTGAAAAATTCAATGGGTTTCTCCACCTGATCCTTATTTTTCATCAATGCCGCAACCAAAGTATGCTCAGATGCAAATGAAAATATAATAAAATCACAATTATAATTAGGACTAATCAAAATAGGGGTTGTGGTCAAAGAAAGATTTACCAAGTTGAAATATTTCATGGCATCCTCGATCCATTTCACAATGTTGTCCTTCTTCAACATATTAGTTAACTCACACAAATGCTCAACCAAATTTGGTATAAATCTGCATAAGAAGTTCATCTTATTGTTGAAGGCTTGGATCTCCTTTTTGTTGCGTGGAAAGTCTATTTGCTGAATTTCCTCCACCCTAGAAGGATCAATACAAATACCATCTTTGGAAATTATATGACCGAGGAGCTTACCTTCCTCCATGGCGAAAAGACTCTTCTTTGGATTTAAAGAAATCCCGAACTCCCTGCATTTTTGGAAAACAATCCTGAGGTGGTGTAAATTCTCATCATCAGAACCAGAAAATACTATCAAGTCATCTAAGTAAACCACTAGGAAAACATCCTTCTCATTATCGAAATCTATATCCATGGCTCGCTGAAAAGTGGCCCCAACATTCTTCAGCCCAAATGGCATCTTGGCATACTGAAAAGTCACCCATGGTGTTGTGAAGGCAACTTTGTCTTGGTCTTTTTCATGCACCAAGATCTGAATGTAAGCTGAGTAGCCATCTAATAGTTACATCTATGATGCTCCAACTAGTCTTTGCAGAATGTGGTCCATATTAGGAAGAGGATAATTATCTTTTAGGGACACTTTATTTAGGTTCCAGAAATCAATGCAAAACCTTATCTCTCCGGTATTTTTTCATACCGGGACCAAATTTGAAACCCAATCAGAGAATCTAATTGGAACAATGATACCAGCTTTAAATAATCTATTTACCTCTTTCTCGATGGATGGCAACAACTTTGGGTTGATCCTCCTCAACTTTTGTCTAAAGGGTTTTTGATCTGGCTTGATAGGAATGGTGTGCTAAATGATGTTCTTATCATACACTTTCAAATCTGAGTAATCCCACGCAAAAACATCAAAAAATTCAAAAAGAAACTTAACATACTTAGCCTTTGACTCGAGAGATAATGTTTTTGATAACTTAAGAATCTTGGGCTTGTTTGTTGTCCCAATGTTTACATCTTCAACTCCTTTGTCGGTAGGAACCAATGTTGGTTTTCTCGCCACATCATCTTGATCAAACAACTCCTCTAAAGGTATAAGACCTCTAGGAATATCCTTCAGATGTAAAACATCCATCTGATTTATCTCAATGTCTTGTTCATTGGGATCACAAACATCATCAATGAAAGCATCCTTAAACTTCCCTTCATTCTACAAAAAGGAATTTTTTTCATTGTCATCCCAGAAAATCTGCCAATATCTCACATCATCAGGAACAGTAGGCCTATGTTTGACATGAATTTCAAATTATTTCTAGAATTAATTCGAATTTTCGGATTGCTCACTATTGTAGCAAGTGAATCAGCAATGATGTTTCGACTTCTCGGCACCGCTGTCAATGTGTATTCTAGAAACATCTTCATGATATCCAGGACTGCATTCCTATAAGCTCTCATCCGCGGATGCTTCGCTTGATATTCTCCTTTGACTTGTTTAATCACTCACTCTGAATTAGCATAAATAGAAATCCTTTTCGCACCAAGCTTATTCAAAATCTTTAGACCTATAATCAATTCTTCATACTCCACTTCATTGTTAGAGAAATCAAAAGCTAATTTGTAGGAATTCTCTCTAACATTACTTGGAACTTTTCCTAGCTGAAAAATAGGACTTCGAATCCAAATTCCAATACCCACACCATCCTTACCCAAAGCACCATCAAAGTCCATGCACCAAAGGCTATCTTCGTCTTCCAGATGTTGGATTTCTACTATTGGTTCAATCTTACCTTTGTTGGTTGATTCATTTTTTGTTCTTCACTGACTTCTTGCTCCTATGGAGGTTGCTTAGAAGGAATTGCCACTTTTTCCTTTTCTTGATTAAGAACTTCTCTAAAACACTTGGAAATTTCTGGTACATCATCTACTTCTACGAGTTGAATATCTACATCATTCAATCCACTATCATTATACAAAATAAAATATTATAAATCTATATGTACAACATTTATTGGATGATTTATGGGCTTCTCTTTATTAGTGATCATATATTTCATCTTCTTTTCCCGATAAAACTTCCTCAATTGACTGAAAACAACGATTGTAGCATAAGAGAAGCCAAGTTGTAAAGTGCCTTTGAGTTTGGCTCCCCACAATCTAGACAACAACATACCAAATCGAGGTGGTATATCAACTACTACCACGTCCATCATAACATTCATGGCTGGGATTTGATCTAAGGAAACCATTAAATCTTTGATGAGGCCAATGTAGCGAACTCTACCATAATAAAATGAATACAAATCATGATACTATCGGGTGATATCTAGGCCTAGCTTTTCCATGATAGCCTTGGGCATCAAATTGTGAGAGGCTCCAGAATCAAGCATAACATTATGAAGAATATACTCATGTAGTCTAAGACTCAAATAAAAGGGTGGGACCTCACTATATTCTAGTTGACCATCTATAGCTGGACCAAAAATAAGCTCAGGATGATCATCCTCAACATTCACCATGTTGGACAAAGGATCAATTTGTAGTATTCTAGACACATGGTGTTTGTAATGGCTATTCTTAACAAGCTCGGTCAAAGGAATGGACACTTTCAATTTAGTAATTTCACTTTCGAAATTAAAAGATGTGACTTTTTCTACCTCTTTGACAAAGATGTCCCTCTTATCTATTTTCTCTCCATTACACTATCCTTTTTCTGATTGTCTTTCCTTTTGCAGTTGTACTTGTTGATGGCTGATTTGGCTTGCTCTGATTTTGATTGGCATGCTCCTTTCCTCTTTTCTGATTGTTTGAGAGATCATTCTTTGACTAAAAGTCCTTCCTCTTTTGAATAAGACTGACTGGTACATCTCTGCTCCTCAAAGAGTATTGTTTCTACTGTGTGCTCAAAGCATTCATATAGCCATGCTGATAATCATCATATTCGGTCTCCAAATCAACATCATTTGCTAAGATGTAGTCCTCATCCTTTGGAATGTCAGAACTTTTTGCATACTCCTCATCTTTGGTCAGAAATATAGGCATACCATCTGCAATGAATAAATGATTTGTTTCAATTACTAGATCTTCCTCCTCCTCTTCTTCCTCTCCTTGAACAAAATTTTGTTGTAACGGGGTTCTAATTTGTTGTTGTTGTTGTTGCGCTGGTTGTTCTGGTGTGTTTTTCTCTCTTTTCTTGATTCATAATTGGGGTTGCTACTGCCCTCTAAAGTTTGGGTTCTGAATTTGTGGTTCAGGTCTGTTTAAGATGGACAACTGGTCAACCATCCTTTCCATTGTTTAAATCAATGTATCCATTTTTACATCTGAAGTAGATGTTTCTTCTTTCATGGTCACTCTTTTCTCTAATCTCATTCTTTCTCTTTTGGCTAGCAAGTTTGCTTCTACACTCACAACATTCTTTTGCATGTCTTCTAGAGTTGTAGGATCACGTTCACGCAACTGATATGCCATATCAGCATCAAATCCATATGGAAACTTAAGCAAAGCCAATCCCTTTGGTGGTTTGATATTTGTAGGGATAGCATTGTACACTGCATTAAATCTCACACAATAGTCTTGCACACTCTCACCAACATTTCTTTTGATGTTCTCATATTCAGACAAAATCTGAAGGGGATTCTTCTTCACCTCCCACCAATCTAGGAACTTCCTCTGAAGGATAGGTAGAGTAGTGATAGAAGTTGCTAGTAGGGCTCTAAACCATTTCCAAAATTCTCCTCCAAAACTTTGTACAAATAGCCTCATCATCACATCTTCAATTTCAACTTCATGGAGGTCAAAGAAATCATTCATCTTGTCTACATGTTGTTGAGCTGTAATAGTTTGAGTGTCATTGAAGAAAGGTATTTTGGTTTGATAATCAGGGGGCATGGCACCAAGATTTTGAGGAAAAACAAGGGGTGCATATCAGGTAGCCATAACTCGAGGTCGGGGTGGATTTAAAATAGGGATTGGGATATTCGGTCTAATCAAAGGGGGATTAATAATAGTCTGAGTGGTGTGAACAATCTGTGAAGAATAAGGCAGAGGATAAGGGATAGTTTGGATGGCAATAGATGCAATGGAAGTATTTCGAAGATCGAAAGATGGCCTATGAATATTATTTTTCACCTAAGTGTTTAAGTTTGAAGAGAGGTTCTGCAAGTGATCAAGAGTGTGGATAATCTGTGACCCTGATTGATTGTGTGAAAAGAAATATTCAACGAGGTTATGAAGAGATATAGAGGAATCAACAACTGTCTGATCAATCCAACATAAATATTTACTGCGAAATAAACTCTACTCAAGATTAATATGAAACTCAATGTATTGCAAAGTGTCTAACCTTCCCATGAGTGAATTAACTCGAGGAATGAAATCCTTACTTGATTTTTCTCTGGCTAAACTAGATTTCTTAGCAAATTTCTTATATTTTTTCCCAATTTTATGAGGGTCACTGACAATGGTCGGAGAATTCAGTTTTGGATTGGATCTAGTGTACTTTCGGGAAGCCAGTAGTTCTAATTTTGAAAATCAAGATATTGCTTTACAGCTTTCCAATTCAACCTCTGATTAAATTATAAAACTCATCATCCACAATATTAAGAATTTAAACAAAACAACTTACTGGGGTGATTAATTTCTAATCTTTCGTTTCCCTAGTATGGTTGCCAATATGTTAGCACCTGGATTGAACCTCGGGATGAAGGAAGGCAATGCCAGGGTAACCACAAACCATGCTTAGCCAAGTAACTAGCCCTACTAGGCCAGGAGAGGGGTCTCTCTGTAAGGATCTTAGCCAAATTGACTAGATCTAGAAACTGATATTAGGCTAGGTATAGTATCACAAGGTTTGATTTGATTTTGAAGGGTTTTGTTGTATCAGGAGGAGCCAAACAGTTAGGTCAAGGAAATTAGGTCAAAATTGTAGGGTGTTCAATGGGGAAAGGTAGGCATGATGATTAAAACGTTAGGGTTTGATGGATGGCATGGAAAGATAGGTGAGGAGCTAGGAAGATCATGTAAACCTCATGGATTTCTCCTAAACTGAAGAAAACATAGACTGTGAAATGTCTACCCAAAAGAAAGAATAAAGTTATGGATTCTGCCTTTTAGACTTGTATAAATTAACATAAAGAGTATGAAATGATGAAATGGAGTCAAAATTACATTTTAACACATGAAAAGATAAGAAAAATTGAACTGAGCATCGTACCACATGGATCGCAAAGAAATAGCTGCAATTTTTAATTAATCTCCTGTTGTAACTGATACAAAATGATATTTTATCAAAGCCTAAGCATCCCACTAAGTCCAACCCTTTACAATGAGAAAGAAAAAGAAGATATAGACCTAAATTCAACCTCCTCCCATCCTTAGGGGTCGAGTCGTTAAGATGAGGAACTAATCCATCAAAAGCTAAACAAGGAACTAGAATCTAGGCAACCCTAACAACTTGCCTTTAAAAGGGAGGAAACTGATTCATTTGACTTTAAGAGAACTTTTGATCTAATGAATATACCCTCCAGTGACTAATATTCATGTTATTTACATGCCTAGTCACCATTTACATCAGTAAAAACATCATCCATGAGAGAAAACCCAAAATTACATTCATGGCACAATAAAGTGCAAATAATAGAAAATTGTCCTATGCACAACACTAGAAGGCTATGCGCATCACTTTTTGCATGGCCATTTTGGAGGCCTTCCCAGTGTCCAATTTAAGCTCATGATAGCTCATTGGAAATCATGTCCTGTCTAATTTCCATATCTTTCTTTAGTTTCCCATTTGGAGTTTATTTGACCCCTAAAAAACCTATTATCCCAAGACTGCTTCTATGCGCGGTGCCATGGTCAAAAAGAGGGAAGAAAGGTCATTTTTGGGTGTTTTTTGACCTTTTGACCAACTAATTTTTCTCCAAAAACTTAGCAAATGCACAGGGAGAACTCTTACATCATTAGAAATCCAATGGTGGTCTTCAATTAGCTATTGGATTCCCCTAGGAAAAGCGCACCGCCAGTGGCGCTGTGCATAGAGCCAATTTTTCTGAGTAAAAAACTGCTAAATTCTTCAAAAATGAAAAATTTCTCAAAACTTGCTCAAAATTTGTGGGACACCACCACCATCAAGTGTCTGGGTCAGCCAAGGAAGCTTCAGCAAGCAACCTAAGCCTATCATCCTCCTTTTTTCCTTTGAGGGCTTGTTTTAGCCTTGTCTTCATTTTCTTAACTCTTATGTTACAAATCTTGTTCTGAGTCTTGTAATAGCGAGCCATGTGCCTGATGATTTGATTGTCCCTGCTGGCCCTTTCTAGTAGCTTCTCCAAATGAAAATTGACCTTGTCAAGCCATATTTATTTATCCTCTTCAATCTCCTTTTCAAGCCTTTGTTCTATAGTCAAGGTGGCTGGGGTTTCTTCCTCTTGCATAACTGATTTGCCTTTGTCACCTTGCCTCTTTGCATTGAGAAGTTCTAGCTCCATGAGGACTTGTTTGTCACTTAACTACTTGTTCTCTTGCTCAAGGTATGAAATGACATACTTATCTCTTGGCAAGTTGTCCATCAGTGCTTGGATCTGTGCATCTTTTTCCTTTATGATTATATTTTCATTTTTCACCTCATCTTGAGCCTCCAAGTTGAATATCTCAATGCCATGATGAATGTGTGGTTGTTCTGGTCCATCATGTTCCATTAGTTCAAATTCACTTTGCTCTTCATCATTGAGGATTTCCTCCAGCATCTTTTCGTTCCCTTTATGTAGCTATTGCACCTATTGTACTTGTTATCACTCAGGTTGTCCCTTTTGACTCCTAAAGGGATACGGCCGAGGTAACCACAAACCAACTTTGGACTGCAGGCCCTAGCCTGCCTGCAGTCAGAGAGGGCTCTCTCTTTATGATTTAGCTTTGTTGAAGGGGGTGATTTTAGGCTAGTTATGATGCACAAGGGTTTTGTTTGAGTTTTGGTGGGAAAACTGACACTTTCAGGTAGAGAGGCTGAGTATAGTCTGAATGTTTCAAACCATTGGGCGTGGAGTCGAGGAGGGGGAACTGCTGCTGTCTTTCCTTAATAATAGTGAGGGGAAAATGGAGCAAGATAACTGAAGCAGAAGCAACTTTCAGGTTTCAAGGGATGGCAAGAATGCTAAAGAAAGAGAGGCAGTTAAGAATCTCTCCAACAGATTAGCAGAGGAAACGACAAGGCGCTACCTAGGAGCAGTTAAGAATCCCTAGATAATTGGCCAGCACAGGTGAACTGGGGTAAACATGAGCCAGAAGGAATTCAATGTTCATAACCAATTCATTCAGAAGAAAACATCAAGAAACAGCAGGAATTGAGCATAGAGATTATTTAAACTAATTCTGGGCTATTCTTTTTTCCTTCTATTTAGATAATGGCAAACACATAAACAAAGATAAGAGGCACTTATTACTTCAGGCCGCAGCGCAGGAATTCCATCTTCAACTCTTCAACACATTCATCAACAACAGACAGTTCGCTCTCCAAGCTTTAAGCAATCTTTGATTACAGAAAAATTCAGGTATACACAGCGAGTCTCTAGCGAAAATTATCAATTGACCAACCCTTAAAACTATACAGAGGGTGGTATATATAGGACAAAACTCTCTGCAAAGTTCCTTTATTACATCTTGACCTAATTAGGTCATAAAAATGACTACTTGAGCTAATCCTATCTAGAAATAAATGCAAAGAATGTCTCGGGCCGTGCTCAGGGCCGATGTGTCAAAACTGAATGAATGATGATGTCCTCGGTGGCTTGCTGCAGTGCTTTCTGCAATAAATGGGTATGGGTTTATGCTTTCTTGCTGTCCTGGTGCCTTAAATGTCTTGACGGTGATTTGAAAGCAAGGATGGGCTGATGCTTATCGATTTGATTTTCTGGGGGCTTCATCAATGTTCAGGTGCCTCGAGCCCCTAAAAAATCATGACTGATTCTTTCTAGCATCCTTTCTTCCACTAATACTCTCTGACAAAATCTGGGCTGCTGATCTGCTGTGCTGCGTGTCTAATCACCAGTAAATGGCCACTGTTCGGCCTCTGTATCATCTGGAATTGTCTTCTCTGTGAAGAAAACGGATCATTTCTGCGCCTTTTCGGGCTTCCTAGGGCTGCCTGGAGTGAAGATTCCTTAAAGATTCCTTGAAGATTCTCCATTTCAGCCCAAAAAAGCCTGCAAAACTGCCTCAGAATTCGATTCCGGGGCTCCGAAGTGCGACTTTCGCGCCTCTGCGTCCAAAAAGGGCTGATGACGTCAGCATTGTACGGCGGGTGACGTTAGCATGACGTCATCTCGTACGGACGATGACGTGGCAGGTACGGTGGCGGGACACGTGGCAGTGATGTGGCAGGAGGCCACGCAGGCGGATGACTCATCGGGTGACTGTACAAGGGGGGTGACGTGGGCTGTTGACTGTGCAGGGGTGACGTGGGCTGGTGACGTCACCGGGCGGTAAGCAGTATGTGGCGCACCGCTTATGGGGGATGGCGGTTTCGGAGGGAGGGGCTCCGCCACAACCCAGCGCCTGACACGTGGCGGGAGTACGGCGACAAAACCGCTGAACTCCCGGACGTTAAAGGCCGGGCGCGTCGGGGATAAGGATGCCCGCCAGCCGTAGATCTGCGGGGTTGTGGATCGGATGGCTGGCGGCGGACGCGACGGGATAGGGGGTTAACGGGCGGGAATATTCGCAAGAATATTTCGAATTTAATATGCGCGGCGGGTTATATACTTAGGAAAACGGGTTTGCGGGGTTAAATAAAGGCGCGGGTTAATGTTTATGCGCAGGAACTTTGGGTTAAGGGTGGAATGTGGGTTTTTTGGGGTTTTTTAGGGTTAAGCGAGAGGTTGCTAGCTCACCAGATGTCAAACTAGTTCCTCAATGACTCGGATGGGTTAAAAACAGTCCCAGATGGACTGAGATTTCCCGGACTTAGTAGAAAGTATGGCTATAATGCCAAGGAGGGGTATTTACATAGGGGGATTTATATACATGATTTTAATAGGGGGAGGGAAAAACTAATAGGGAGTTACATAATAAGGGTGATGAGAAAAAAAGATGTTAGTGAACTCCAGCCTGAGTACCTCCAACTGAAAAAACTGCCTCAACCCAAAAATGGATTGCTTTATCAAAATTGGAACACAACAGTGGCCCTTAGACCAGCCTACTCTTGTGGATACTTTTTGGCCATCTGTAGCAAATATGGAGCATTGCAGCATGCATAGCACGACATATTTGGCATGTAAAACTGTCGATCATGAAAGATGATTAACCTGCTGCAGCAGGAGGCTAACAGTGGCTCCACTTGGGGATGGCTTTTCCTTGTGAAAAGTCAAGAACAGCAGGTCAGACTGCCTTGTATTCAACTGTTACTGTGTTCTGCAAATTTCTCTTGGCTGGCTGCCTTATTGATCCTACCTACCTACCTACCCTAACCAACACTTACTTTGCTGTTAGGTGAAGTGAAATAACCAATGCAGCCACTTAAGTAATAATAACATGAGTGGGCTTTGCTGCTTATGCTTGCTAGTGACACCAAAAGAGATTTTGCAATTTGTTATGGCTTTATCAATCTTTGAGAAGATCAGGAAGCTACTGACCTCCTTTGCGGTGTTTAAATACTGTACAAAACTGTCCTGCAACATATATATACAATTTTTTGGCTGAATTAAAGAACTGTACAAAGGTTCAGGATCACTACCATGCCTTGGAGTCGGGAGATCATTGAAAACTCGATACTGAGCCTTGCAGCCTGTTGATGGCGTCGTGCACTGATCTCTTTCATTATTTTGCCTGCCAGCGGATAGGTCATTCGGTACTTGCAGAGGTGCTTGTAATTTATTACAATCTGGCTCGAATAGGGCCGGACTGATCTGTGCGGGCTGCTGGTCTTCTTCTTCTTTGAATAATTTAGATGGCTGAGAACAAAGAGGCAGGGGATCCACTTGGATCATCTGGTCATATGCTTCTGCTTCTGGGTCCTCCTCAATCTGATATTCAATGGCTCTTTGGGGCTGCAGAACTAGAGGCGATACCTTTGGAACAGTATCTTGATTAATCTCCAGACGGTCAATAGCAACAGGTGGTGACGCTTGATCATATATAGCATGATAGTTATCCTTGATAAATTGGAAAGATTCAAAACAAAAGGGTAAAGTTCCTTCACTGAAATCGGCACACTCTGCGTTTTCCTCCTTTTCTTCATAGCTAAGACGGGCACGCTGATCATTAGGTTCAGGTTGCTGAACCTGAACACTGCTTCCTGCCAAAATAGGATCTGATTCCTCTGCAAGGCTGATTTGGTCATTAGGCTCATAATCCTCATCATACAGATCATCCTTGGGCAGACAGTTGAAAGAAGAGGAGCTATTATATTCACACAGTATATCAGGAGTCTGCTCCATCATGTATGGCTGGATGAATATGTCATCTGTTTTGTGGCAGGTTTGTTCGTGAATGTCACTACTTTCCTGTTGTGAAACAGATCTGTTCTGGTGCTCTGAACTTTCTACTTTCATTGTGATCAGCTGCATCATTTCCTCTGTCTTTTGTAGCACACTATGAAATCTTTCTTCTTGCTCTGCTTTGCGCTGTTCCTCCCTTCTTCTTAGATTTGCTTCCACGTCCACAGCTATGTCCTGCATCTGTTTCAAGGTGGACAGGCATCTTTCTCTCAGACAGAATTCCATTTCTGTGTCAAATGCTCTAGGATATTGCAATAGAGCTAGATCAAGGGGAGGTCTTATATTTAGAGGCATGGGTTGATAAACTTGATTGAATCTGTCTGAAAATTGTTGAACAGATTCATCTGGATGCCTTTCTAAATGATTATATTCTTCGATCAGCAAGAAGAGATTACCTCTGATCATCCATCTATCAAGGAAAAGCTTAGCACACTGCTGAAACTTAGAGATGCTCGCCTCAGGCAACGCTTTAAACCAAGTCCTAGCTTCGCTTTGCAAAGAAAGGGCAAATAGTCTAAGACTGACATCTTCATCTTCCACTTCAAATGTATTAAGATAATCTTCAAAAGCCTGGATATGTTTCTGGGCAGTAGTGCCATTCTCTCCATCAAATCTAGGGAGATATTCAGGATGATTTGCCGGCAGGGGACCAAGCACAGGAGGCAAAATGAGCGGCTTATATCTTTCAGGAACTTTACAAGGCACGGGAGTATGTACAGGAACTAGAAGACTGGACTCTATTTTTGGTTCCTCCTTGACTATATGATGATCTTCAACAGCATTTGAAAGTTGCTGCTCTGATGCGCAAGGAGGCTTTTCAACAATCTTTTCCAAAGGAAAAACACAAAACTCTGACATAAAATCGCTTTTAAAGTACAATATGCACAGCAAAATTTGGTGCAAGAGAAAGAACATGGTCTCTTGGATGATCATCCAAATCAAGAGCCTAATCTGCTTATATAATTCCTTCGGGTTCATTTCTCCAGCGGAGTCTTTATTATGAGGATGGTGTGGAGTCGCCAGGTTGATGATGTAACCTTGAAGTGCCTGATCTCTGTCCACCATCACAAATCAGAGCTGAACATGAAAAACCCTGAAGACAAGGAAGAATTTCTCCAGAAAACGAGGCGAACTGGTCAAAATTGAGGATTCACATTAATAGACACATGATTCATGTCCCCAGTTGAGTCGCCATTATGTTATCACTCAGGTTGTCCCTTTTGACTCCTAAAGGGATACAGCCGAGGTAACCACAAACCAACTTTGGACTGCAGGCCCTAGCCTGCCTGCAGTCAGAGAGGGCTCTCTCTTTATGATTTAGCTTTGTTGAAGGGGGTGATTTTAGGCTAGTTATGATGCACAAGGGTTTTGATTGAGTTTTGGTGGGAAAACTGACACTTTCAGGTAGAGAGGTTGAGTATAGTCTGAATGTTTCAAACCATTGGGCGTGGAGTCGAGGAGGGGGAACTGCTGCTGTCTTTCCTTAATAACAGTGAGGGGAAAATGGAGCAAGATAACTGAAGCAGAAGCAACTTTTAGGTTTCAAGGGATGGCAAGAATGCTAAAGAAAGAGAGGCAGTTAAGAATCTCTCCAACAGATTAGCAGAGGAAACAACAAGGCGCTACCTAGGAGCAGTTAAGAATCCCTAGATAATTGGCCAGCACAGGTGAACTGGGGTAAACATGAGCCAGAAGGAATTCAATGTTCATAACCAATTCATTCAGAAGAAAACATCAAGAAACAACAGGAATTGAGCATAGAGAGTATTTAAACTAATTCTAGGCTATTCTTTTTTCCTGCTATTTAGATAATGGCAAACACATAAACAAAGATAAGAGGCACTTATTGCTTCAGGTCGTAGCGCAGGAATTCCATCTTCAACTCTTCAACACATTCATCAACAACAGACAGTTCGCTCTCCAAGCTTTAAGCAATCTTTGATTACAGAAAAATTCAGGTATACACAACGAGTCTCTAGCGAAAATTATCAATTGACCAACCCTTAAAACTATACAGAGGGTGGTATATATAGGGCAAAACTCTCTGCAGAGTTCCTTTATTACATCTTGACCTAATTAGGTCATAAAAATGACTACTTGACCTAATCCTATCTAGAAATAAATGCAAAGAATGTCTCGGGCCGTGCTCAGGGCCGATGTGTCAAAACTGAATGAATGATGATGTCCTTGGTGGCTTGCTGCAGTGCTTTCTGCAATAAATGGGTATGGGTTTATGCTTTCTTGCTGTCCTGGTGCCTTAAATGTCTTGACGGTGATTTGAAAGCAAGGATGGGCTGATGCTTATCGATTTGATTTTCTGGGGGCTTCCTCAATGTTCAGGTGCCTCGAGCCCCTAAAAAATCATGATTGATTCTTTCTGGCGTCCTTTCTTCCACTAATACTCTCTGAAAAAATCTGGGCAGCTGATCTGCTATGCTACGTATCTAATCATCAGTAAATGGCCGCTGTTCGGCCTCTGTATCATTTGGAATTGTCTTCTGATCATTTTGGTATTCTCTGTGAAGAAAACGGATCATTTCTGCGCCTTTTCGGGCTTCCTGGGGCTGCCTGGAGCGAAGATTCCTTAAAGATTCCATGAAGATTCTCCATTTCGGCCCAAAAAATCTTGCGATGAGCGATTTGCGCTGCCTCAGAATTCGATTCCAGGGCTCCGAAGTGCGACTTTCGTGCCTCTGCGTCCAAAAAGGGTTGATGACGTCAGCATTGTACAGCGGGTGACGTCAGCATGACGTCATCTCATACGGATGATGACGTGGCAGGTATGGTGACGGGACACGTGGCAGGAGGCCACGCAGGCGGATGACTCATCGGGTGACTGTACAAGGGGGGTGACGTGGGCTGGTGACGTCACCAGGCGGTAAGCGGTATGTGGCGCACCGCTTATGGGGGATGGCGGTTTCGGAGGGAGGGGCTCCGCCACAACCCGGCGCCTGACGCGTGGCGGGAGTACGGCGGCAAAACCGCCGAACTCCCGGACGTTAAAGGCCGGGCACGTCGGGGATAAGGATGCCCGCCAGCCGTAGATCTGCGGGGCTGTGGATCGGACGGCTGGCGGCGGACGCGACGGGATAGGGGGTTAACGGGCGGGAATATTCACAAGAATATTCCGAATTTAATATGCGCGGCGGGTTATAGACTTAGGAAAACGGGTTTGCGGGGTTAAATAAAGGCGCAGGTTAATGTTTATGCGCATGAACTTTGTGTTAAGGGCAGAATGTGGGTTTTTTGGGGGTTTTTAGGGTTAAGGGAGAGGTTGCTAGCTCACCAGATGTCAAACTAGTTGCTCAATGACTCGGATGGGCTAAAAACAGTCCCAGATGGACTGAGATTTCCCGGACTTAGTAGAAAGTATGGCTATAATTCCAGGGAGGGGTATTTACATAGGGGGATTTATATACATGATTTTAATAGGGGGAGGGAAAAACTAATAGGGAGTTACATAATAAGGGTGATGAGAAAAAAATATGTTAGTGAACTCCAGCCTGAGTACCTCCAACTGAAAAAACTGCCTCAACCCAAAAATGGATTGCTTTATCAAAATTGGAACACAGCAGTGGCCCTTAGACCATCCTACTCTTGTGGATACTTTTTGGCCATCTGTAGCAAATATGGAGCATTGCAGCATCCATAGCACGACATATTTGGCATGTAAAACTGTCGATCATGAAAGATGCTTAACCTGCTGCAGCAGGAGGCTAACAGTACCTGTTGCGTTGATGAAGAAGGCAAAGCCCCTTCCATAGTTTGTGGAGCAAGAATTTTCCTATGAGATGATGAAGAAGGCAAGGCCCCTTCCACATTAGGTGGAGTAAACACTTGCCTATCTGTTGCAAACAACTTTGTAGGCCCTCTCTGATATGTTTTGTAGGTTTCTAGCTTCTCAACAACTTTAGTCTCTTTAGCCTTCTTACATTTCTTTACTTTGAAGGCCTTTCTTCTTCTTGAAGCACCGGTGGAGGAATCTAAGGACCATTGAAGATGTCATTCACAATAAATGTATCCCAGGAGATGTTGAGGAGGTTGAGATGATGTAGCACCAATAATCTTAATCAAGCAATAGTGATAAATGCTATTCATCTATTGGGGGTATGGCCTTTTCTGTACAATGTAGGTCATCTTCTCAATTTTCCTAAATAAGAAGTATGAGATGTTCAAAATTTTAACTCTTGTTAAGTGCATAAGAATCCTAATATGATAGGTGTATAATCTGGAAAATCTGCCCCACGTGTAAAATACTTCATAATGATGCTCATCATAGGGGCATACTTGTTGTGAAGGAACCTAAAAGGATAGGTCCTTTTCTTTTCATTCCTGTACTTGGATTTGATGTATGGGTCATAGTAGTGCTCATCCAAATATTGTGCTTTATACCATTTTTCACCCACATTTGGAATCCTTGTAGCATAAAAAATGATGGGGGAGGAAACTGTAAATGTCACCTAGGCAAGAGTTACCTTGTTATCATGGGGATTTGCTACAAAAAGCTTGATGAGCTCAGGATGATGTTGAACTCTTTGAACTTGCTCACAAAACTCATAACATCATAGATGCCTGAAATAAGAGACAATCATAGGGGAAGCCTCTAACTCTCTGATATTTGATGGTTCCTCTCTGATAATTCTGCCTTCCTAATATGGCTTTCTCTAATATTGAGGTTCATCTTCCATGTTTTCACTACCACTGTTTTCCACCTCCTCATAATATTTATCCTCTTTATCCATGTTTTTGAGCTTGAAGATTTAGAAACCTTGCTTGAGGCTCTAGCTAGCAAAGGAGCGATTTGGATGGTTGTTAGGATGGTTTTGACAGTTGTTGGCCCTATGCGCAACATCGTGTATAGGTGCGTAGTGCCCTGTTGTATGTGCAGTGCCATGCAAAAATACATAGTCACACAGGCTCTATGCGCAGCACTCTGGTTGTATGCGCAACACTACCTTCTCTATGCATAGTGCCCGACAACTTTACCCTGTGCATAGCGCTCCTTGCGCTATGCACAACACCCAAGGTTTCTTCGCCCACCAATTCGCTGCAACTCCTTTTTTCTCTTTTTGTAAAATGAGCATGATGAAGTTTGAAAAATTCTTTTGAAGTCTTATATAGAGAATGAGTTTGATTTTTCCTTAGAAAAAACCCACTTTATAATGTTTTGTAACTTTTTACTTTGCCTTCAAATCTTTGTTTGATGCTTCTTTTTCTTTATCTCTTTTTTAGGTGGATGATGCTTTGATTGAGCCAATTTCTTCAATGGCTCAATTCTTATAGCAAGGAGAAATGCTTGAGCAACTTATGGGAACAATTATTACATAAAATGACTTGAATTACATAAAAAATATGAACAAACTAAAATATATTGTTTTCATCTCAAAAGCATGTTTTTGAGATGAAAATTAAATTAGTGAAATAAGAACTTTGTACAATAACCATGACTTGCTACCAATCACTATTTGTTTATTGGTCTTCCTCACACCTTTGTTGCCATTTATTTACACTGAAACTATGCTTTTGACCTTGGAAATGAACCCTAAGACCTAATGGAAACATGACTGCCTTGATTCTGGAAATAACATAACCGAAACCATAACTGAATGCAAGATGGAGATGGGTCAGAAAATGTACCTCATGAGGGAAAAATTGATTTTCTGAGAAGAAGACAACCATCAGTGGACCATTGAAGACATGACCTAGTGAATGATCATAAATTTTAGTATGAGACACCTACAATGAAAATGCAAATAGAATATTTGATCCCTGATGGAAGTATGCATATACTGACACTAACAGTGACATCCTTCTGAAAGTCAACTATTGCCTTCATTGCATCCAAGTACACTGATTTTGCACCTCTGTCCAGCTCGTCAGATAACATGCACATCATGGTCTTGAGTGTAGCCAGACCAGCAACATACTAATGCATAGTATATGTGCTCATCTGCAATTCTGCGCTAGTGGCTATGCGCATCAACTGATCAAAGTACATGTCCAACTCCAGTCGGACTTGGTTCTTTGTCTTCACCTCGATGAGTGTGCTAATGGATGGGATCACATGCATGTGCATAATTACATTCATGCTCCTGAATACTCACGCATGTGAAGCCTCTTAGATGGTGATGAGCTATGGGAGTTCCTTGTACTTCTGGATCTGAATCTGGATGTGTTCCTTCAACTCCATTGCCTTTGGCTTCATCATCTTTGGCAAGTGAAATGGGGCTCCCTTGTACCTCATTGTCCATATCAGCATGTGGTCGACAGTAGTGTGTATATCTGACAAGATGCATGCTCTCCTAGCACAATGCTGCTTCCAACCGTTAAGATGGAAAATTGACTTATGCATAGTGACAAACCTGAAGTACAACTTCTGCATGACTATCGCAAGAGATGATACTTCATCAAGTATCGCTTTCCTCAAATCTGCTCTGGTAGATTTTGTAACTTGCTCTTCTCCCTACTTGGTCACTTGTAACTTATCCATGCACTCATTCTCAGCTATTAAGAATCTAACACTTGAGCTAGTAGTTTTGGCATATGCCTTGGTAGCATCAACCAATGTAGTTGAATGTTTTCGCACATCAAACATGATCACTCATTTTTCAAACTTTGCAGGAGATACATGGACATCTGGAGCGGGCACTCTGTGTGATTGCACAACTCCGTAATGTGATTCATCGAATGATATGTTGTGCACATATTCTCTTAGATTGTCCTCAAGGATTTTAGTAGCTCCTTGACTAAACCACATGCATGTCCATTTTCTCTAGCATCTATTCAATCTCCTGAGGAAATTCTTGTTCCTATAACTGCTCACCTTGTCTACTATGTGCCAGCTGTTTGGATGAATTAGTAACCTGTATGGGAACAGTTTCATCAGTGTGCGCATGTTGCGCCTCCTATTGTTCATGTTCCCGTTATGCATCCTTCTCTCTTTTACGCAACTCTTATTATTCCCTGTGTTGCTGCTTCAACTCCTAGAACTACTATTCCGCTTCTTCCAGCTTTTGCTTCTACCTCTGCCTTTGTGTGATCCTCTTGTCGTCTTGTCGCCTCTTTGCCTCAATCTCCAAAGATGCTCTTAACACAAGTGGATCTACTTTGAACTTGCAAATTTTCTCTGCCTCTACATTGTCAGCAACCTTCCTCTTTCCTTTTTCAAGCATAGGTTTGTTGTTCTATGTTGTTGATGTTGCTTCTCTCTAAGATGTTGCTGCCTCCTGCACTGCTAACCACTCCACAACCATTCTGCCCATTTCATTGAGCCTTGACAATTTATAGTAGTATCTCCATGGGTTTTCCTCAGGCCAATGACATGCCTCGTGGATCCAACGATGATACACTCTCACACAATGTTCCTTCACTAAGAAATGCAGGTCATATGGATTAAAACTTCTGGTGCTGAAGGTGAACCTCCTAAATTCCTCCTTCTCGACCTCAACATGCTTGAGATTCTTGATCTCATACAACCCAATAAAAAAGGAAGAGCGGGCCAAGGTTCCTTTTTCTTAATGTGCAGTCTCGTTGAAAACCCTATCGAGATGTGGTATGCAACCTCTTGCATGCCCATATTATCCATGGAAAACTTCGGTAAAACATGGGAGCTTTCTCCACGATGTACATCCAAATGAAGGTGCCAAGGGGTTAGGCATACCAATCTAATATGTCAATCAATGCCTCCATTGCTGCCTACAACCTGCAAGGTGGATCCTACTCAAAGATCATCCTTTACACTAGGGTGAAAAGTGATCTGATAGTTGTATAATAACTCCACAGAAGCTGCATTCAGAGAACAATCTACAATAAGTGTGCATAGAGGTTTTTGAAGGTGTCCATGCCCAACCCAAGCTTGGGAACAATTGACGGGCATATATTGCATCAAGTACGTAAGCATACATGAAATGATTTGCTTGTTAACCATTGCATGGTTGTCGAGCTTTTGCTACTTGTTCCTTCAATTGGAGAGTCAAAATGTCAGATCAATTGAAAGGTCTTCCTTCATTTGCTAGCTGATCCAACGTAATCACCCAGCTTTCTGGGAATTTTTCTGTGCTCTCTTGGTTGTATAAGTGGAATGAAAATATGACTAAGAGCTGATAATACTTCCGTAGTATCCTCGTCTTGCACACTTGGTTTGGTTTTGTCCTGAACTTGGTTGGATCTTTCACCCAGCTCTTCAATATATCTCTTGCGTTTGCACTACTGTTGGGACTGGTGAAGAGTGCATCGATTGTGACCACTGGCTATGGAAAGTGATGTATCGCCTGAAAGTCCTTTGCCCTGAAGGTAGCAAGTTATGTTCCAATGACACTACTCAACACCATTCTCTTTGGACCATTATGTGAGACAATCCAGTGGATATGTCCGCACATGGAAACATGAGATACCTTCATGCAATCCGATACAACACAAACTTGTGTATGTTGACATAGACTCTACAGTCTTTGAGATTCACCTCGAAGATGCTTAAAAATATGTCATTGATTTCCTTCCATTTCAACTTGATCTACTTTTCTATGAAAAACTTAGTATCTTCATAGATGGGCAAGCTCATAGACACTTTCCCAACCACATCTCCAGTTGCACTCTCAATGGTGTCCTTTGACCCTGCTCTCTTGGATGGCATTACACCTGTACTATTGAGATACTGTTGAACACCTGTGGTACCTAGACATAGAGAAACACTCATGGCAAGCAAACTGTTAGTTGAAAACCAAAACAACTTGAGGATTGACATGCAACACATCTAGCTGACTCACTAGAAGATTTGCATACTTTTCATTGGGAGGCTGGGATATTGACTGCCAGAACTATGCAGAACATAGTCCGGACTATCAGTGAGTTGAATGACTACTGAAACTATGTAGAGTACAGTCCATCTTAGCCTTCTAAGTATTGAAACTGCACAATGTGCAGCTTCAGTCAGCATGATTGCAACCTGTTAAAACTAGATTGTGCAATTCTGGGGGCCAATGGGGCACTACCTCTTAGAATTGCGTAGAGCAAGCCTGGAAGGCTAGTGTTGGAAATATATAAGCAATTCTTGGGAGGAAGGAATGGCCTTCACTCTCATAAATGCGTAGTGCAAGCTAGGAAAGGCAAGGTCCGTGCCAAGGCAGCCTAGACCCACCAACAGGTGACTGAAAACATGTAAAGGCTGAATGGATGTGTGAAGCTAAATGCAGACATGAGTGAATGAACATGCATGCAATAAATGAGTGTAGGATTCAATAAATGGGAAAAAAATAAAGTGTGTGAAGCGAGTCGCTATAACGGTGACTGTCAATGCAGAAATAGTGGGATGCATGCGACAATAGTGAGATGCAATGAAAACTTGAAAAAGTTATTCTACAAGCTAACATGTATTAAAACGACAACATGTGTTCAAAATAACCAAGAAAACAACACTCACACAAATTGAAATGCAAAAAGTGACAGAAAAGTAGTAAAAGACATGAAAAGCAAACTTGCCTAGAAAAAGTTGAGTTGAGTGTCTCGAATGCTCCTAGATGCGATGGGGGATGTCAGAGCTGCAACATCAAAGTGAATAATGATCTCTCAAGAATTAAATAAATTTTTTTGATAAGATCGAGGCTTATGACGTGCATGCCACAAATCTAGGAAAAGCGACACTTAGCAGGAGGTTTCTAAAATAGATTTTGTATGTAACCCCTAGATACTATAAATGGATCCTTAAAATATTGGGATGTTTTTTGTTTTTTTTTTTTCTTTTTGATTTTTCGGGAAAAAAATTCTCATGAATTCAAATTAATATTGCTTTTTCCTGAAGGGAACCAGTCACCTTAGGAGCACATGCAACAGAATACAATCCCTGGAGTGACTTCTATGCAGTTTCTGGGCTGAATGGCTCTGGCTGCCCCTTAGGATCTATGCAATTTCTTGAATAAAGCCAAGGTTGTTAGCCAGATTTGCATAAATTTTGAGAGCAATCCTAGTGATGAGATGCTCTACACAACTTTTAGAGAGAAGGTTTCCTGCTTTCTCTACGCATTTCGCAGCAGACTGCCTTGATGCTCCATGCAATTCTAGAGAGAAAGGTTGGTTTCCCTCCAGTTCTATGCAATTATTTAACTAGGCACAACAACGAGTTTATGAGAAAGTCCCTGCATGTCATCTTGTGGGTGGAAGGGAAACAATCTAGCAAACACAAGATGATGAGCGACAGAAACTCAACTGAAGCATAAGTACTTGTTAGTGCAAGACATGTTGTTGAGGATGGTTGGTAGGGAGGCTCCAAAATGAAGTTAAGGAAAAAATTTGGTTGGTGTTTGTAGCCACTACAACACTTGGAGACACACTGGTAGAACTCCAGCTCTCTGAATGGACCTTTTCTTGTGAAAATCAAGTCTAAATCCTCCAAAAGTATTGTTCAATTCTTAGATCATCGTGGCTTCCACACTAGCTTGAGTGAAAGATGTAGCACCTGCCATGCTCTTGATCAGTTAACACACATTCCAAGCCAAGTCAAATTATATTTTTTATTGGGGATGAGGGGTATATTGGTGCACAAGTAATGTGGTTTTCAGAGTTTAAGTTTCATCTCTGGTGTTGCTCTTCTACCAGTAGACCTCGACAGTACCCCGGTGGAGTCATGTAGGAACACAAGAATGCGTTGCTGCCAGTGAGCCTAGTTAGTATCCCAGTAGAGTTAATTGAATCACGTATTTGTGCAGTAACCCTTTCTATTCTTTCAACCTTTTCATTTTTTCAAAAAAAAATCACATTTTTATTTTTTTATTTTTTCAAGAACTGTGCATAAGAACTTATTTATTTTAGAGGCGGAAGATGGATCCCGATTTATTGAAAGAAGAAGAGGTTGGTCCTTCATAGAATTATGTGTTATATACCTCTAATATACTTGTTAAGGTTCCCCCCCTCACCTTACTCTACTTGATTGAGCGGACAAGGATTGAATGAAAACAACCAACTAGAGTAGGTGGTACTAGTTAGCACGCAAGTGTTGTGATTTCACCAAGATTTACTTCAAACAGAATGTATTTTCCATTGATGTATCATTGAATGAAGGCAACATTTTCTGCATAAAGAGATAGGACAACAGATAACCACATGTTGATAGTTGTACAAGTCCTCTTGTAATTACCCTGCTTGTCTTTAGAGTCACACATGGTTTCATGCGAAATTAACCTACAAACATAAACAAGAAAACAAAGAAATGAAGAAAAGAGTAGAATAAAATGTGAAAGAAAATTAGGCAAGCAAGAAAATAAACAAAGAAAGAAATAAAACATGCATGCAAGAAAACAAAACATAAAGCAAACACTACTCCTACTCCTAAGCTAACAGTGCATGGTTCTACTCATGTGAAGTGATATTTCCAATGCTACCACCGATGCATTGGTTGACCCATGTTGGTGAAGGAATAGTTCGAGAAAAACACAATTAGGTGAACTGACAAACATGAAAGATATAACAATGAATACAAATGCACTCTGAGTTTGAATGCATCCATAGAAAAGAAAAAAGTGAAAGCACACGACATGCAGTCTATGGACTTACCATGGTGTTGGGATACACTGCATGCAGGCGATAATCATATGCACTCTCTTGACTGTGATAGGAAAGAAAAAATGAGAAGAAGAGACAACTTATGTCTTTCAAGTGTGCTTACATTGTATGGTTCCTCCAATGCATGAGTGATAGGATCATGTGATTCTAGTGGAGGAAGTGAAATTGGTGTGTTAGATTGATCTTCAATGCATACAGAGGAGAGATGAGGAGCCTTGGGTGTTTCAACAATTTCCTAATTGGAGGTGAAACTAACCTCAGGAAAGTGAGGACTTGACATAACCATTAGCGCGGGCTGAAGTGCCTCAACATCCTGCGAGGTTTCAACTTCATTGACAGATAAATCATCATAAACAGGTGGCTTTGAAAGATCAATAGTGATTGAATCAACATTGTGATTTAATATAGGAATAAATAGATCATGACAACTACAATTAGAAAAATCAATGAGTTCATCGACACCCTCATGATCTAATGAATCAAATAGAGGGGTAGATGAGAAGCAAGGATGTTCACCCTATGTGTTTCTAGAAAACATGGATGAAAAATCAAGTGGATTTTCAGTGAAGAATTTGTCCTCTCTGATAACGACATTGGGTACGTTCTATGAATGATCGGAACTAGATGCATCCTTGGATGGATTTACACAAGGAAAATCAGAGACAGTAGAATCATCAAAGATGTTAGGAAAAAGTGGAGGAGGCATAGACAGAAGGAGGTCATCCTTCATGGGGGTTGATGCTTAGATTCCCAATCATAGTCATCATAAATGATACCACAGGTTGGTTGTGCAAAAACAACTCCGCCAATGGCTTGATCCTCATTCACAACATGTGAAGAGACCGGAACGAAAGAACACAAGATAGTACAATACAGAGGATCAATGGAATGTGAATATAAAGGTTGAGGTAACAAGTGCATATGACAACCCATGCGCTTCCCAACCAAATCACATAGAAATTAAGAGTAGTGATGATGGAATCATGTACCAGTTGAATGATTGTGTGTACACACTCTCCCTCATCACTCCTCGGGGGTGGAGTTTGTTTGATGAGGGGAAGGTGGATAGTCACTTGTGACAGCCACTGTATCCGCTTGTGATTGCATAGCTCCATCACCAAAGTATGCTAAGCAGGGTTTGAAATTTTTCTTCACCTTGGGACAGATTGATTTATGACAACAATATTCAAATCTGTCCAATGAGATGATGGAATTTCATCTGACTTTTCAGAGCTTCAAAGACGAGTAGATGGAAGTGCTTCCAAAAATCCATAGGAAATTCATGCAGGGCCTTTGGTTTTTTCAACATTTTTTTTTTCTAGAGGTTTAGGATCAAAATGATGGAAAACAAATTCGATTAGGTCACTGATTTTCTTAAATGAGTGCACTCAATTGTGAGGCAGGTTGCGGCATCATTGTTCCGAGGATTTGCGAAGTGTGTATGCAAGCATCATGTTGGCCTATACTAAATCAAAGTCTTCCTTATTCCCCAAGAATGCAAGGAGTTCATGTAAGTTCTTAGGCCATGCCACTTCGCCTTCACTATCATACGTGAGTTCTGAAAAGTGATAAAAAAACTCCTTCATGACTTCAAAGGAATGTGCATAGGAAAAACATTGTGGACGGTTAAATAAAACAATATCCACGATAGATGTGAGAAGATTCAAAATGGGATGTGAGGACTCATCTTGTAATCTGGCCCTCCTTCTAGCACCAGAAATGTTGACGGTGCTAGACCCGCCAACATGTTAGGGGTTCTCCCTGGTAAGAAGTCCCAACTAGACCTTATACCATTTGGAGTAGGAGTCCCAACAGTGGGTAGTACGGTATCACCTTAAATGTGATTGTGGGCGGAGGTAAGTAAGATTTCCTTGTTTGAAGCAAGGGTGTGACCTTGTAGCAAGTCAAGGAAGGTGCATGAAAGGCTCTAACACCCAGAAAGGGGGAAGAGTGTGCCCCTTAGAAACTTGTGATAGTACGCATCTTGAAAGGGAACACACGAGAAAAAGGACACCACGAGATGGAAAGAAGGATAGTCGACGATCCAAAGTGATGGATTATACCAGAAACACACTTCAATAAGATTCATACAAACACATATGGAATAGTCCATATATACATGCATAAATTGCAGCTACATGCATCATTAGAGTAACCAGAATAACTAAACTACAATAATAATATATGCATGAAACATGTGGGCTCTGTTATATTAAAAGAGGGAAAGATCCAATCATACATACAACCATGAAAACCACTAGCCTAAATAGTGGAACATTACAATCACTGCCACCTGCTCCTCCAAAGAGATGTACTAGCTCTGCACTATGGAGAAGCCAAGGCTCATTACAATACACTCCAAGCTTTCTCTAAGTTATACGTATAGGAAGCTTGGCTCCCAAAAATAATGTACAATGAGTTATGAGGTTCTATATATAGCGAAGGGTGGGGTGAACCTTGACATTCCCTTTTGTGACTCTTCACCTACCCTCAAGACTCTTCAACTTACACATGTCTGTTACATTCTACTGTTGACACTTGGTATTTCACTTTTACAACATGTATATAATACAATCTGCACATGTACCCATGTGAGAAAAAATAGGCTTGAGTAAGCCATACAAGACATCCCTAAGACTCGGAAAACTATGGGAATACTAACTCTTTGACATCCTCTCGATGATCAATGGTGGCAAACTAATGCCAAGCTTGGTAGCATGTTATGGTGTATGCATACTCTATGGTGACATCCTTCTAAAAGGGAACTATTGGCTTCATTGCATCTGGGTACACTTATTTGGAACTTTTGTCCAACTCATCGGATAACATGCACATCATGGTCTTGAGTGCAGTCATACTAGAATCACATTGGTGCATAGTGTCTGCACTCATTTGCAAGTTTGCGCTAGTGGATATGTGCATCAATTGATCAAAGTACATGTCTAGCTCTAGTCGGACTTGGTTCTTTTTCTTTACCTTGATGAGTGTACCAATTGATGGGATCACATTCATGTCCACAATGACATCCATGCTCCTAAACACTCATGCATGTGAAGCCTGTAAGCTGGTGATGAGCTGTGAGAGTTCCTCGTAGTTCTAGATCTGACTCCAGATGCATGCCTTCAACTCCATTTCCTTTAGCTTCATCACCTTTAGAAAGTGCAATGGGGCTCCCTTGTACCTTATTGTCCATATCTACGTGTGATCAACAACAGTGTGTATATATGAAAAGATGTGTGCTCTCCTAGCATAGTGCTCCTACCAACTATTAAGATGGAGAACTGACTTATGCACGGTGATGAACCTATAGTACATCTTCTGCATGACTATCTCGAGAGATGATACTTCATTAACTATCACTTTCCTCAACTCTGCTCTAGAGGATGTTGCAAATTTCTCTTCTCCCTACTTGGCCACTTGTAACTCCTTAGCCATGCACTCATTCTTAGACATCAGGAATCTAAAACTTGAGCTAGTGGATTCGACATATGCCTTGGTAGCATCAGCCAATGCAGTTGGATGGTTGCACACAATGGACATGATCACTCATTCTTCAAACTGTGTAGGAGATACATGGAAATTCAGAGTTGGCACTCTGCGCGACTACACAAATCTGTGTTGTGATTCGTTGAACAATATGCTATGCACATCTGCTTCCAGATTGTCCTCAAGGATTTCAATATCTCCTTGATCACTTGCGACTTTCTCTACTCCTAGATCTAGTGAAGCTAGTGGAGTGACCTCTTGATTCTAGGGCATGAGATCAATTTCTTGATCTAATTCTGGCTGAACCACATCCATATCCATCTACTCTGGGATTTTTTCAATCTCCTGAGCAAAGTCTTGTTCCTGTGATTACAAAAACCTATCTGCTATGTGCCAGTTGTTCAGATGAATCAATAACCTGTATGGGCATAGTTTCATCATTGTGTGCATGTTGCACCTCCTGCTATTCTTGTTCCTTCTATGCTTCCTTCTCTCTTTTACACAACTCTTGTTCTTCCCTGATTTGTTGCTTCAACTCCTGTAACTCCTTTTCTTCTTCCTCCAATTTCTTCTTCTCCCTCTGCCTTTGCGCGATCCTCCTATTGCGCTATTGTCTCTTTGCCTCAGTATCCAAAGGTACTCTTAACACAAGTAGATCTAGTTTTAACTTGCAACTTTGCTCTACCTTTGTGATGTTAGCAACCTTCCTCTTGCCTTTGTCAAGTGAAGGTCAGCTACCCTCTACTGCTAATGTTGTTGCTCTCTGCAATGTCGCTACCTTCTGCACTGCTAACCTTTGTACATCCATTATGACTGGTTCATTGAGCCTTGTGAAGTTATATCAGTATCTCCATGGGTCTTCATCAAGCCAATGACACACCTTCTGGATCCAAGGGTGCTACACTATCGCACAATGTTCATTCACTAAGAAATTTGGGTCATATGGATTAAATCTTCTAGTACCAAAGGTGAACCTCTTCAATTCCTCTGTCTCAGCCTCAACATGCTTGAGATTTTGGATCTCATACAACCCGATCCACAAAGGAAGAGCGGACCAAGATTCATTCTTCTTCCTATGTAGTCTCACTAATGACCCTATCAAGATGTGGTATGCAACCTCTTGCATGACCATCTTATCCATGGCAATCTTTGGTAAAACATGTGGAGCCTTCTCTGCACCATACATCTGGATGAAGCTGCCAAGGTGTGAGGCATACCAATCTACTATGTCAATCAATGCTTCCATCCATGCCTACAACATGCAAGGTGGATCCTGATCATAGATCATCCTGTACACTGGGGTGACAAAGTGGTCTGATAGTTGTGTAATAACTCCACAGAAGTTGCATTCAGAGAAAAATCTACAGTAACTGTGCACAGAGGTTTCTAAAGGTGTCCATTACCAACCCAAGCCTAGGATTTGTTGACATGCATAGATTGCATCGATTATGTAAGTGGATATGAAAAGGTTTGCTTGCAGACCCTTGGATGGATTTAGGGATTCTATTACTTGTTCCTTCAACCGAAGACCCAACATGTCAGACCAACTGAAAGGTCTTCCTTCATTCGCCTGGTGATCCAATGCAATCACCCAACTCTACGACAATGTTTCTATGCTCTCTTGGCTATATAAGAAACATGAAAATATGACCAGGAGCTGATAACCCTTCAGTAGTATCCTCGCCTGGTACACTTGGTTGGGTGTTGTCCTGAACTTGGTTAGCTCTTTCACCCAACTCTTCAAGATGTCTCTTGAGTTTGCACTGCTACTGGGTCTGGTGAAGGGTGCATCCATTATGACCACTGGATACGGAAAGTGATACATCACCTAAATTCCTTTACCTTGAGGTAGAAGTTTTGTTCCATTGACACTTCTCAACACCATTTTTTCTGGATTAATATGCGAGACAATCTAGTGGATCATGTCCACACATGGAAATGCGGGATACCTGCATGCAATTTGGTAAAAAACAGACTTGTATATGTTGACATAGACTCTGCGGTCCTCCCGATTCTCCTCAAAGGTGCTTGAAAATATCTCATTGATGTCCTACCATTTCATCTTGATCTCCTTTTCTATGAACAACTTAGTATCTTCATAGATGGGCAAGCTCATAGACACTTTCTCGACCACATCTCTGATTCTCTAGTTGTGCTCTCAATGGTGTCCTTTGACCCTACTCTCTTAGAAGCCATTGTACTTATACTCCTGAGAGACTATTGAACACCTTTGGAACCTAGAGACATAGCAACACTCATGGCAAGAAAACTGTCAGTTGAAAACCAAAACAACATGAGGACTGACATGCAACACACCTTGGTGATTGACTACAATATTTACACAATTTTCACTAGGAGGCTAGGAGACTACTACCAGAATTGTGCAGAACATAGTCCACATTGTCAGTGAGCTGACTGACTACTGAAACTACATAGAGCACATTCTAGCTTGGCCTACTAAGGACTGAAACTGCATAATGCACAGTTTCAGTCAGTACGATGGCAACCTGGTAAAACTCCATTGTGTAATTCTGGGGGCCAATGAGGCACTGCCTCTTAGAATTGTCCAGAGCAAGCTGGGAGGCCATTGTTGGGAAAAATCTATGCAACTCCTAGGAGGAAGGCATGGTATTCACTCTTAGAAATGTGTAGTGCAAGTCAGGCAATGAAAGATCTGGGAAAATGTAGCCTAGACCCGCCGATGAGTGACTAAAAACATGTAAAGACTGAATGCATGTGCCAATCTGAGTGGAGACATGAGTGAATGAACATGCATGGAACCAGTGAGTGCAAGATTCAGGAAATAGGAAAAAAAGAAAGTGTGTGATGTGAGTCACCGCAATGGTGACCGTCAGTGCGGAAACAGTTTCATGCATGCGACAACAGTGAGATGCAGTGAAAACTTCAAACAATCCTTCTACAAGCTAACATGCAACAAAACGACATCAACATTCAAAAAAACCAAGAAAACAACACTAACACAAACTGAAATACAAAAAGCGATAGAAAAGTAGCAAAAGACATGAAAGACGGACTTACTCGGAAAAAGTTGAGTTGAGTGTGTCGAATGCTCCTAGATGCAATGGGGGATACCAGAGCTCCAAGATCGAAGTGAATAATGAGCTCTGAAGTGTCGAATAAATAGTTTTGATAAGATCAAGGCTTATGATGCACATGCCACAAATATAGGAAAAATGACACTTGGTGGGAGGTTTCTAAAATAACTTTTGCATATAACCCCGAGCTGCTATAAATGGATCCCTAAAATCTAGGGATGCTTTTTTCCTTTTTCTTTTTTATTTTTCAGGAAAGAAACCCATGCATGCAAATTAATATTGCTCAGTCCTAGAGGGAACCGTTCAATTTGTGAGTACATGCAATGGACTGCAATTCGTGGAGTGACTTATGTGCAATTTTTTGGCTTAGTGGTTCTAGCTGCCCCTCAGGCTCTGTGTAATTTCTAGACTAAATCCAAGGATATCATCTAGATCTTCGCAAATTTTAAGAGAAAGCCTAGTGATGGGATGATCTACACAATTTTCGAAGGCAAGACCACCCACTTGCAGAGCACATTTATGGAGATCAGCAGGCTGCCTTGATGCTTTGTGCAATTACGGAGAGCAAGGCTAGTTGTCGTCCAGTTCTGCACAATTATTCAAGTGAGAACAACCACCAGTTAATGACCAAGTCTCGATATGTCAACTTATGGGTGGAAGGGGAAAAAGCTAGCAAACACAAGGTGATGAGCCACAGGAACTCAACTAAAGCATAAGTACTTCTCAGTGCAAGACATGTTGTTGAGGATAGTTGGTAGGGAAGCTCCAAAACATAGCTAAGGAAAAATTTTGGAGGTTGGTTATAGCTGCTACAATAGGATGAAGAGATGGAACACTTTAATCTATTTTACTGAATCATTCAATGACAATATAATATAAAGAATAATTTGAAAGGGTTTCCCCCAGAGTGGGTCTTTCCCTTGTCTCCGACCAATCCTAGTGTCTCTATGTGTGAATATTGTTCTTCTATTGTTCCTTTATGCTCTATTGCATTGATGATGATGATATTATTATTTCTTTATAATTTCATATGTTGTTGAATAATGATGTAAATATGAATAATTTTATGATGTTATGGGTGAATTTAATGTGTTAATATATAAATGAAATTATCAAAGCAAAGAAAAATATAGCCCTAAAAAAAATTAACAAAGACAAGGTAAGGCAATGAGGACGAGGATGAAGAATCCCTAGAAAACAAGGAAAAGAGGTGGTAGATGGCATTCAAACTGATGCTAGAAGAAGGAGAGAGGGAAAAAATTGGAGCATCCATAAGAGAACATTCAGTAAGGGTCTGATAAGACTTAAAGTGAAGAGAAGGGGATTGGTCATCTGGTTCCCTAGAGGCTCTTGGTTGAGCTACTAGTCTTTGGAGCCCTATAACATCTTGGGGTTACCTGGGGGTTGTGGGTTGTGATAAGATATGTGGGTTTAGATAGGATCCCTAGAGCACTATAAAATTTGGGTCCCTAGAGGTTTTGGGTTGAGACAAAGTATCGGGAGCCCTGTAACAGCTTGGGTCCTTGAAGGCTATGGATTGGGATGGAATTGGGATGGAATCTTTGGAGCCCTATAATAGCTTGGCCCCCCTAGAGGTTGTGGGTTGAGTTAGTAGAATTTGGATCCCTGGACATCTTAGGAAGAGGCCGATCTTGGAGAAACCTAGTGGAAGTTGTGCTTGAAGACCTCTAGTATATTACCTTATTTTTGTAGTGGAATCTCAAATTCCTAGAAAAGGGGTTGAATCATTGTGTGAGCCCTTGGGGTGAGGTGGAGAACCTTTGGACTCCTTTTGCTAGAAAATATTGCAGCAATCATCTAGTAGGAATGAGGAAGGTGGACAACTCGATTTCGTGCATCAATAGGAAGCTAGTGTTCAAATCCCTCAAGAAATTCCCCTTAGTATTTGGATTTTGGCTAAGAAGTTATAGTTACAAGTAACTATGGATACAAATGTCTATGGTTGGGTGGAGAGTCCTTGTCCTAGACTTGCCCCATAAATTCTAAGATAAGTATTCTTCTATACTTTTTAAAATGATAATGAATGCATGATGCATTTTTGGTTGAAGTGGTTCTGGATTTCTGTACTGTAATAGTGTTATTGATTCAATGAGTGTGTGGTTGCACCTATGTTTGGAAATGGCACTTACTTTTGTGATAAAAATCATGCATATGAATATTGTATCCATGATATGAATTATGTTATTCAATGGGTTGAGAAAGTGTGTGATTTTGGATAGAAATGATGTGTTCAGTGAAATGCTTAATGATGTTATTTTTAACACATTTACATAATATAAAACATGTAATGTTTACATGATAACAAGCGTTATGAAATACCCCGAAATTGGAAACCTATTTTGTAATGAATTTTTAACAACCAATGCTAGCATCATACATTTAAATAACCCAAAGATATTATGAAATTATACAAATAGTGGAAGAATCCATAAAGATCTAGATTAAGAACTTGGAAAAATTGGGCACAGAGACACTTTTTCTAATATGAAAAGTTTACATAAGAGACTTCTTACTCAATAGGTTCTATGGCTACACACATATAATAATTCACTTAACTATAACCTTATGATTCTACATAGGAGGCATTGATTCACTGTTGGAAGATTCATTCTCTCTTTAAGTATAAGAATAGCCAAAGCCCTTATTAGAAAGCTTAGTCATCCTTGTATTATCAACAATCTAGGTGTCTTTTCCTAGCCTCAGTTCATAGCTAGAAACACCATAGAAGTTTTTTCATAGTTCGATAGAGCCACCTACAAACCTGCTTTAGAGTTAGAAACCCTTGGCATGTGACAAGACAAGTGGAGCCCTTCGGGAGTTCACTGTAGGCCCATTGCCAAGTGTGGTTTTAGGAGTACCTATGATGTCATGTCTCAAAATCCATTATTACTACATAGGAAAAATCTCAGGGTCATAAACTCATTGGAGAATCCTTTGCCCAAGCTCATGAGGGGTAACACCACAAGGGTCATTAGGAAGCCATATTCGCCATTGTTGTCAATGAGTGACTACGTTGTCCTTCATATTAACTGAACCTATGTGGTAGAACCTTAGTTAGATTGACCAATGAGAATCAATCAAAGAGGAGTTGAGGCAATCTTTTGCAACACATGTTGGTAACTAAATCGGGCTCATTTCATAAGGCTAGGAAAGGTTCCCCTAGTTGGGCCATGGACAAGTTCAAGAGAAATATTTTTGTAGCATAGGCGGAATGACTTAAACTTATAATGAAAGCTCAGGAAACCTTATCCTTGAATCGGTCAAAACCCTAGTCCTAGAGATTTTCCATTAGCGCGACCAACATTTCCTCGAACGTGATTGGATGAAGTTACAATGACATGGTCCGGAAGGTTTCTCCAGTGGTTTTTTTTGCATGCTAATGGGATCAATCGGGATGATCTAACTGACATGCCAGCCCAATGGTCCTACAATTGGTGAGAGCTAGACCCCCTAACATGTTAGAACACTAAAATGAACTTGGAGGCATAAGGGATGATCAACTGAAAGTGTCGAGATAAGATAAGTGGGATGGTATGGTGGAGCTACCACTTGCACCAATTAGAATGGGGAGCATGTGAGGGAGAGACCCCACCCCGATTATTTGAAATGTGTAGTAAATGGAGGCACTGACATAAATCATCGAGATGATGCAGGAAATATGATGTGTGCCCACTCGCCAATCACACCATTAGCCATAAGGGTGTCCCACTGCCTATGTGGGAAAGAATTTTAGCTAGAACAATAAAAGGAGGTGCACTAGGAAGCATCAAGAACATAAGGGTGGGATGGAATAACCTGAAGTCTCCTTGGAAGTCTTACTCCAAAGGAACATTAGGGCTTAAGGATCGAATGTGTTGGGAAAGGCCTTGCGGGATGATGTGAGGTGGGTGTGTGGTAGAGCCTGAACTATTGTAGTTGTGCTATTGGTCAGGAACTAGACCACTTGACAATTCAGTCTAATGAGTTCACCCATGAACATTCACAAGTAGTGGCATAATGGCATGGCAGGGTTGATGGAGTGTCGAGATAGCTAGGCCTACAACTCAGAGTGAAGCCACTTGGGCCAATCAGAAATAGTATCTCATGGAGGTGAGACCCACCAGTCCACAAAGGCTTGGAGGACTCACCCTAGATGTTTAAATGGAGGAGTCAATTGTAAGCATAGGGAGGAGACATGTGGGATGACGTAAGTCATGTCGTGCTGGCAGATCATGTACCCAATTGGTGGAGAGGGGGTCCAACCGGCTAGGTCAATTTGACACTTTGACCCTCGAAAAAAAAAGAGGTGCAAAAAAGGAGGTGTTGGCATGAAATAATTGGGTTGATGTGGGATCGGTTGCAGTGGCAGTCAAGGGTGGAACAGTAGACCAATCGATAGAGTAATTCGTACAGTCCCACTTCACATGTAAGCCTGGTAGTAAGGTCCTAACGGTTAACAAAGGAGCATGCAAAGGGGCAATTAATAAAGGAGCATACAAAGAATTGTTGGCATGTAAAGAATGGGATGATGGGTTCCTAGATGTCATTTAGGAGGTATACAGAGGGATAGGATAAGGGAATCATGATGACATGGTTAATTTATGACTGTTGGATTATGTTAGATGCAATGAATAACTCTGTGCAAGTTAGAAGAAAAGGTTGACTTTGATTGGTTCAAGAGCCCAAATTCCACACAAGACAATGATGGGCTGCCACGTGGTAGCCTTATGTTGTGGTAGGGCATTTGATCTTTGGGAGGAAATATCTCACAATCTAGGGGTATATTGAGGTAAAATTTACATAATGATATTTGTCTTTATGAGACAAATACAATGACAATGGTTAATTTTATTTTAGTGGATATTGGGTAAGGGGTGTTCTTACCGAAAGGATTTCTGGTATGTATGTGAATAGTGTAGAAATTTCACTTGTAGAACAAACCAATATTTGCAATGTCCTAAAGCATAATACTTGTTCTAATTCTACAAAACATTAAGTGGAAGCATAATCAAATTCATGAACAACATCAAGTAGAAACATGCATAACTGATCAAGAGAAATCATTCACACATAACACATAATATATCACTAGAGAAAGCACCAGCATAAAATCCCAACACTGTATTATCAATCAAGTGGAAATCCTCTTCAACATACAAAAGGAATTAGCTCAATAGCTATCCTGCTCTCTCTGTAATCAGAAGATCCTGATGATCTTCAATCAGAAGATGAAAATCATGGACTACCCAGGCCTCAATATATAGGCCACAAGTCCTCCAATATCCTATAATAGATCCTTCTCCATGCAAGAAATACTTACTAGAAATATCCAAGCATTTGATAGTACATTGTCCCACATCTGATCTCAACTGGGTCTCTAACAAAACTGACATGCAACAGTTATCCATGAGTGAATTCTCAGTTATCTAAAATAATAGTTGTCACATGCATGCAAGCATTAACAAACTATAGTTTATTATTTTAACAACTCTTTAAAATAATCTAACTGGACTTGACTAGTTAGAACTAAGTCAACTGATTCTCTTATTATAGAACTCATACTTATTCCCTCAATCAGTGGAGGAAATTAAGGATAAATTCCTCAATCAGTGGGACAACTCATGTGCATGCTCACAAAGACTTCAAATTCAAATTTCCTTAACTAATTAACTCAACTAAATTAATTAACTAATATTTCCAACTGTTGTTAAGACCAAAATTAATTTTACTTCCTATAGATAGACTAGGGACTGCTATAAATAGGAAGGGACCTAGAAATGTTAATTTTAGAAATTTCTATTTTTAGCAATTTCACCTCTCACCCAATGTGGCCAATGACCTCACTGGCCAAACTGCCATTTTTAGACATGTTATTTTTAGACATGCTATTTTTAGCACATTCTAAATTTAACATTTCTTGCTGCACATTTTTCAAATTCATGAAAAACATCAAGTAGAAACATGTATAACTGATCAAGAGAAATCAACCACACATAACACATAATATATCACTAGGGAAAGCACCAGCATAAAACCACAGCACTGTATTATCAATCAAGTGGAAATCCTCTTCAACATACAAAAACAATAAGCTCAATAGCTATCCTGCTCTCTCTGTAATCAGAAGATCCTGATGATCTTCAATCAGAAGATGAAAATCATGGACTACCTAGTGTTATAGCTCCAAATCTCACTCTTATGGTTTGTGATGTTGCACTCATGGCCTAGGGAAACCCCTCCTTCCAGACTTGGTCCAAAATTTAAAAAGCAGTGTTTTATGCCTTATACGTGACACTGCCCTGAGTTAAACGCGTGTATACACGGGTAGGCATATACCCAACCCGCGTATATGTATTAAAACACTTAAAAAATAAAAAACTCAATTTCGGGCAGAGATCGCAGGTTTTACCTGTTGATCACCTGTTAGTGCCCGTGGCCCAACTGTTCCCAACCAACTCCCAACTAAAAAACTACTTTGGGAGAGGTATAAAAAGACCTCAATGGGAAGGCCTAAGGGAGGAGAGAAGAGAGAGAAAGGTTATTATGCTGAGATTTTTCCCTGACCAGGTCTGAAGATCCTTGTGCCTCCTGCACTTCCCCCATTTGTACAGGAAACCCTTGTTTCCTTGTGTGTTGATGTTCATCCACTACTTGTGACATCATGGAGTAAGTCATGGAAGGAGTTTGTTAAAGGCTTGAGGCTGGATGAATCCAGAAGGAAGCTTTGCTTGGAGCCTGCGAAAGGGTGACTCAAGTGAAATTATTCCTTTTCTGTACTTTATTTATCTATAATAAAAGAAACACATGTCTTGGTTCCTGATGTAAATCTTATTCATGTTTATGATATTCATGTTGGAATTCATATGTTAATGGTTGTTTAAGTTTCATAACTAACTACCTTTCTTTATAACATGAAGATGGTTTCTTTATAAGGTTTTGTCCATATACTATTGTGCTCTTCGGAATTGGTTGTTTTGCAGGACAAAGGAGAAAGAGGAACTCGAAGAAGGTTTTGGATCCTAAAGGGCCTTCTCAAACGTAGGACCTAAGGTACGCCCCCCTTATCATAGAATTTGCTTATAATAGCATAATGGCTGTGTGAATGTGTGTTTCTCTCTATAGACAACTTTCAGTCTACTAGGGTTTCAACCCAAAAGCCCTAGGGGAACATTTCCCTTAATAGAATTGGCAACTCCACTGGGGACAACATTGTTGTTGTTCCTAGTTTGGGTGTTTTCAAGCCAATCAGGGCTCAGCTGCCTATTTGCTTGCTGTTGTTGTGTGGTATGTTCTTGAATTATAAGTTTTGCCAGTTTCTTCAGTTTGTTTTTTATTTTTCTTGAAATCTTTTATATACGTTGTTTTTTTTAGTTACAAAAGCGTATATACGCATGTTTCCTTAAGTTAACCCGAGTATATGCATGTTTCCTTAGGCACAGTCGCGTATACACGCAATCTGTACATAAGTATAGTCGCGTATATCTTGCAATTTTCAAGATTTTTAAATCTTTTTGTCTCTGAAGGTCTGTTTGATGGTTTGATTCAGTCTGAAACAGTCACTTTCCAGTATCAGTTGTTAGTTTTACAGAAAGCATCTTGTTCCAAATTCTCTCTGATTGTAAGAAGTATTGGTCTTGTTTTTGTTGTTGCAAGCGTCATCGTTTTTGCTTAAGCACACAAGATTTCTTGCTGGGAATCTTGGCTGCTCTGATTCATCAGGGCAAGAAGATTGATCTCAATCTTTGTGTTAAATCTTGCTTTTGGTGAACTTTTGTTTGCTTGACAAAACCGCTTTTTGCGACCATCCACTTCTTTGTTTCATGAAAGTTGTTGATTGATATTTTCTTGAAATTTGTCTTTTTGATCTTTTTGGTCTCTGTTGCCAAAGCTTTCATTGCTGCTTTTGATTGTTAAGAGCATATTTAAACAAATCTCTTTTTGTTGAGTTTTCATCCATTGTGTGGTGTCAACTTGCAAAAGTGTTTGTTGCCTATTCTTCAATCACAAAGTTTCAGCCTTGTTGAGAACATTTTTGAAAAGACTCTTTTGTTGTTGCTTTTGAAGAAAACTTTTTGAAAAACTTAGTTTTGCTTTCTTGAACTTTGTTTTGATTTGGTTTCCTTTTAGTGAATGAAAGTGCTTTATGTTTGTCTTGAATCTTGTTTTTAATGTTTAGACGAAATGAATGGTAGCATATCATATTCCATCTAAACATTTTAAGTGGAAAAATAAAAATTGATAAGCAAGCAACTTTCATTTCTTGATTTTAGAGTAGTTTTGAATCTTGCATTAACATATATTTGTTGCATTAGGATAGATTTTCATATCTTTTTAGGCATCCATAGCTTTGTTAACTTTTGTGAGTGTGAAGCGTGAATTAAAGAAAGGAAAAGAAAATTTGTTTTATTAGAAGTTCCTCTAAACCCTGTAGAAATTGATTTTCATCGAAAAACGAAAACAAGTGCATGTGCATGTAGTTTGGTTTTTATTAATTTATTTTGTGTCAAAACACCACTCGTTTCACTTCCGTTTATCCCGTGACTTAAAGAACAACCTATTTTAAAATCAAGCGCTAATTAAAATTCACTACAACTTTTTTTTAAGTTAGATACACCAACAAGTTTTAGGATTTTAGGGCCTTGGATTAGGTGAGTGGAGAGTTAAATCTCCAAGGCCATTTAAATTGTCAAACATAGGAGTCTGAATAGTGAGTGAAAATCCAATAGTGTTAGGAAGACCAGGAAAGATCTGGATCTGGGAGTTATGCACGAAGGTCTGTGAAGACAGGGAAGAGAGATACCCCCTCTCCTACTTGTCCGAACTTACCTCACGACTGTTCTGCCTGGCTTCTGCGACAAGTTGGTATCCATAGTTGCTACTCCTAGGGATCTACACAGGTGGCTATGGAGGGGAATCCCATGGCACCTGAGGTCGACGTTGCATCACTCTCAACGGTACCACTGGAGGGCACCCTTGCGAAGCTTGGGGGCTTGCACCGGTGCAGGCTGTTGTTAGGAGGTCAGCGTAGCTTCCTCTATTACCTTCGCTGATAGGACTGGGCCCTCATCATCCCAGACTATATTCAGAAGGCCACTTAATTCACTCTCTTGTATTTTGGTGTCCGGTCCTAATCACCCAGAGCGGAAATACTTGGAAGCTGTTTGACTGGCTGACATATTTAGGGACTTTATAGTGTGTGCTCTGTGCTCTTAGTTGGCCTAGCTTTCAATTTTTTGAGTCTTTAGTTAGATCTTAATAAAAAATTCAAAGTGGCTGACCGATCACCTAGACGGTCTCGAAGACTTCGTGGTTTTTCACCACCAAGTTTAGAGCCTTCTCCTAAAAGGCGTAGAGGTAATACTGCTGGTGGGTTTCGTCCCATGGCAGTTGACGCATCGGGGATTGATCCTCCTCTCGGGGGCATTAGTGTTCAAGCAAGGCCTGGCACTTCCACAGAGCAAGAGAGGAACACTCCAGTTCTCTCTCGAGTTCTCTTTCAAATAGAGAATAACATAGAGGTAGAAGAACTCTCAGAGTCGTTAACGGCTCCGAATTCTCCCCTACCATCTAGCCATCCAGACGTATTACAATACGTTGGGCTCTGACACATAGACTTTCAAGTCCAGGTTACGCTACGCGCTTACCGTCGATGACCACTACTAGAAGCATGGCTTCTACTACAAGTGCTACAACTATGTAGACTCCAACATCGGTACAAGGGGGAGGAACGATTTCCATCTCCTCTGCTTCTTTGTTTGGATCTTTTGCTAGCACATCTTTAGTTGGGTCTACCTCCATTCCGTCCATGAGTGGAAATTCCCAAACCAATGCTTTTAGTTCTGGATTCTTCCCATTTGGCACCCATTCACAAGGTATTCCATCAGTTCCGTTTAGTGCCGCCACGTCCATGATGGGTGGATCGGCTTCATTCCAGGGTTTTCCTTTCGGAAGTGGTCATATACCACATTCCAACCCGATAATAGGATCCATCCCTTTTTCTTCTATAGGAAAAAGCAGCAACCCTTTCCAAGGTTGGACTAACCCTGGGGTTAGTGGCGCGGGAACTGGGAATCCGTTTTTCGACCAACAAGGGAATAGGCCATACTCCATAGTTAGTTCATTTCAAAGTATTCCTTCCTTAGCTTTGGCTTGGAATCTGTATCAGGGGTTATCAACTCATTATAATCCTTTAGGAGGAAACTTTGCTGGTTATGGAGGTTTTGCGGCCAGAGTTGGTCAAACTCCGAATTTTGCTGGATCACAAGGCTTGACTTTTGGTTCAGCTGGTTCTGCTGGTTACTTCGGGCAGCCTGGTGCCTTCCAAAATCCAGGCCAATCTTTTCAGAACTTTGGGAGCTTTGCCCAGTCTGGGTGGAATCCCCAAGGTCCTCCTAGGCTTCCATTTCTGGCAACTTTGAACTTGATATATCTCACTAAGTTAACAAACGATCCAATCAAATACAATCTGGCCTGGCCTGTGGTCCCAACCAAACTCCCTTCAGACATTCCAAAGTTCGAAGAGAAGAGCGATGAAGACCCAGGTGACCATTTAACCACATTCCATTTGTGGTGCTCATCTAACTCCCTTATCGATGACTCGATTAGGTTGAGACTTTTTCAACGCACTTGGACTGGTAATGTGGCCAAATGGTATATAGAGTTGCCAGGGGGCAGCTTTACATCTTTCGCTAACTTAGCTAATATTTTCTTAAATCATTTCCAGTTGCCTGTCCGTTATGATGTTGGAACTGAACTTCTGGCCACTTTTCGTCAGGATAAGGCAACTCACATTTCTGACCATGTTCAAGAATGGATACAAAGAAAGAGGCTCATTGAAGCCGAAATCCCTACGGAGTACTGTCTCAAATGGTTTTTGAAATCTTTACAACCTGAGATCTCCAAGGATGTATCCATGTCTGGAGTCTATTCCGAGGAGCAAGCCATTTTTAGGGCCCAACAATTAGAATTGATCTACTCTCAGTCTGGGATCCTACAAAAATACTTGTCAGATGCTCTTGGGTCTAAGGTTGACATAGCTAAGTCGAAGTCAGGTCCGCGTGCGGATGGTATCGTTGGGTTGGTAGACACAAATGCGGTGAACTTGTTGAACCAATTGCAGTAGTTGTCTTTACAAACTGCTTCTAACAACCAAGTCACATCGTCTAACCCTCTGGCTTCCAAAACCTCTTCGATTAATTCCGTCCAATCTGATAACCCCAAAGGAAATCAAAATTCCAATGGGAAAAAGAAAGGACGAGGTAAGAAAAAGAACCAGGATGGGAAGGCTGATGCAAATAAATCCGGCAATAATGTTGGTGGTGGTAGAAATGAGTCTAGAAAGAAAGTCAAGTTTCCATGCAAGTTGTGAAGTGGAGACCATTTAACTCACCTCTGCCCCAAGATTGAAGACACTCAGCGCTTGTTAGGGTAGCAAGGGACTTCTAGTTCTCAGGCTGTGTTAACCAACCCTTTTCCCCAAGGGCAACAACTTCTTGTTGGCACGAGTTCAACCCGTTGAACCTCCGCAGGGGGCAACCAGGAAGGGGAAAAATGATCAAATTTTTTCATGATGGGTTCTAATGTCCATGTGGCTACTCGGTCACATGATTACAGTGAAGCTGAAACTTCCAAGGACAAGAATGCTCCCAGAAATACTGACCTTCATATTGAGCGACCCCCTGTCTAGACTATACCACAGATACCGAAAGGTTCCACTAAACATGTGACTATTAATCCTAATGCTAGGCTGCCCAGAATTACTCCATTATTGAGGATCTGGCTTAGAGTCCGTGTGCCATGTCCGCTTTAGAGGTTCTCCAGTCGTGTCCGGCTCAGTGAAGTGCTTTACTTTCCGTGATTGGGGCAGTCGATCCAACTAACTCTTTAGTGCTCACTTTTGACATGTTAAATGTCAAAAAGCGACTCCCTCATCATATGGCTTTGCAAATAAAGTCTACATACCAGAAAATTAACATTTTTCGTACCATTATCGATATAGAAGCTTCCACGTGCGTCATGTCAATGTCATGCTGGAAGGCTATTGGATTGCCTTTGGCTATTCCTTCACCTACCAATTTGACTGCATTTGATGGTCATTCTCATAAGCCGCATGGGATTATCCCGGCCTTTCCTATATGTGTTGGAGGGAAGGTCATCAATATTGAAGTAGAAGTCATAGATGCTAACCTAGACTACAATCTCCTCTTAGGAAGGAACTGGGTATATGAAATGGACGCCGTTGTTTCGACTCTGTTTCATGTCATTTTCTTTCCTCATGAGGGGAAAATCGTTAAGGTTGATCAATTGGATTATTGTCCAGTCGATCCTCAAGCAATCTCTAACTCTACTGTTTCTTTAGTGGATAACCCTCGTCTGCCTACTGAGAATTTAGGAGTGGGGATGTATTCCTCATTGATGGGTAGCTTTGATCTTCCCTCTCCTTTCGCTAGAATCAATGCCGTATCATCATCTAGGGAGTCTCCTCGCGAAGAATTCTTCCGAACTCGTTATTTTTCAGACCCTTGGACCTTGCCTTCACCTATACCACATTAGTTGAAGGACAAGTAAATGGAATGGAATTCCCTATATCTGCAGCTGAGCTTAGATATCAGTCTATCGTCAACACTGCAGACGACCACTCTACTCATTTTTCTGAAGAGGAGTTAGATGGTGATGTGGGCCCGGCCTGGAGCCTTGATTCTACCTTTGCCTTGGACTGCTTAGATTCGGTTTTACCTTCTGAAGAAGCAATCGTATAGATTGACCTTGGGAAGACTTACACCATCGTTCATACTTTCTTCCTCCATTGCAGGAAGTAGAATCTAGATTCTCCGAGCTCTTTACTAGTGATGTTTGTACAGTGTCAAATCCTTTGGCTCTAGCACACGTTCGTGCCGAAGGTAATATGTCGGTGATTTCAAAAACGATACCTATAAACATCTCTAGGGACCCTAACGTGATCGAGAATCTCCTCATCGAAATTGAATGTTCCCCTGAAGAAATTCGAATTTACACCGGCCTTTTTAAGGAATTTCGATATGTATTTGCTTGGTCTTATGAAGAAATGCCTGGCATTGACCCATCTATAGTTCAACATGAGATCTATGAAAACGCCAACCGGTTCGTCAAAGGCTTCGGCCGGTTAACCCTAGGAAAGCAGCAGCTATCAAAGATGAAGTTGAGAAGCTGCTAAAGGCGGGTTTCATATACCCTGTTCCTCTTACTGATTGGGTTTCTAATCTAGTCCCTGTGGATAAAAAGCAAGGAACAATCCGAGTATGCATCGATTTTAGGGACCTAAACAAGGCTTGTCCGAAAGATAATTACCCCACGCCATTCATTGATCAGATTATCGACGAGTGTGCAGGTAATGAGATTTTTTCCTTCATGGATAGTTTTTCTGGTTATAATCAAATTTCTATCTGTCCTGAAGATCAACATAAGACATCCTTTATATGTCCCTGGGGTACCTTTGCATATAGAAAGATGCCTTTTGGTCTTAAAAATGCTGGAGCCACTTTTCAGCGGGCCATGTCATATGCTTTCCACAACATCAGATGCTTATCCGGTTGAATCCCAACAAGTGCGTTTTCGTGGTTACGTCTGGTTGGTTGTTAGGGTTCATTGTGTCAAATGAAGGGATTCACGTTGATCCCTTCAAGGTTGAGGCAATAGTTCAGTTGCCTCCCCCATCCTTAATTTGACAACTTCAAAGTCTTCAAGGGAAGGCTAATTTCTTAAGACAGTTTATAGCAAACTATGCCGAGATCACTAAAGGGTTCATGCGTTTGCTACGGAAAGGCGTTCCATTTGTGTGGGATGACTTTGCGCAGTGGTCGTCTGATGATTTGAAAAAGGCATTAGTCTCTGCCTCACTTTTGAGTCCATCGGATTATGGTAGAGACTTCCTTTTATATCTCGCTGCAGTAGAATCAACCATTGGTATGGTTCTTGTTTAGGAGGACAATGCTCTCACTGAGCATGTGATTTATTATTTGAGCCGAGGCTTAATAGGTCCTGAACTTCGCTATTCTCCGATTGAGAAGTTGGCCTTGGCAGCTGTCCATACTGTCCAACGGCTCCATCATTATATCCTGCTACGCAAAACTTTTGTCTTAGCGGCAGTCAATCCATTTCAATTTGTCCTCAGTAGGCAAGTGATTGGGGGCAAATATAATCGATGGATAGTCATTTTGCAAGAATTTGATCTTGAGTTCTTGTTTGCCAAGTCTAAGAAATCCATGGTTTTCACTAAGCTAATTTTTGAGCTGCCTTGTGGAGAGGATACTGTTTATGAGGAAAGTTTTCCCGACGAACATTTATTCCTCATCTCTTGACTCGACCTTGGTATGGAGATATCATTATCTATCTCCAGACTTCGAAGTTTCCCTCTACTTTCTCCAAGGATGAACATCAAAAATTACGTCACCTGGATAAAAATTATGTTATCATCGGTGATACATTATACCATCAAGGGGTTGATTCAATCCTTCGGCGCTGTTTAACCTTAGAGGAAGTAGAGTCAGTGCTAAATGACTGCCACAGTGGAGCTTGCGGTGGTCATCTATCAGGGCTTGCTACAGCCCAACGCATCTTACGTGCCGGCTATTTTTGGCCTTCACTTTTTAAAGACTGTGTGGAAGCGGTCAAACACTGTCACCCCTATCAAATTTTTACTTGGAAGATGCGTGCACATCCAGCTCCTCTTTTTCCCATTGTCACCGTCAGTCCCTTTACTAAGTGGGGTATAGATTTTACAACTTGTAATCCGCCTTCAGTGGCAAATCACAGGTATATTATCGTGGTTGTAAACTACTTTACGAAGTGGGCTAAGGCCATGCCCACTTATAAAAACGATAGTGACATGGTAGCGTTGTTCCTTTTTAATCAGGTTATCTCAAGATTCGGTATCCCGAGAGAGATTGTCACTGATCATGGTAGTCATTTCCAGAATCAACTGATGTTTGAATTGGCTCTCAAATTGGGTTTTCGGCAGGAGAATTCGTCTCCTTATTATCCTCAGGCCAATGGACAGGTCGAGGCATTCAATAAAACTCTTAAGACAATCCTCCAACGAACAATCGATAAAAATCGGTCCAATTGGCACGTTATGTTGTATTCGGCTCTTTGGGCATACCAGACCTCTGTAAAGACTGCTACTGGTTTCACACATTTTTAGTTGGTTTATGGGATGGAATCTATCTTTCCAGTTGAATGTGAAATTCCATCTCTTAAGTTAGCTATTGAGCTCCTTCCAAAGACTTCGAGTCTCAAAGAGCGCCTCCTTCACTTGGAACATCTTAATGAGCAGCATCGAGATGCCGCCACGATGAATGAGGCTCATAAGAAAAGGGTTAAAATGCAGTATGATAAATCTGTCCGTCCTCGAGTCTTTTCTGAAGGTGACCTTGTCTTGGTCTATGACCAAGATAAAGACACCTTGGGGGCAGGCAAGTTTAAGACTATGTGGTACGGTCCTTTCATTATTAAACGAGTTTTAGAAAAAGGGTCGTATGAGTTAATCGATTTTGAAGGAAACAAGCTGGCGGAGCCCCATAACGGGCTCTACCTAAAGAAATACTTTGCTTAAGTAGGAATTAGGCAATGGCTTCTTTGTACATTATGTATATTTGTACATATTTCATCGAGATTTTTTTGATATCAACACTTTTTGGTCTGTTGTGGTAGGTGTTGATGGATGACTTGGTCTATTTTGGATTCGCCAATGGTGCTAGTCGGCACACTTGGAATCTCGCTTCCGTAGCTTGGGTACTCTATTATACAACTGGTGAATTGATGGTATCAAGAGGCATATGCATCGGTCCCACTTCAAACAACATGGCCGAGTATACTGTCGTCATTAATTTACTATCTGAGGCAATTTCATATGGAATCGACTCATTGGTAGTTTATCTTGATTCTCAATTGATAGTGTCACAATTAAACAACATTTATTGGGTAAGGGATCCATGTTTATACTGCCAATATTTAAGGGTGAGGTTGCTGCAAAGATTATTTACTTATATTAATTATTTGCACATTCCAAGATCTCATAATTGGTTAGCTGATTCTATCGCTAATCAAGCATTACACTGGCACATCAATCATTCATCACAATAAAATCGAGCATCAAAAAGTCGAACTATATATATATATATATATATATATATATATATATATATATATATATATATATATATATATATATATATATATATATATATATATATATATATCATAAAGCATCTTGAGTGTACATATGTTTGTCCAAAAAATATACAAAATTGGGACTCAAATTCCCATAATCATGTCCGGCATATCTAATGCCCCGGCTCAGGATGAGCGGCTAAGTAGGTAACTATCGCATTGGCCACACGCTGCAAAGTGCGAACCCAGTCACGTGGCATGCCAACCACATGACGCTGCATATCCTTAGGAAGGTCCTCTATGGAAGCCATCGGTACTTGGCAGCTCCTTCTCGCCAAGTGTCGCTGGACGTTATGTAGAGTTTGTTCTGTATTAGCAGCCGCCTCTTTGGCTCGGCCGCGCCGTCCATGCCGCGGGAACCCATCTGGTCGTACTGGTTTGATAGCTGGAACATGAATCCCATCAAAAATATTTTTTCAAAATTCATCATTATATTTGAAAAATCCAAAAAAATCAAAAAAATAAAAAAAATACTTACCAATGTCGCCCCATGCTGTGTTCGGTGGTAATGCTAGATCAGGATCTCCTCGGAAATGTAACCCAGCATAGGGGTAGTCATCTATGGCGATGATCTGCTGATCCCACCAGGTCAGCCCACCGGCCCATGCATGGATCTCGTGGGGTGCTGATGGAAACTGCTACCCTAGGGCGGAGTGCGGGAACCTTCTCAAAAAAGAAAGAGCACAGGATAGTCCCATATCCAAAGTTTTTGGTCTGTCCCCTCTTGATAGAAGTGAGCTGGCTCTTCATGTTGGCCAGAAGATGAGTACACCAGTCAAATACAGTGGTAAGACAATAAACTGCCATGCTCATGGTTAGTCGTGAAGCCTGATGCAGAGAGGCTGATCCGTTCACTCGAGCTATGGTGAACAAGATTATCCTCAGTGATAAACTTGCCACATGTGTGATGGAAATATGGCTCCCAACCTTCTTGGGATGTCTCGGGTAATATATCTGTACGTAGTCCTCGATCGTGAGACTGCTCTGTGTCCTGTCCCGGGAATGTACTACCTCTCCCCTACGGGAAAGGCCTGTGATGAAATAGATATCCTCCACTTCTATCCTGAGTGGCATCTGGTCAATCATAAAGGCATCCTCCATGACATCCCAATAATCAATGAGCATCTCAAGCAGACATGTGTTTGCTTTCATATTCGGCAGTTTGAAGAATTTAAGCAAACCACATCCCCGTAGGGCTTCCAAAGCATCAAGATCGTTCATGACTTCATTATCCACCGCAACATGCTCTCTTTCTCGCCAAGTGACTGGCATTCTGAGAAAAAAATGATTTTCAACCGTTAGTTTTTTGGTTAAAAATGTTCGCGGCATATACGCGGGTCCTTGTGCACACAGTGGCATATAGGGCCCGCGTGTACGCAGGTTTCATATTACCAACCCGCGTATACACCGCGGTGAAATTTTTGGCAAAAAATTCAACGGTGAAACATTAATTAAAAATATTAAAACTAGTCACAATCAATTGGAAGACAAGTATAAGAGTTACCTGGAGGTTTTTGAAGAATCTCAATGGTTGAATTTGGCGTATGGGAAGTTTGCTCCTTTTGCTCCAATTCTTTGCTCTCAAACTCAAATGGTGAAAATGGTGAGTCCAAAATCTCTTTTATAGGTTTTGAAAATGCAATTTTTTTTCAAAATTTTATTTTGTTTGGCCTCATGTGACTTTTAACTTGGGAGCTTGGAATGTCGAGAATGGTTTGATTTTCAGGACATTTTGGACGTTTTTTCGACAGTTTTGAGACGGTTCCATGACTGCTGACCCGTCATGGCAGGTATCGTTTTCTCACTGGAATATAGGTTAGGGACACCATTTTTCCGTTGCATTATGCATACTAGCCTCCATTTGTCGATACACTAGCCATAAGGTTGATCCCATCATGTTATGGTTCGTAAGCCATCTTCACTCGCCGATTCTTTAAATCATGACACGATGGTAGAGCCATCCTTTACATGGGCATCGTAGTTAGCACCTCACTGACATTTGTTGCCCATGCTGCTTCGATTTGTGTAGGCTCAGGAGTCCTCTGTAGTCCCGCCATAACTTATGCGTTGAAGACTCATTCCTCTTAGCCTCTTCGTTTCGTTCTGGTCTTATACCCTAGAGGCTCCTTTGTGTTGAGTTGTACTATTGCATTGCATGTTGACCACTTGCACCTTTTGGCCTAGATCCGGCTTCACTTGGACTCGTGTTTAAGCCAACTTTTGACCATGATGACTGCAAAATCAACCTTGCATACCTTTGACTTCTACAACTTGACACACCTTGACCCGTGGAAGGAACGCACCTTTGAGTGTCACTGACCAGTTTTCACCTCCCTGAATTGAGCATAGGAACGTTCAATTCCCAGGAACTAGATCATCTGTTTCACCGACACTCGTTCTTTCCACTATACCATAGCATTCTTTTATTCTTTTTCAAGCTTAACAGAAAAAGACAAAAAAGTTAAATATTCCAAAAAGAGCGAGAACAGGATAGTATTTCCATTTATTGTTGGCAGCTAGAGTCAGTCGTGTCGCCCTTGAACAAAGCACTCAAAGCAAAGTCTCCTCCGTTTGGGCGGGATTTAGTTTGACTTAGGTATGTCGTAACCTTGTTATTGAGTCAGTTCTCCCCCGATTGGTTATCTCTTCCAATCATATGGAGGGTTCGTTCGTGCCTCCTACATGACGAACTTATATAGAGTCATCATATGCTGCCACATAGTCACATTGAGTCGTGCTTTTGTTCAAGGGAAGCTTCCTGAGTCGGCCTCTTTGCGGTGTCTCGACTCATTTTTCAGTCGGCCATCCCTGGTTTTCAGTATCATGTCTATTATCACATCTGCTATATTGGTCCTTTACTCGTGTTGGTTTGAGAAGGTCTCCATTGACTTCTTGTTGGCGGGTCTTGTCCTTATCGACGATGACATCTTGCTCTGAGGACAGGCCTAGAGCTGCACCCTGGCCCTATTTTCATTATTGATAGGTCACCTTGTGCTCAGCATCGATCAGTATCATGGGTCTTTTACCGAGTGGTTTCCGTTGTGTTCGACATCAGCTTACATTATCACACATTGGGATTCATGCAGTATCTTGGTTTCCTTTTGACCCTATTGGTGGATACCTCGTCTCTGTGTCAACTTCCATTATTGGTTGGTTCAGAGGGTTTTTGTCGTGCGCTAGCCACATCTTGTGTATGCCAGAAAAATACTTCGGTTGGGTTACTACATCTCTTTCATCCGATTCCTTCCACATTATTGGCCTACGGGTTACACTCGTGCTAGATTGATGAAGGATGCCTTAATGCCTTCCCTCTAGCGGATCTTTCCCTATCGACTCCGACTCATTGCTTTGGGGCAAAGATCTAGAGTCCATTTGGCAATACCTTGGGCTTTGCAGTCACTAGTGGCAGATCCTTCGCTATCGACAGTGGGAAACCATCATTGTCTCCTGATCGATAGATTCTTATAGGGGTTCGACTCCAGATCATCTATTCACACTTGTTAGATTGTACTGGGTACCTTGACACTCATTATCATTATCGGTGAGTAGTCTCGCGTTTATTAACGATATACATCAATGACCAGTAATCAAACGATTTCTCACATGGTCAACTTCAGATCATTTATTCCCATGGCGTAGAAATGTATCACGGCGGTCGGTGAAGACCTCAGGTTGTATCAGCATTTATTGGTTCACTTGACAGTTGCTCCTGTTGCTGCTAGTTGATACCACTCCACCTTATATGTTGCATTCATTCATGGCGACATTCTATATGCTGGCACCTGAGTTTGCAATGTAGTACCATCCTATTCCATCATGTTCAGTTGGTACCTTCTGGGATCAGTCTTTGATATCAGTGATCCGTTGCATCTTTCAGCATCATTGACAGTCTTATATGTGATATTCAGACATGTACTTGTTCGATCATGATCAGATGATCCATTATGTTTTTTCCAGTCATTTATACTTGTATACTTAGTGGATCTGCTTGTACTTGATATGCGGACATGCCTTACTTTTTCTGAGCATGGGTATGCCCACCTCAGACAGTGTTTCTTTCTGATCTCCTTTTGTGGCTTGGCAGGCTGAATTCTGGTGAAGTCCTTCTCGGTTTTTCACAGATTTCCTTTCCATGTACTTGCTTAATACATTTTGGCCATCATGTACCCCTTCTGACCTCATATATTAGGGGGCATCTGTTATAGCTCCAAATCTCACTCTTATGGTTTGTGATGCTGCACTCATGGCCTAGGGCAACCCCTCCTTCCAGACCTGGTCCAAAATTTTAAAAACAATGTTTTATCCCTTATACGCGACATTTCCCTGAGTTAAACATGTGTATACGTGGGTAGGCATATACCCAACCTGTGTATATGTATTAAAACACTTAAAAAAATATAAAACTCCTTAATTTCGGGCAGAGATCGCCGGTTTTACCTGCTAATCACCTGTTAGTGCCCGTGGCCCAACTGTTCCCAACCAACTCCCAACTAAAAAACTACTTTGGGAGAGGTATAAAAAGACCTCAATGGGAAGCCCTAAGGGAGGAGAGAAGAGAGAGAAAGGTTATTATGCTGAGATTTTTCCCTGACCAGGTCTGAAGATCCTTGTGCCTCCTGCACTTCCCCCATTTGTACAGGAAACCCTTGTTTCCTTGTGTGTTGATGTTCATCCACTACTTGTGACATCATGGAGTAAGTCATGGAAGGAGTTTGTTAAAGGCTTGAGGCTGGATGAATCTGGAAGGAAGCTTTGCTTGGAGCCTGCAAAAGGGTGACTCGGGTGAAATTATTCCTTTTCTATACTTTATTTGTCTATAATAAAAGAAACACATGTCTTGGTTCCTGATATAAATCTTATTCATGTTTATGATATTCATGTTGGAATTCATATGTGAATGGTTGTTTAAGTTTCATAACTAACTACCTTTCTTTATAACATGAAGATGGTTTCTTTATAAGGTTTTGTCCATATACTGTTGTGCTCTCCAGAATTAGTTGTTTTGCAGGACAAAGGAGAAAGAGGAACTCGAAGAAGAGTTTGGACCCTAAAGGGCCTTCTCAAACGTAGGACCTAAGGTACGCCCCCCTTATCATAGAATTTGCTTATAATAGCATAATGGCTATGTGAATGTGTGTTTCTCTGTATAGACAACTTTCAGTCTGCTAGGGTTTCAACCCAAAAGCCCTAGGGGAACATTTCCCTTAACAAAGTTGGCAACTCCACTGGGGACAACATTTTCCTTAGCATAATGGCTGTGTGAATGTGTGTTTCTCTGTATAGAAAACTTTCAGTCTGCTAGGGTTTCAACCCAAAAGCCCTAGGGGAACATTTCCCTTAACAGAATTTGTCTTTTCATCACTCTGATATTGGTTCTAAGCCTGTGATTAATCCATCTGATGTATCTTGCCTCTTTAATGGCAGGGACAATCTAGGTGAAGTATTGGGCCTTTCTACTCACTACTTGAGATTCTGAATTTCTTTCATGTTCCTGCAGGGCCTTCATTTTGTTGAAGTTGGCTATCTCAACTGCATGTTTCCTTGCCCTTTTCTTAAGTTTGGCAATCTCAATATTTTCAAACTTCAATTTCTTCATTCTTCCGACATTTCTCCTATGAAATCCTTGTAAAGGAGTCTTGGAAAAACTTTCCTTGTTTTAGTTTGAACACTGCCTTGCTTGAGCCTTCAAAGATATTGGGTCCCTATAATACTAGTGATTACCCCATTACTATTGTAGTTTTATCCCTTATTAATATTGTTGTGCCCCTATTGTCCCCATATTGTTATTACTATGCCCCATAAAATCCCTCTATTGTTATTTTTGTGGCTTTATATTATTATTGTTAGGTCGGCTGGGTTATATTGTGACTCCTTAAAATCCTATATAAGGAAAGGAGGTTTTGTCATTTGAATCATCCAAGAATTGTTCATTTATGTAATGTAAAGGAGGTTTCCCCCTCAAAGATGCTGAATTCTAAGGCTTTGATCTATCTTTTCTATCTTTTTCTTGAGTTGGTTTCATAACATTTGGTATCAGAGCTTTGGATTCTAGGGTTTCGCTACTCCAAACAGGTCATCTTGGAATTTTCGCTATAACTTTTTTTCTGTGGCATTTCAGAAGCTAAAAAAAAAAAACCATTTGAGAAGAAATCACACTGAATCTTGGATCCGAATTTCAGAGCTTTTCACGCTATATTTGCGAAGATATGATTTGAGGAAGTTGGTCTTTTTGCAGACTCCTGAATTACATTCCAAACAGGTGACCTGGGGAAAACCATCGTAACTTTCTCTTTGAGCATCGGATTGGAATTTCATAAAAAGGTACAGAAAGAGGATAGATTTTAGCTTCTTGTATATATTTTTCTGAGCCAAAGGTTGAAACAGTGACTCGTGGCACGTCGTACAAGTTCGCTCTACTGAACTAGTCTATAATCAGGTTACTGTGAGAGATTTCACATAACTCTTCCTTGGAGAATCCAATTTGGATCACACTGGTGCCATTGGAAAGAGGCCATGATGGGCTACTACAGGTTGCAATTTCAGAACTGTATGATCTGAAAGTACAGAGATACATCAGAGGCAGTATGGAGCTCCTACAAAGTGAAAAAAGGTGTGTAGATTTTTTTAAATTTTTGCTTAAGCTTGGTTTGAAAATTTATTTTGAAGGAATTCAAAGGGCATAGTAGAGCATTATTATCGATAACTGATGCCCCGAGGAAAGAAAATGCAAACACCTAGTAAGCAACTTGAAAGCTCTAGCATGACTCATGAAGAAGAGAAAGAAATGCTACATGATATATCAAATTTACAAGACCAAGTGCAACAAATGTCGCTCTCACAAAAGCTAATAGAAGCTAAGATAAAGGGCATGGAAGCTAAGATGGATGATTTGAAGATAGAATTGAAGACAGATTTGAAGAGAGACATGGTAGCTTTGAAGACAGATTTGACAAATTTTCTACAAGAAATACTTACTAATGGTGAAAAGGTAGTAAAGGAAACTCATGATGCGAACAAAAGAAATGTTAATCATGATTTCATAGACTCAAATGTGGGATCGAAGACCCACCATATTCCAAAAATCAATATGAGGAAGTTTGATGGCAAGGATCCCACAACATGGATATTATAGATGGAGCAATTTTTCGATCTCAATAATGTGCAAAACACACAAAAGGTACGTATTGCAACTTTATATTTGGAACCAAATCAATTTGTATGGTATCAATGGCTTTGCTCTCATAAACAAATTATCACTTGGGCAATTTGTATGGAAGAATTGACAGCACATTATGAGGATACAAAAAGAAACACTTTTTTTAGCCAATTGATAAGTCTCAAACAAAAGGGTTCAATAATGGAGCATATCGAGGAGTTCCAAAAATTGAACATAAGGGTAAAAAATATTCCAGAGGAGCATAGGATTGATGTGTTCATAGGGAATTTAAAGGATAATATCCAACATGATGTTCGCCTTTGGGAACCTGATTCATTAGAGAAGGCATTCAGGGTAGCAAGAAAAATGGAAAGCAAAATTATGGCAACCAAGAAGCATACCACTCACAACTATAAAGATGGAAGTGTTGTTGCCCCTAGTCTTCCACAACCTATAAGGTTGACACCACAAAAATTGGAAGAAAAAGGAGAAAAAGGGCTTTGTTACAGTTGTGATAGCAAATACACTAAAGATCATAAGTGGCTGAGAATAAATTATTCTACATAGATTGTGAAGAGGAAGAAGAAAAGGAGCAAGAAAGGTCAAAAAAAGAGGATATACTCTAGGAACAAAGCCTAGATAAAGAAGAAATGAATCTAACCAATGCATATATTCAATAGGGGCATGAATGAAACCACTTCTTGCATATATTGATATTCAATAGGGGGCATGCATGAACCCTACTTCTTCAAACCAAAATCGTGCTAAAACTCATGTTTTCTCCCTCCAAAAAAACTCACTGCCCCTCTTGTGGAAGCCTGTTGTCCCTCTTGTAGAATTCATGTAGGTGTTCCTGTAGAACCTGTAGGTGCTCCTATAGAAAAAGCCAAGAGTAGGAATATGGGAGAGATTGATTGAGGACGATGGTTACGAGGCTATGGGGGCACAAGGAGATTGCTGTAGCTAAGTTACGAGGAGAGAATGAAAGGAAAGGTGGTGAGAATGCTCGGGGAGGAGTACTTATTACCCTTTATGGATATTTCTGGTGATGAGGGGTGAGCTAACAAGGTATACGTTGGCTATATTTGGACCATTGGTCCCCACCTGCTTGGTTATCATGGATTCTCCTTGAAATCATCACCCATCATTGCATCGGAGTTCACACTTCCTCCAAGTTAACTGGCCACCTTTCCTTCATTTAACCTCAACCATCTCGTTGCTTTTGCATGACTTCTAATTACACAAATGCAAATAGAGGAGTGATTTAGTTACTTACCTGTGATCCGAATGTATTTGCTGTGAGGTGTTGTGGCTCTCTCTCTCTGCTACATGCCTTTATTTCTTTTGATGCATGTTGTCTGCTTGCTAATGTGTGGCTATGTCTTGTGCAGGTTCTTCTCTGGCTGGGTCTGAGCTTCAAGTGCCTTCTCAACCTTCATGTGTGCATTCTCCTGCTGCTGGTGTTGGGTTTTGATGGGATCAGCTGCTACAGGAATTCCTACAGGAGCTCTTGTAGCTACTTCTCCCCTTGAAACTTCAGCTTCTTCCTATGCTTGGAGCTTGAGGATGATGCCATAGGTATAGATAAAGATGGATAGGTAGTAGGTATTCTTTAGGTGAGGTGGATGGTGCTACTTCCACTCTTATTTTTTGTTTTTTTTTCTTTTACTGAAAAACTATTTTTTTTTTCTTGGACAGGAAGAAAAATGATGCTTGGGGTGTGATGCAGGCTTGGAAATGATGACAAGGAGGTTTGAAGAATGTAGTAGGGTTTATAGGTTCTTCATGAAGCTTCCCTGTCCCTCAAACTGCCTTTTGTATCCATTTCTGGCTCTCTGCAATTCCTACAGGAGCCTCTTGTAGAAAACACAGAGCCTCCTATAGAAAACACAATTTTTGAAAAAGAAGCACAGTGGGGTGAAAGAAATGCCAAAAATTATGGAGAAAAGTGTATAGAAGATGAGATGGGTGATGGTATGAATGTCAGGGTCCCCTTGGCACCTTCTTTGACTCCCTGTAGTCGTCCTACAAACCTGCAATGCAACAAAAAAATCATTTCCTTTCTCCTTTTTCTCTTTTTTTTTTTCTTTTTTTTTGAAAACAAATAGGGTGCCTTAGAGAGGTTTTCACCCTAATTTCCTACCCTGGGCACCTCCAAGGGAGGTTTTCACCTAGGGATGTTATTTTTCTCTTTTTTTTGTCATCACTCGGTTGCCTCAGAAGAGGTTTTCAACCCAATGATGGGATTAAAGCGCCTCATGGAGGTTTTCAATTGAGTCCTTATTATTTTTTTTTTATTTCTTTTCTTTAGTCAGTGGATGAAGTGGAAGCTAAGACATGCTCCACTACCATCACTATTTTATTCAAATCATCAATAAATTCTCACTTAGAGAGGGGTTTCTTGTAAACTTTCAACTGATGTCCACTAACAAGCATGGGGATGGCTTCATCATCAATGGTTCTAATCAGAACTGACCCATTGTCATTGCATTTCTCCACAATGTAGGGTCCCAGCCATCTTGTCCTCAACTTGCCTTTGAAATCTTTGTATCTTGAATCATAGAGTAGTGCCCAATCTCCCTCTTGGAATTGCTTCTCCTTGATATTTTTTTCATGCCATATCTTTCTCTGAAGCTGAACTATATTTGTATGGAGAAGGGCTTGCAATACGTATTCATCCAATCCATTGAGCTAAAGTAATCTCTCTTTCTATGGATGGCTGAGGTCTAGGTCCAGCTAAGCTACCATCCTTCGTGTATTGAACTCAAGTTCTATTGACAGCAAAGCCCTCTTCCCATAGACTAGTTGATAGGGTGTGAACCCTGTGGTGGTCTTCCATGTTGTGTTGTAGGCCCAAGTGGCCTCAACTAATCTGTCTGCCCAGTATTTTCTATTGTTGCTCACTACCTTGGTTAGGATTCCTTCCAATGCTCTCTTAGTGATCTCCACTTGCCCATTGGCTTGTGGATGATAAGGGGTGGAAGTCTTGTTCTTGATTTTATGATGTTTGAGCAAGTCTTCAATCAAATTGGAAGTGAACTGACTGCCTTGATCTGTGACCAACTCTCTTGGATACCCGAACTTGTAGAATATGTTTTCTCTCAAAAACTCAACTACTTTTTCCTCTGTTGCTGCTTTGATTGCTTTTGTCTCTACCCACTTTTTTAGGTAACTGGTGCACATAATGATGTGTTACTTATGCTTTGAAGGAGGGTTGATAGGACACACAAATTCCATGCCCCACTTCTCAAATGGCTCAAAGGTCACTTGAGGTTGCATGGGAATCTCATCCTTTGGAGTAGGTTTCCCCATCCTCTGACACCGATCACACTGGTTGGTATATCTCCTCACATCCTAATGAATAGTGGTTCAATAGTAGCTTACTTGCAATATCTTGAAGGCAGTTCTTTTTGCTGCAAAATGACCTCCATAAGGCCCGTCATGACAGTTCAGGATGATGTCAAAGACTTCCACCTACCTGACACATCTTCTCAAGATCTTATCTGGGCCAAGTTTGAAGAGATTGCCCCCAATCCAGGTGAAAGGGGCGCTTTCCTTACTATCTTGCTCTTCTTTTTTGAGGACAGGTGTGATGGGAACTGTCCTGAAACCAAGTAGTTTGCTATATCAGCAAACCATGGAGAGAGTACTGAGATAGAAAATAGATGTTCATCTGGAATTTGGTCATCCACAATTCCTTCTTCACCTGCAAGAAAATTTACTCTAGACAAAAAGTCAGCAACAACATTTTCTTTACCAGGCTTATCAATAATGGTCAGATCAAGCTGCTACAGAAAAAGCAACCATCTAATAATGTGAGCATTTACATCTGGTTTGTTCATTAAATATCTAATTGCATCATGATCAATGTGCACAAAGGTTTGATAGCCTATGATATAATGTCTAAATTTGTTTAAGGAATGCATGATAGCTAGGAGTTCCTTCTCGGTCGCTGTATACTTTAACTCTGCCTTTAACAAGTTTTTGCTTATAAAGTATATGGCATAAGGTGACTTTTCATCAATTTGTCCTAAGGCTGCTCCTATTACTTTTTTCAAGGCATCTGTGTGAATGTGGAAAGGTAGGGCCTAGTTTGGGCCTTTGAGAATTGGGGTAGCCTCTAACTTGATATTCAAGGTATCTAGGGCTTCTTAACAGTTTTCTGACTATATGAACTCAACATCTTTGCCTAAGAGGCCAAACAAAGGAGAGGCTAGCTTGCTGGAATTTTTAATGAATCTCTTGTAATACCCAGCTAAGCCTAGGAAACTTCTGACATCTCTCAACTTTTGAGGAGGTTGGACCCTTTGGATGATGGCAATTTTGTTGGGGTCCACCTGCAGTCCTTGCTGAGATATTGCATGACCTAGCACTGTCCCTTTAGTCATAAAAAATTCACATTTTTCTAGACTGAGGGATGGGTTCATCTCAATACACTTGTCTAGAACTTTTCCTAGGTTAGATAAAGCTTCCTAAAAGTCAGAACCATAAGGAGTAAAGTCATCCATGTATATCTCTACTACATCATGAACTAATTCAGAAAATATACTCAATACCACTCTTTGGAAAGTGGCTAGAGCATTGCACAAACCAAAAGGAAGGATCCGGTATAAAAAAGTACCCCGAGGACAAGCGAAAGTAGTCTTATCTTGGTCTTCCAGGCTGATTTGAATCTGATTGTACCCACTAAACCCATCTAGGAAGGAGAAAAACGTTTTCCTTGCCAGGCTGTCTAACACTTGATCTATGAAAGGTAAATGAAAATGGTCCTTTTTAGTGGCTTTGTTCAATTCCCAATAGTTGACATAGATTCTCCACTTACCATTTTCTTTGGCACTAGCACCAAAGGAGAGACCCATTCAATGTCAGAGATGGGATAGATGAATCCTGGATCAAGCAATTTTTGCAGTTCTTCCTTAACAATATCTTTAAGTGCTGGATTCATCCTCCTTTGAGGCTGCCTGACTGGTTTGCAATCTTCCTTGATGTATATATGATGAGTACATACTAAAGGGTGCAGTCCCTTCATTTCCTTATAACTCCAGGCGAAGGCATCTAGATGTTTTCTCAGTAGGCTGGCTAGTTCCTTCTCTTGGGAAGTGGATAGGGATGGATTGATTTCCAAGGTTCTTTATGGGCCAAACTCTATATTCTTAACATGAAGAGAAGTGGAATCAGGCACACAGAGATTAGTTGAGGGGTTGTTTTGGGTTTCTCTTACTATGTCCTCTAATGGTGATACACTGGGAGGTGGATTCTGAATCAAACTTTCAATCATATCATTATCATCTTGTTGTTACCCCCCATGGCTATTTCCAAAGCACAAAGTGGTGTGAAATAAACTTCAACCTCATCTTCTTCCTCCAACTAGAGAGGTAGATCATGTTCTAGCAAGGGTTGGTGTTATAGACATATTTTGGCACTGCAATCCCAATCACATATGTCTATAAACCAAGGGCTTCTAAACCCCTAAAAGTGTTGTTTCATACCCTAAAGGAACAAGGTCAGTTGACTACATCATTTCCCAGAAGTTCTCCTTGAAAAACTGCTCAGAAATAGTAAAAACTAGACCATATAGACTACTCCATGCTAGGGGTGCGATGCATCTCACCTGTTACACACGGGGGGTGCGATGCATACTAAAAATCCCTTATGTAGGGTGCAATGAGCGAGAGCAGACAAATGGTAGAAGCAGTTTTCTAGGTGGAAACTCAAAGAATCTTCTAGAAACTAGTCGTATGACACTTGCCTTTCTAAATTCACCCAGGGATGAGTACGAGATCATGAAATATCCAAGTGGAACCAAGAACTATCATTGAAATGACACTAATCAAAATCCCAGAAGCTGACTCACTCTCCTACAAACATCTATATATGGATCCCTCATCTTAGAGATCTAGAGGCTGGAATTTTGTAATTTGCAAGGAAGTGTTGTTGGTTTCTCTTTGAAGACATTGTTGGGTGATCTTGCTTTGTATGAGGTGAAGAGGGCTTTCATGATGGGAGGATGATGCTGGATCAGACAGCTTGGTTGTAATCCTCTCTTCTACTACTTCTATCAATAAAGCTATTTGATTTTTCCTCCATATGCTTGTATATCTCTGAATCTTGTATTTGTATATGCATTTATATGGTTAATGTATATCTAATCCTATGTTGTTTATGGTTATAGATCTCTATGCTTTGATGGTATTTTCTGCTTTGACTCTAAATGTGTTCTTTGAAATGGGACAAGTGAGAAAAGAGTGGTGAAATCTCTATCAAGGGAGAGAGGAAATGAGCAAGGAGACTAGCGAAAGAATGAGGTTGGTATTCTCTGCTTCTCTCTCATCTATCTCTCACAAAGGAAAACAAAAGTAACTTTAGTTAGTTTGTTTCTAAGATAGCTACCCATCTTAGTGGGACTAGTAGCTCTGAGTGGACACTAGTTTTCCCAATAACAAAATGGTGACTCCACTGGGGAACGAATAGTTTGTTTGTTTTGTTACTGTTGTTTTCTTTATTAACCACCGACGGAGCCTAAAGTTAAGCTAGCTAGCCTTCGAACTGCTTTTGCTATGCAGCTAAAAAGTAGATCAACGCTACTTCAGTCAATCTCCAGGTTGGTTTATGAACTGAACATCTAGGTTGAAAACATCCTAAGTGCCCTGGTGGTAGCTTGAATAACCTCATTAGATCAGCCCCTATACTTTGTGTTTATTGACTATCATTAGCTAAGCCTAAACCCCTGAACTTAGCTGCAAACCGTGAGTGAAAACCAAGCTCAGTCTCGTCCCTGGACCATTGCACTATCTCTCATTGGAAATCTCGATGCATCACACCTCACGTGTGTTGCAGGTGAGATGCATCCCTGTTTCCCTGTGTTACAGGTGTGATGATTGACTAAGACTTTTTCTGGCTCCAATTTTTTTTTTTCATTATCTTCAGCTTTATTCAATAGTTTTGCTGTCTATGATTAGTAAATCACTGTCGAAACACTCTTCCTTTTCATTATTTCAGCCTCCATCAGAAGGAATTGTGAATGCTTTTTAATGTATTTTTCATCATTTACAGTTCTCCTTTGCAAATAGTAGCTTAATCGAACTATCGTCTTTTGATTTGAAAGTTTTGCAAGTGTCGTTTTCAGTCAAGAAAAAGACTGTTGTAAAACATTCCTCTTTTAGATAGTTGATTACAATTTTTCCATTGTATTTGATTTGAATTAATAGTATTTCAAGTGTCGAAAGAAATTTTAAGTTAGAAATCGCAAAGTGTCGTCTTAACCTCCCTTTCGTTTTTTGGAGAGAAAATTGCTAGTACTTTCGCTTTGAAAGAAAATAATTCAGATCTGTACTTATTTTTCTTTTTTGTCATTCTCACATTAAGGAAACTGAAAAACAATACATGCATGTGCATTTGCATTTAGACTGCATGCTGAAATTGATTTAGGAAAAGTGCATCTAGTGTGTGCTCTCTGATCTATGTTGAAAGAATTTCATTTCTATTTCTGTCGGCCAGATAAGTCGTTCTTGTAGACAAGACAGACCTCCCTAGTATCTAATGATATCTAGCGACAAGCAAACCAAACAAATTCTATCTTTCTCTAAATATGCAATTTATAGATAAAGGCAAACAATTGTTTTAGGCCTACCTTGGGTCCAGTGCAATTTTGTAGAAGCCAGGCTCCGTTGATCCAAATGAGCTGCCTTGTAAAGGATCTGCAAACACAAACAAGCACACACATTAAATAGCACCTGCAAAGCCAATATAATAAAGCATATTTATCATGATGATCAAGGAATTCATGAAACAAATCGCATAAGACAATTTGTTGAGAAAAATGAATCTGATTGTATTAACTTTAATCAAAGAAGAACTTTACAACCTTAGTGCCTTGATGCTGTACAAGCTCCTCCCAGGGTCCAGCAAGAATCTCCTCTACTTTGACAAGTTTCACTGTCTTCCCAATGAGGCCAAAAGGTATGTAATCTCTCCTCTCAAGCTTAACTAGGAAGCCTAAATTCCAACAGCATTTACCCTCAAAAAATGTTCAGCTTCTAACCTCCCTAGCAACCAACCCAATGCCTTAATTTATAGTGCAATGGAGGGAAGTTACTAGGTCCACCTTCAAAGGGATAAAGCCCTCCTCCAAAGGGATAAACTCCTCTCATGAAGGGATTAGCTCCTTTAGTTTTGGGATGCATGAACAACCTAGGAGCGAACCATCCATGTCAAGATTCCTTCTAGAATCATCCAGAATTAACCCAAAGTGAGTTTTTAAGAATAAACTTGTGCCTTTTTGACTTTCACAGGGGTCCGCACCCACTCCTTTAGAGACAGAGCAGGCAGGTCTGTAGGTAACATGAACAAGGGGTGGGGGACCGCAGGTAACAGTAAGAGAAAGTGCGGAACCAGAGCTTTATTGATTTTTTAAGGACTTTCTCTCATTTTCAAAGCTTGACATGAAGAGCTGAGGTTTGAGACTTGCTAAGGAGGACAGTATGAATGATGATAGACCCATACTAACTGCAAATAGTCATGGTGACAATATTTTGTGTAACAGATTGCCCCCTAAAGTGCGAAGTTTGTAGTAGATGAGGATTTCCTTTATCATCTAAGAAGAGTGAAGTACTTTATCATTTCAAGGATCATCTTGTGGAGAGCCCGGTTGGAACTTGTAAAAACATTCAATGCAAAATATATATATGAGATCATATCATCACTGAGGTAGGCATTCCCATACTCAGATCAAAACTAACTAGAAAAATAACTACTGCTCTGATATAGGAATGATCTTGTAATACATCACAAGTATACACACATGTAGACACAGTATGGATGCAGCCATTTGTTTATGAATAGTCCACTGTATAATGAATACAAAATTCCTCGCAGCCTTGATGGTGGAAACTAGATCCAGGGGCTTGATTTATACTTCCCGAAATAGTACGATTCTATCCATGCGAATGAATGTGTCGAATTCGAACATGGTAGAAACCACTTGATTACCAGTCAATGATGTAAACTATTAACAAGCATGAGAGAAGCCACGAGTAATGTCAATGGCTCTCAAAGTACTCAGTACAATCCATGAGATGTGAATAGATGTGTTGATGTCGAACATTTCACGAAATCCTTTGATCGAAGGTCAATGATGCAACCTATCGTCGAAGGCGAGAAACTTGCCATTGAGGCATGCAGATCCCAAGGTACTGACGATTTCTAGATCATATTTCTAGATAATGAGCTGAAGTCGATAGAAAGCGATCCGTCGTAGGCAAGCCCACAACACGAAATCATAGATCAAGTTTGAAGAAATTTAGTTGCAAGGATTGACTCAGGGATGGTCAAGATGGATGACAGATATTTTGTAGATGAATGGCTTATTTTCACTGACCTCTTGAACACATAACAACATAGCAGATGGTTTGGTGACAATTGACCCAAAGTTAATACCCAGAAACCGGCTGAAGACTTTCAATATGGTTTGATCAACTGTTAGGCAAAGGATTTCCCAACCCAGGTGAATGAAAAGTGTCATGTTCAAGAGTGGTTACAAAGTATGACAAACAAGTTCATTTTTCTCTCTTTTCCCCCACCATTTCTGGCAAGTACCTCTTTATTTTTGACAAGCTTGAGGAGGATAACATTTGCTTGATTATAAGTTCATCCTTCGGATGAGTCCAACTTAGTTTAAATTCGAACCCTAAGAAGGAGTGGTCTGTTCCTATTTGTAATTGAACAGGTCCTTTACTGTTAAATTTTAACGAGTCCAGTATAGGAGAAACTCGGCGTTTTTCAATTTTAGAGAGTCTGAAAAAACTTAAGAAAACTCCATGGTTGTCCTTTTTCGTAAATTTGTGTCTCCCAAGCCCGAAAAAGTATAAAATAATACTTGAGAGAACCGCTTGATCATTACGACCAAGGAGTACTTTTCATAATTAGTGCCTCTGATCCGAAAAAGTAAAAAAACGATCAATGACACGTCGTTTTATAACCAATATCGAATTTGAAACGAAAAAAATCCGGCAATATTTTCATGTTTTTACGGTCAGAAAAGGGTTGTAAGTGGACTGTCTTTTTAGTTTCGTTTTAACGAGCTTAAAAAGAAAAACTCGACAATATTTTCATGTTTTAGGAGTTAGAATAGAGCTTAAAGGTGACTCTAATGTTTTTTGTTGAAAATGACCAATTTTGCCTTAAAAATCCGTTATCCTGCACAAAAACTCAAAAATTACTCATACCTATTTAAAATAGATAAAAATGTTTCAAAAGTTACCTCTTTAAATTAAAAAATAAACAAATTAAAAACTCATTTATTCAAAAAAGCTTATAAAAACGACTTTTGTAAATTCATTTTTACCGTTTGACTTCAGAGTGAGAAAAGAGAGCTTTTGGTCAGAAACTTCCTGTGAAGATTGTGGAAAATTCATCCGTTGAAATCGAACACTGTCTCCTCCAGGTAATCCACATCATCATACTCTTTCATTTCATCCATTTGAAAATTGTTTTTAGGGTTTTATTTTGTTTTTTAGGAAATTTCTAGGTTAAAAACCCGCGCATGGGGGTCCGAGGCATAGCATAGGAAACCTGCGGACCCCGACTTTTTCGTAAAAGGAAAAAAGTCAGGGGTCCGCACCTGTCGTGAAGGCAAAGTGCAGACCCACGCACTGTCTCTAATAGAGAGAGTGCGGTTCCCGAAGCAAAGGTTTTTAAACCTAAATTTTTCAAATTCCACCCAAAAATTTTGATTTTAAATATTCTAATCCGCCCATTTATTGAATGTAGGGTATACATCATGCTTGATTGGCGGGAATGGGAGCATGAGGATGTGGATCTTATCGCGATTAATCATCAACCTTCGATTGATGCATTGAAGGCATGCGGTTTATACAAATTCTGGGCCATACCTGGCATGAGGGCCCAGGTGGACTTTTTGCAGTGGCTGATAGACAGATGGAATATACAGGACCAGTGCTTCTTTATTGGTGGCCACCAACTCAAAATGGAGCCAGAAGACATTTAATTTTTGACTAGTTTGCCTAAGAGAGGTGAACATTTGACTCTATTCGGGACTAGGCCAGGTGGCCAGTCTATTGATAGCCTCAGGCTAGAGTTTTGTAACGACCAAACTAGAGACAAAGGGATAGATATCAAAACCATATCCCTTCCTGAGCTCAAATTGATTGTGTTTACTATTACCAAGCTCTGCGGAAGTGCAGCACTACATATAGCCACTGGATCCCAAATGTGGATGGAAGTAGACTGCTTTCGAGGCACCATCTTCAACTGGTGCAAGGCTATGTTGGCTAATATAAAAGGCCAAATGACTAGAGAAAAGAACGAACAACTGAAGACCTTTGGATATGGTGCTTTAGTTGTGAGATTTGGTCTAGAGAGGGTCCCAATGTTGGTCCCACAACATCTTACCGTTGGAGCTGGACTTCCCCGAGAGCCCAAACTGATGCGTTGGGTTGCAGTTATGACCTGTCATCCTGAGGAGGGAACAAAAGTCGTTCGATTCACTCCTGAGTATTTTCATTGGTTGGAGAACCAAATTTTTGCTATTCAGGACTTTCCTTATGCTGGGGTAGATTATCATGGTGACCCAGACATGGCTCTTCCACTAGGAGAGCAATGGGATGACTCAGGTAAAATCATTTTCAACATTTTCTAATTTATTTATTTATTTTTATCTCATCCCAAAATTGATAGTAAAAGTTTCAAATGCAGATGTAGGTCCATGGCGACCAGCCACTCTTCGGCCCTATGAGAGGAAACAACCAGTTGCAGTAGCACCAGCCCCATAGGACGAATATACAAAGACCTTGGCCGAATTGGAGAGTCATCTAGAGAGTTTGACAGCAGACATTCCAGAGACCAGCATAGATGACATTCCTCTTAGGCTACAGCGCTATGTGATTGGGGTCCTAGGACCTTTCAGGAGGTTCCTTTGTAGGGTGGCCCATACAATGGTTTCTTATCATGATCATCACTAGTGATAGGATGATCGCCTGTTGTAGACTCATATGACATTTTTTTGCTTTTTGTACTATCATTTTTGCCGATCATAAGGTGTTTTTCAACCTATGATCAAAGATGATGTATATTTGACACACTTCTATGCGATACTATATCACTATTACCGGCTTATCTTGTAAAACATGTTACGAAATGTTTTTAAATTTACTTGTATGATTATTGCAAATGTCTACTTAACATTCGAGAAGCAATTGCATCTGCTAATGTATTTAAATATATTGGAATATGCTGATATTCAATATAGTCAAATTCACATTCCAAGAGACGGACTCTCAAAAATAATCTCAATAACACTGGATTTCTAATGGCATACACTCTATTAAGTTGTAATACAACGAGTTCAGAATCTAACCTCACTATCAAACTCCGGATTCCAAATGAGATGGATTTAGATAATAACTCAATCACTGCATTATATTCGGCAATGTTGTTCATTGTTTGACCGAGGCTTACCCCATGCATAGATACCAACTCGTCAGAGGGCGAATATATAACCCAAGCTGCGGAAGAAATTTTTCGTGTATTATGACAAGCACCATCAGCAAAACCAATGTATGTTTGGAGAGGCATCGACATCTGTAATATCAAGAGTAAAATCAAGATAAGCAGGAATAATGACAAAAAACACTCTCTAAGCTAAGCACACTTTTTAATCTAAAACACACCAGCTAGAAAGAAAACTAACCTAACTAAAAATCTCCACACCTAGATTTAAGCATAATACCTCTTCAAGTAAAGACCATTTTTGGGTTTACCTAAAGAGACCCCGTCAAAGTCTACCAATTCCTAGGCCCCTTTTTCCAGCTTTCGCTTAACAACATAAGGACCATGCCACATGGGTATGAATTTTCCAGCGCCTAATTTATCATTTGCTTGATCGTACAATAAGACTAGGTCTCCTTTCGAAAAATTACGAGGGGTAACATTTCGATCATACTGAGCTTTAATACGTTTGGCATGAGTTTCAATCGCTAATGTAGCATCACATCGATTCTCATCTAGTTGAGCCAAGTATAACAAATGTTTTTCCTCTTTGGAAGTAGCTGGAAGTAATTCGATGGCCATTTGCAATGACGGGATTTCGCATTCAATGGGTAACACAGCTTCTAGACCATAAACTAGTTGGAAAGGAGTGAAACCGGTTGACATTTTTACTGAGGTTCGATACACCCAAAGCACTGAAAATAGGATTCGTCGGATCATGATGACTAGAACTTTGTCGATGGCTTCAACCAGACCATTAGCCTATGGATAATATGGAGTTGAACTATCGTGACGTAGGCCAAGTTGGTCTGTAAGTTTAGTCATCATAATGTTTCGAAAATGATGCCCATGATCAGTGATAATCGCTTGTGGAACACCAAACCTAGCAATTATATGAATGAACACGAAAATCGCAGTAGTTTTGCCGTCTGCCTCAAATGTAGGCATCGCCTTGGCCCACTTGGTAAAATAATCTACCGCAAGGATGATATACGCATGCCCCCCAGCCGAGTGAGGGTTACATGTAATAAAATCGATACCCCATTTCGCAAAAGGACCGACGACAATTATAGGGTGGAGTGGAGTAGGTGGAGCGCGCATCTTTTGATCAAAAATTTGGTAGTTGTGGCATTTTCAGACCGCGTTAATACAATCTTTAAACAAAGATGACCAGAAATAACCATCGCGCAATATCTTTTGGGCTATGGCAAACCTAGACATATGACCGCCACACGCTCCAGAGTGACAGTCATTTAGAACCCTTTCAGCTTCCTCATGAGTTAAACAACGTCAGAAAACAGAGTCCACCCCACGACGATAAAGTGTATCTCCAATAATTTTGAATTGTTGGGACTGGAACCGTATTTTCTGACGTTTGGATCTTGAAATTTTTGGCCGAAAGGATTGGGTCTGGAAATAAATGATGTTATCTCCATACCATGGATCTAAAGTGCTGATTAGAAACAAGAATTCATCCACAATGGGCTCCTCTGCCACAGTTTCCGTGTCAGCACGCAGGAAGTCACACATCAATTCCGCAAAAACTAAAGATTTCTTTGACTTAGACTTTTCAAATTCCAAGTCAAACTCCTGCAGGATCACAATCCATTTGGAGTACTTGCCCCCTAGCAATTGTTTGGTCATAATATAGATCATAGGGTTGTAATTGGAAATTACTGTAGTTTTTCGTAGTAAAATGTAATGACGAAAACGTTGGACAGCTTGAATAGCTGCCAATGCCAATTTCTCCACATGTGAATATTTTAGCCCAGTTGGATTTAAAGTTTAACTAAGGTAATATATCACATGTTCACTATCGAATTCATCTTCCTGAACTAACACCATTCCAATGGTGGAATGCGAGGCGATGAGATATAAGAAGTAGTCCTGGTTGTAGTTGGGAGGATGCAATAACAGTGCATGGGTCAATGCATGTTTTAGTGCATCAAAATATTTGTCAGCTATCTCATCCCAAAAGAATGAAGTATTCTGTTTCAACAACAGGGTAAAACCCTTTGTGATCTCGGCATGGTTAGGAATGAATCGACGTAAAAAGTTTGCTTTCCCTTGCAAACTTTGGAGTTGGCAAAGACTCGAAGGAGGAGGCAATTTGACAATAGCTTCAACCTTCGAGGGATCGACGTGAATGCCGGATTTCGAAACAACAAACCCCAGTGACCGACACGTTTCTATACAGAAAACACACTTGTGTGGATTTAACCTAATTCGATAATGCCTACACCTCATAAAGATTGCTCGTAAATGGATGAGATGATCAGCTCGATGTAATGAATGAGCAGGTAAATCATCGAGATAGGGTTGCACAATGTGCTTGATGTCATGAAATGCGTAAGACATGGCTCTTTGAAAAGTTGCCCCGGCGTTCTTGAGCCCAAAAGGTAATTTGCAATAAGAAAATGTCCCCCATGGACAAATGAAAGCCGTTTTTGGTTGATTAGCAGGTAGAATATTTATTTGATTGTATCCGGAAAAACCATCCATGAAGGAGAATATTTCACTACCGGCACAATCATCAATGATTTGATCGATATAGGGAGTTGGGTAATTGTCTTTTGGACAGGCTCGATTAATATCCCTATAATCGATACATATTCTTATTGTTCCTTGCTTTTTGTTAACAGGAAAAATATTTGATGCCCAATCCGTTAACGGAATCGGATAAATGAAACCTGTTTTAAGTAATTTTTCAACTTCTACTTTAATGGCAGTAGCTTTTCGCGGGTGGATCTGACGCAAATGTTGCTGGACAGGTTTAGCATCCGGGTAAGTTTTGATTTCATGAACAACAATTGCTGGGTCAATTCCTGGCATTTCCTCATATGACTAGGCAAACACATCACCGAATTCTTGAAATAGGGCCTTATATGTTTGAATTTCATCTTCCGTACAAGAGGCACCTATATGAATGTTTTCAACAATTCCAGGCTTAACCGAAATGTCAATAGGAATAGTTCGAGAAATGTTTCCCAAATTTAACTCAGAATCAGGATTTTTCATTGGATTCTGAGGTTCCTTGACATAACCAGTTGTAAAATAGATGAAAAATCATTTTCAAAGTGATCAATCTCAGGTGAAAACGAAGATCTATGATGAAGATCTTCCCATGGTAAATCATCAACACACAGGATTTCACGAATTTTCTCATCAGTGTGAACAAGTTTGGAAAACGTTGTTGAATCTGAGTTTGATGTTGAAAGTGATTCCTCATGGACCACACTCATTAAGTCAATTTTGGTTGAAGAAGGGTCGGAAAACGACTACACAGCCTGATATGCAATTTCATATGGACTCTAAGGCATAACATCACCAAATGAATGTATCTCAGATTCGAAAGGTATGATCCAAGGATCATCATAAACAATAGTGTTTGATGAAATCATATGAATGGTTGCAGTAGAAGACAATGCGTTGATAGGAGGAAAATGAAAAGTGCCTAGTAAACCAGAATCTTTAACTAGTCCCACTCCAACATCCTTATAAGGGATAGTTGTTTTGCCGACATGTTGAATACTTTCAGAAGAGGCTAGGTCGGATGAAAAGTAAGTTAGCTGGTCTATAGTTACGATCTTTCCATGATGAGGGAACTTTATAAGCCGAAAGACCGATGAAGCAACAACTGTCATAGCATAAGACCAACTACGACCCAAGAGAAGGTTGTAATCTAGAGGGGCATCAACCACCTCCACATCTAGATTAACAGTTTTGCCTTCTACCCCTATAGGTAAATCCTGTAGAATGCCAAAAGGATGGAACCCACGGCCATCAAAGGCCTTTAGAATCATTGGGGATTGATTAAGTGTAGGAGAACCAAGCAATCTCCAACACTGGATCGACATAATACACGTTGAGGCTCCCTCATCAATCACAGTCCTATAACAAGGTCTGTTTTTGACTAACACTGGAATCTAGAAAGCCATTTGATGAGGTAAGCGAGATGTACTATTTTCTAGATTGAAAATGATAAGGTTCGAGTCCTGAACTTCAATAGCTCCTATAGCCGACAATAGCAATTTACGCTGTGCTGGACATGATTGCAGCACCTCCAAAGCCAACACTGTTAAAGGTGAAATAGCTAAATCTTCAACAATGTTATAGTTCTGAGCCGCTCTTGCATGTGGATTGAAACCTGACTTTCGAAGTATACCCTTGGCAGGCGGTTTGATTACTAAGTCTGGGTTAGGTTTCTCGATCTGTAGTGGATCGGAACTGGGAGTTGAAGTTGATGGGTTCGAATGAGAAGATTCTGCTTCCTTACCATCAACAAGACTTTTACTTCCGTAATCTTGCGATTGAGTCGCAATCATAACATGGGACATCATCATTATGGGTTATTCTGAGGCATTTGAGGAAGAATCTATCATCTTACTGTCTTGACTAGGAAAAGAATCCTTCAAAACAGCAGGCGTTTGGAACCTTTGATGATTTTCGCAACCTCAGCGGGATGAGGGCAGTCTCTTGTAAAATGCTCTTCATCACAAATGAGACAAGGATAACGAGATTTGCGTTTTTCATCAGTAGATTCCATTTTTTCTGGTTTCTCTTTCAAATTTTTATCCGTTTTATTTTTCTTCTTCCCTTTCTTTTTACTGCCGGATTTTGATTTGGCTGTAGATGACTCTACAACATGAATATCGGTGAAAATTTCTGCGGAAGAATCTCTTGTCGGGGAATCGGGTAAGGTTATGATAGGAGAAGAATTTTTGGAAAATTTCTTCGTACTTTTGGTATTAACCGTACCAATCATACCATTAGTGGCATGAGACCCTGAAGGAGCTGTAGTTATTTGATTTTGCTTAGGAAGGTCGGGGATTTTCTTGTGTAATGTACCTGACTGCGTATAAACTAAGTCAAGGTACTAAGCTTGAGCAATTACTTGCTCTTCAGTAACGACTCCTGCCTTAGCTACATCTTCAGTGATTTTCGATAATAAAGATTTGACAAACCATTCAGCTAAGATCTAATCCGGAATAAAAACTTACACTAAACACCGTCGACGTCCCCATTCATGAATATGATCTTAAATGTAAGTGGATGTTGACTGCTTTAATGAAGTTAATAATTCCGTGCCATTTTCATATCTGACTGGCAACTGAAAATGAGTTAAAAACGAAGTAGCTAATTGACTAAAGTTATAAAAAGTGGCTCGTGGTAACTCAATGTACCACTTGGCCGCAAGACCAATTAGAGTGCATTGGAAAAGCCTTAAAGGGATTGAATCATCTGAAATGGAGTTAGATGCACAATAGAGGTGATAAGTCATCACATGGTTCGACGGATCCTCTCTTGATTTTCCTTCAAACTTAGGAATATCACTAGGAAACTTATTCGGCATTGGCAGCCAAAATGGAAGATAGTTAATTAGATCATTCGTAAGGCGCAACAAGTCAGGCAAGTCCAAAGTTGCAATGAACAGTAACTGACGATTAGGGTCCCTGAAACCCTGGGTCATGAGACTAGCCCCAGGAGGAGGATATCTAGGATAACTAGAAATTGGAATTGCATTTGGGATATTATATCCTCCCGGAAAACCAGGATTAACTGGACCGTATTGGGGTTGTTGAGGTTGTTGATATGTATATCCAGGGTATGGTTGATACTGATAGACTGGCTGCTGAACAACAAGACCGAATTGGTACTATCCCTAGTATGGTTGATAAGTAAATTGAGGTTGACTTGTGACAACCATACTTGGACCAGGTTGTCCTACAGGCATTTGAACCGAAGTCTGAATTATGGATCCAGATTGAGGTAAAAATGCTTGAGGAGTTGATACAGGAACAGTAGAAACTGGAGTTGTCGATACTCCAGAAGTAGGTGGGGTAGATTGAATAGATGTTGCAGCAGTCGTTTGAGGCGGAGTACGAGGCATACTAGGCCCAGGCTGAGAAACTACAGAAGGTGCAAAAGTTTGAATAGTATACTGGACATGTTGCTGGGTTGAACCAGAAACCAAGGGTTGTCCAGATTGAGATGACAACTGCACATTTGGTTGCAAGATCTGTTGAGATTGAGATGGATCCACATTAAATTCATTCCGGGGTATGGACCAATAGAAGGTTGAGAATATTGAGGACCATAACCGGGTTGAGGGTAGGGTTAATAATTCAAAGGTACATTTCCAGCTCCTTGGACAAATGATTGACCGGAAGGTGGTTGGAAACCTTGGGTTGGGTACTGACCTTGAGGTTGATAACCTTGAGGCACGTACTGATACTGGGGTTGACCTTGAGGTACATATTGATACTAGGGTTGACCTTGAGGTATATACTAAGTCTGGGGTTGACTTTGAGGAATGTACTGTCCCGTAGGTATGTACTGTCCTTGAGGTTGCCCCCCAGGTGGTAATTGGGTACCTTGAGGTTGCCCCCCAAGTGATAATTGAGGACCTTGAGGCTACCCCCCAGGCAGTAACTGGCCACCTTGAGGTTGCGGATTAGGAATAGTGTTATAGCTCCAAATCTCACTCTTATGGTTTGTGATGCTGTACTCATGGCCTAGGGAAACCCCTCCTTCCAGACTTGGTCCTAAAATTTAAAAAACAGTGTTTTATCCCTTTTACGCGACATTGCCCTGTGTTAAACGCGTGTATACATGGGTCTGTGTATATCCAACCCGCGTATATGTATTAAAACACTTAAAAAAATATAAAATTCCTTATTTTCGGGCAAAGATCACGGGTTTTACCTGCTCATCACCTGTTAGTGCCTGTGGCCCAACTGTTCCCAACCAACTCCCAACTAAAAAACTACTTTGGGAGAGGTATAAAAAGACCTCAAAGGGAAGACCTAAGGGAGGAGAGATTCATGGAAGGAGTTTGTTAAAGGCTTGAGGCTGGAACGGATCCGGAAGGAAGCTTTGCTTGGAGCCTACTGAAGGTGATTCAGGTGAATATATTCCTTTTTATGTACTTTATTTGTCTATAATAAAAGAAACACATGTCTTGGTTCCTGAAATGAATCTTCTTTATGTTAATGATAGTAATGTTTAGAATTCATATGTAAATGGTTGTTTGGATTTCATAACTAACTACCTTTATTTATAACATGAAGATGGTTTCTTTATAATGTTTTGTCCATATACTGTTGTGTTCTTTGAATCGGTTGTTTTGCAGGGCAAAAGAGAAGAAGGGAACTCCAAGAAGGGTTTGGACCCTAAAGGCCTTCTCAAACGTAGGACCGAAGGTATGTACCCTTTACAATATAATTTGCTTATAATAGCATAATGGCTATGTGAATGTGTGCTTCTTTGAATAGACAACTTTCAGTCTGCTGGGGTTTCAACCCAAAAAGATCTAAGGGAACATTTCCCTCCATCAGAATTGGCGACTCCACTGGGGACAACACTCTTGTTGTTCCTAGTTTGGGATTTTTTCAAGCCAATCAGGGCCCAGCTGCCTGTTTGTTTGTTGTTGCTGTCTGGTCTATTTTTGAACTTTAAGTTTTGCCAGTTTCTTCAGTTTGTTTTTTATTTTTCTTGAAACCTTTTATATACATTGTTTTTCTTAGTTATAGAGGCATATGTACGCATGTTTCTTTAAGTGAACCCGTGTATACGCAGGTTTCCTTAGTTACAGTAGCATATACACGCATTCTGTACATAAGTACAGTCGCGTATATATTGCAATTTTCAATATTTGTAAATCTTTTTGTCTCTGAAGGTATGTCTGGTAGTTTGAGTCAGTCTGAAACAGTCATTTTCCAGTATCAGTTATTTTTTTTTAGCGAGCATCTTGTTCCAAATTCTCTCTGAGTATAAGAAGTATTGATCTTGTTTTTCGTTGATTGCAAGCATCATCGTTTTTGCTAAAGCATGCAAGATTTCTTGCTAGGAATCTTGGCTGCTCTGATTCATCAGGGTAGGAAGATTGATCTCAATCTTTGTGTTAACCTTGCTTTTGGTGACTTTTTGTTTGCTTGACAAAAACCGCTTTTTGTGACCATCCACTTCTTTGTTTCATGAAAAGTTGTTGATTGACACTTTCTTGAAATTTGTCTTTTTGATCTTTTTGGTTTTCATTGCCAAAGCTTTCATTGTTGCTTTTGATTGTTAAGAGCACTTTTAAACACATTTATTTTTGTTGAGTTTTCATCCGTTGGTGGTGTCAACTTGCAAAAGTGTTTTATTGTCTATTCTTCAATCACAAGTTTCAGTGTTCTTGAGAACATTTTTTGAAAAGACTCTTTTGTTGTTGCTTTTGAAGAAAATCTTTTGAAAAACTTAGTTTTGCTTTCTTGAACTTGGTTTTCATTTGGTTTCCTTTTAGTGAGTGAAAGTGCTTTACGTTTGTCTTAGAACTTGTTTTTAGTGTTTAGACGAAATGAATAGTAGCATCTCATATTCCATCTAGACATTTTAAGTGGCAAGATAAAGATTGATAGGCAAACAACTTTCATTTTTTGTTTTTAGAGTAGTTTTAAATCTTTCATCCGCATATATTTGTTGCATTAGGATAGATTTGCATACCTTTTTAGGCATACATAGAGTTGTTAACTTTTGTGAGTGTGAAGCGTGAATTAATGAAAAGAAAAGAAAATTTTGTTTTATTATAAGTTCCTCTGAACCCTATAGAAATTGCTCTTCATCGAAGAACGAAAAAGTGCATGTGCATATAGTTAAGCTTTTATTAATTTCTTTTGCGTCAAAAAACACCACTAGTTTCACTTCCATTACCTTGTGACTTAAAGAACAGCCTATTTTAAAATCAAGCGCTAACTAAAATTCACTAGAACTTTTTGTTTTAATCAGTTACACCAACAAGTTTAGGATTTTAGGGCCTTGGATTAGGTGAGTGGAGAATTAACTCTCCAAGGCCATATAAACATCAAACGTAAGAGTCTGAATAACGAGAGAAAATCCAATAGCGTTAGGAACACCAGGAAAGCTCCGGATCTGGGAGTTAAGCACGAGGGTCTGTGAAGATAGGGAAGAGAGATACCCCCTCTCCTACTTGTCCGAACTTACCTCACGACTGTTCCGCCTGGCTTCTGCGACGAGTTGGTATCCATAGTTGCTACTCCTAGGGATCTACACAGGTGGCTGCGGAGGGAAATCCCGTGGCACCTGAGGTCGACGTTGCATCACTCTTGACAGTACTACTGGAGGGCACCCTTGCGAATCTTGGGGGCTTGCACCGGCGTATGTTGTTGTTAGGAGGTCAGCATAACTTCATTTGATACCTTCGCTGATAGGACTGGGCCCTCATCATCCCAGACTATCTTCGGAAGGCCCCTTAATTCACTTTCTTGTATTTTGGTGTCCGGTCCTAATCACCCAGAGAAAAAATACTTTGAAGTTGTTTGACTAGATGTTATCTTTAGGGAATTTATAGTGTGTGCTCTGTGCTCTTAGTTGGCCTAGCCTTCAATTTTTTGAGTCTTTAGTTAGATCATAACAAAACATTTAAAGTGGCTGACCGATCTCCCAGACAGTCTCAACGACTTCGTGGTCTTTCACCACCAAGTTTAGAGCCTTCTCCTAGAAGGCGCAGAGGTAATACTACCGGTGGGTTCCATCCCACGCCGGTTGATGCATCGAGGATTGATCCTCCTCTCGGGGGCATTAGTGTTCAAGCAAGGCCTAGCACTTCTGAACAAGAGAGGGACACTCCAGTCCTTTCTCGAGTTCTCTTTCAAGTGGAGAATAACATAGAGGTAGAAGAACTCTCAGTCGTTAGTGGCTCCGAATTCTCCACTACCATCTAGTCATCCAGACGTATTACAATACATTGGGACTCCGACGCATAGACCGTCAAGTCGAGGTTACGCTACGTGCTTACCATCGATGACCACTACTAGAAGCATGGCTTCTACAAGTGCTATGACTATGAAAACCCCAACATCGGTGCAAGGAGGAGGAACGATTTCCATCTCCTCTGCTTCCTTGTTTGGATCTTTTTCTAGCACATCTTTAGTTGGTTCTACCTCCATTCTGTCCACGAGTGGAAATGCCCAAACCAATGCTTTTGGTACTGGATTCTTCCCATTTGGCACCCACTCACAGGGTATTCCATCGGTTCCATTTAGTGCCGCTACGTCCATGATGGGCGGATCAGCTTCATTCCAGGGTTTTCCTTTCGGAAGTGGTCATATACCACATTCCAACCCGACGATAGGATCCATGCCTTTTTCTTCTGTAGGACAAAGCAGCAATCCTTTCCGAGGTTGGAATAACCCTGGGGTTAGTTGCGCGGGAACTGGGAATCTGTTTATCGGCCAACAAAGGAATAGGCCATACTCGACGGTTAGTTCGTTTCAAAGTATTCCTCCCCTAACTTCGGCTTGGAATTCTTATCAGGGGTTATCAACCCCTTATAATCCTTTAGGAGGAAAATTTTCTGGGTATGGAGGTTTTTCGGCTGGAGTTGGTAAAACTCTGAATTTTGCTGGATCACAAGGTTTTCCTTTTGGTTCAGTCGGTTCTACGGGTTACTTTGGGCAGCCTGGTGCCTCCCAAAATCTAGGACAATCTTTTCAGAACTTTGGGAGTTCTGCCCAGTCTGGGTGGAATCCCCAAGGTCCTCCTAGGCTTCCGTTTCTGGCAACGTTGAACTTGCCAGATCTCACTAAGTTAACAAATGACCCAATCAAATACAATCCGGCCTAGCCTCCGGTCCCAACCAAACTCCCTTCGGACATTCCAAAATTCAAAGGAAGAGCGGTGAAGACTCAGGCGACCATGTAACCACATTCCATTTGTGGTGCTCATCTAACTCCCTTATCGATGACTTGATTAGGTTGAGACTCTTTCAGCGCACCTTGACTGGTAATGCGGCCAAATGGTATATAGAGTTGATAGGGGGCATCTTTACATCTTTCGCTGACTTAGCCAACATTTTCTTAAATCATTTCTAGTTGCCTGTCTGCTATGATGCCGGAACTGAACTTCTGGCCACTTTTCGTCAGGATAAGGCAAATCACATTTCTGACCATATTCAGGAATGGAGACGGAGAAAGAGGCTCATTAAAGCCGAAATCCCTCTGGAGTACCGTCTCAAGTGGTTTTTGAAATCTTTACAATCTAAGATCTCCAAGGATGTCTCCATGTCTGGAGTCTATTCTGAAGAGCAAGCCATTTTTAGGGCCCAACAATTAGAATTGATCTACTCTCAGTCTGGGATCCTACAAAAATACTTGCCAGATGCTCCTGGGTCTAAGGTTGACGTAGCTAAGTCGAAGCCAGGTCCCCACGCAGATGGTATCTTTGGGTCAGTAGAGACAACTACCGTGAACTTGTTGAATGAATTGAAGCAGTTGTCCTTACAAACTGCTTCTAACAACCAAGTCACATCGTCTAATCCCCCGGCATTCCAAACTCCTTAAATTAATGCCATCCAATATGATAACCACAAAGGAAATCAAAATTCCATTGGGAAAAAGAAAGGATGAGGTAAGAAAAAGAACCAGGATGGGAACCCTGATGCAAATAAATCCGGCAACAACGCTGGTGGTGGTAGAAATGAGTCGAGAAATAAAGTCAAGTTTCCATGCAAGTTGTGCAATGGAGACCACTTAACTCATCTCTGCCCTAAGATTGAAGATGCTCAACACTTGTTAGGACAGTAAGGGACTTCTAGTTCTCAAGCTGTGTTAACTAACCCGTTTCCCCAAGGGCAGCAACTTCTTGCTGGCGCGAGTTCAAACCCTGGAACCTCCGCAGGGGGCAACCAGGAAGGGAAAAATCATTGAATTTTTTCATGATGGGTTCTAATGTCCATGTGGCTACTCGGTCACGTGATTATGGTGAAGCTGAAACTTCCAAGGACAAGACTATTCCCAGAAATATCGACCTTCATATTGAGCGACCCCCTTGTTGAGACTATACCAAGGATACCGAAAGGTTCCGTTAAATGCGCTACTATTAATCCTATTGCCAGGGCCGCCCAGAATTACTCCATTGTGGAGGATCTGGCTCAGAGTCCATGTGCCATGTCTTCTTTAGAGGTTCTCCAGTCATGTCCGGCTCAGCGAAGTGCTTTACTTTCCGCGATTGGAGCATTCGATCCAGCTAATTCTTTAGTGCTCACTTTTGACATGTTAAATGTCAAAAAGTGACTCTCTCATCATATGTCTTTCCAAATAAAGTCTACATACCAGAAAATCAATATATTTTGTACCGTTACTGATGAAGGAGCTTCCACATGCGTCATGTCGATGTCACGCTGGAAGGCTATTGGATCGCCTTCGGCTGTTCCTTCACCCACCATCTTGACTGCATTTGATGGTCATTCTCATAAGCCGCATGAGATTATCCCGTCCTTTCCTATATGTGTTGGGGGGAAGGTTTTCAATATTGAAGTAGAGGTCATAGATGCTAACCTAGACTATAATCTCCTATTAGGAAGGAACTGGGTATACGAAATGGACGCCATTGTTTCAACTTTGTTTCGTGTCATTTGCTTTCCTGATGAGAGGAAATCGTTAAGGTTGATCAAATGGATTATTGTCCAGTCGATCCTCAAGAAAGCTCCGAATCTACTATTCCTTTAGGGGATAACCCTTGCCCGCCTATTGAGAATTTAGGAGTGGGAATGTATTCCTCATTAATGGGTACCTTTGATCTTCCCTCTCCTTTCGCTAAAATCAATGCCATTTCATCATCTAAGGAATCCCCTTGAGAAGAGTCCTTTCGAACTCGTTATTTTTTAGACCCTTGGACCTTGCCTTCACCTACGACCACATTAGTTGAAGGACAAGTAAATGGAATGGAATTTCCTATATCTCTAGCTGAGCTTAGATATCAATCTATTGTAGACTCTGCAGACAACCACCCTGCTCCTTTTTCTGAAGAGGAGTTAGATGGTGGTGTGGCCCAGGCTTGGAGCCTTGATTCTACCTCTGCCTTGGACTACTTAGATTTAGTTTTACCTTCTAAAGAAGCAATCCTTGAAGCAATAATGGGTATAGATCGACCTTGGGAAGACTTACACCATCGTTCGTACTTTCTTCCTCCATTGCAGGAAGTAGAATCTAGATTCTCCAAGCTCTGTACTAGTGATGTTTGTACAGTGTCAAACCCTTTGGCTCCAGCACACGTTCGTGCCGAAGGTAATATGTTGGTAATTTCAAAAACGATACCTATAAACATCTCTAGGGACCCTAACGTCATCAATAATCTCTTCATCGGAATTGAGTGTTCCCCTGAAGAAATTCAAATTTACACCGACCTTTTCAAGAAATTTCGAGATGTATTTGCTTGGTCTTATGAGGAAATGCCTGGCATTGATCCTTCTATAGTTCAACATGAGATCAAGACCTATGAGAACGGAAAATCGGTTCGTCAAAGGCTTCGGCCGGTTAATCCTAGGAAAGCAGCAGCTATCAAAGCTGAAGTTGAGAAGCTTCTAAAGGCGGGTTTCATATACTCTGTTCCTCTTACTGATTGGGTTTCTAATCCAGTCCCTGTTGGTTGAGGGGAAAGTACCCCTAGGGTCCTTTGGGTTGAGACTCTACCAGATTGAAAATTGCTTATTCAAAGAAACACACACACAGCCATTATCTTTACTGTAAGCAAATTCTAATGTTTAGGGTACGTACCTAAGGTCCTACGTTCGAGAAGGCCTTTAGGGTCCAAACCCTTCTTGGAGTTCCCTTCTTCTCCTTTGACTTGTAAAACAAACAAATCAAAGAACACAACAGTACATGGACAAATACTTATACATAAACCATCTTCATGCTATAAAGTTAGTTATAAAAATCTTTAAGTAACTACTTGCATAAAAATTCAAAACAAGAATCTCATAAGCACAAAGAAAGATTGTTTCGGGAACCAAGACGTGTTTCTTTATATAAAGGCAAGTAAAGTACATATAACAGAAAGATTTCACCTGAAACACCTTCAGCAGGCTCCAAGCAAAGCTTCCTCCCAGATTCGTTCCAGCCTCAAGCCTCCAACAAGAGCTCCTTCCAAGTCTTACTCAATGGTGATATAAAAGATGAATGATCACCAATACACATGGAAACAAGGGTTTCTTATGCAAAATGGGGGAAGTGCAGAAAGCACCAAGGACTTCAGACCTGGTCTAAGGGGAAAATCTTAGCATAATAATCTTGCTCTCCTTTTCTCCCTCCCTTAGGCCTTCCCTTTGATGTCTTTTTATACCATCTCCAAAGTAGTTTTTTAGTTAGGAGTTGGTTGGGAACAGTTGGGCCACGGGCACTAACAGGTGATCAGCAGGTAAAACCCGCGATCTCCTCCCGAAAATAAGGAATCATTTATTTTTTTTAAGTGTTTTAATACATACACACGGGTTGGGTATACACAGACCCGCGTGTACACGCGTTTAACTCAGGGCAATGTCGCGTATAAGGGATAAAACACTGTTTTTTAAATTTTAGGACCAGGTCTGGAAGGAGGGGTTGCCCTAGGCCATGAGTGCAGCATCACAAACCATAAAAGTGAGATTTGGAGCTGTAACAGATGCCCCCTAATATATGAGGTCAGAAGGGGAACATGATGGCCGAAATATATTATGTAAGTACATGGAAAGGAAGTCTGTCGAGAAACCTGAGGAGGACTTCACCAGAATTCAGCCTGCCAAGCCACCAAAAGGAGATCAGAAAGAAACACTGTCTGAGGTAGGCATACCCATGCTCAGAAAAAGTAAAGCATGTCCGCATATCAAGTACAAGCGGATCCACTAAGTATACAAGTATAAATGACTGGAAAATACATAATGGATCATTTGATCATAATGGGCAAGTACATGTCTGAATATCACATATAAGACTGTCAATGATGCTGAAAGCTGCAAAAGATCACTGATATCAAAGACTGGTCCCAAAAGGTACCAAATGAACATGATGGAATAGGATGGTACTACACTACAAACTCAGGTGCCAGCATATAGAATGTCGCCATGACTGACTGCAACATATAAGGTGGAGTGGTATCAACTAGCAGCAACAAGAGCAACTGTCAAGTGAACCAATGAATGCTGATACAACCTGAGGTCTTCACCAACCGCCGTGGTACATTTCTACACCATGGGAATAAATGATCTGAAGTCGACCATGTGAGAAATCGTTTGATTACCGGTCATTGATGTATACCGTTAACAAAAGCGAGACTACTCACCGATAATGATAATGAGCGTCAAGGTACCCAGTACAATCTAACAAGTGTGAATAGATGAGCTGAAGTCGAACACCTGTAAGAATCTATCGATCAGGAGACAATGATGGTTTCCCACTGTCGATAGCGAAGGATCTGCCACTAATGACTGCAAACCCCAAGGTACTGCCAAATGGACTCTAGATATTTGCCCCAGAGCAATGAGTCGGAGTCGATGGGGAAAGATCCGCTAGAAGGAAGGCATTAAGGCATCCTCCATCAATCTAGCGCGAGTGTAACCCGTAGGCCAATAATGTGGAAGGAATCGGACGAAAAAGATGTAGTAACCCAACCGAAGTACGTTTCCGGCGTACACAGGATGTGGCTAGCGCACGGCAGAAACCCTCTGAACCAACCAATAATGAAAGCTGACACAGAGGCGAGGTATCCACCAATAGGGTCAAATGGAAACCAAGGTACTCCACGAATCCCAATGTGTGATAATGTATGCTGATTTCGAACACAAGGGAAACCACTCAGTCAAAGACCCGTGATACTGATCGATGCTGAGCACAAGGTGACCTATCAATAATGAAAATAGGGCCAGGGTGCGGCTCTAGGCCTGTCCTTAGAGCAAGGTGTCGTCGTCGATAAGGACAAGACCCGCCAGCAAGAAGTCAATGGGGACCTTCTCAAACTGGCACGAGTAAAGGACCAATATAACTGATGTGATGATAGACATGATACTGACAACCAGGGATGGCCGACTAAAAAAATGAGTCAAGAGACACCGCAGAGAGGCCGACTCAGGCTAACTTCCCTTGAACAAAAGAACGACTCAATGTGACTATGTGGCAGCATATGATGACTTTGTATAAGTTCGCCATGCAGGAGGCATGAACGAACCCTCCATATGATTGGAAGAGATAACCAATCGGGGGAGAACTGACTCAATAACAAGGCTATGGCATACCTAAGTCAAACTAAATCCCACCCATGCGGAGGAGACTTTGTTTTGAGTGCTTTGTTCAAGGGCGACTCGACTGACTCCAGCTGCCAACAATAAATGGAAATAATGTCCCTGTTCCCGCTCTTTTTTGGAATATTTAATTTTTTTGTCTTTTTCTGTTAAGCCGGAAAAAGAATAAAAGAATGCTATGGTACAGTGGAAAGAACGAGTGTCGGTGAAACAGATGATCTAGTTCCTGGGAAAGGAACGTTCCTATGCTCAATGCAGGGAGGTGAAAACTGGTCAGTGACACTCAGAGGTATGTTCCTTCCACGGATCAGGGTATGTCAAGCTGCAGAAGTCAAAAGTATGCAAGGTTGATTTTGCAGATGTCATGGTCAAAAGTTGGCTTAAACACGAGTCCAAGTGAAGCCGGCTCTAGGCCAAAAGGTGCAAGTGGTCAACATGCAATGCAGTGGTACAACTCAACACAAGGGAGCCTCTAGGGTATAAGGCCAGAACGAAGCGAAGAAGCAAAGAGGAATGAGTCTTGATCACATAAGTCATGGCGGGACTACAGAGGACTCCCGAACCTAAGGACAAAAATCTGCATGAGTGCCAAGCGACAATAAGGTACTAACTAGGGCACCCATGATAAGGTAGGCTCTACCACACAAGTCATGATACTTCTAAGCAATGAGAAGGTTCCGCACCATAACTTGGTGGGGTCGATCCTAAGGCAAAATGGAAAAGGAAACTGATAAGTGCATAATGCAGGCGGAAAAACCTAACCTATATGCCAGTTTCGAGAACCAATACCTGTCAGAACGGACCAACCATAAACTTCCAAAGGAGACATCTTCCAAGTTCTGTAAACATAAATAAGAACACTAGATGAGAAGTTAATGCATCCCACATATAAACTTCATATAAAATATTTGTGTTATAGGATACAAAACTTGAAAATGCGTACCTCATATATACAATATGGTACAGGGAACCACGCAGCCTTGCGGCTTACGCATAATAGTTTTGCTGAACAAACCCCTTGCAGGGCTCAGGCCAAGGGCTCCTTTGGTAGTCATAACTCATGGCTTCAACGAGTTCCTCCTGTGAAGGCAAAGCAAGATCTGAGAAATCATGAGAACTACAAGGATCAAAAGAGGGAATTAAAGGGTCCCATGTCCCTATAGGAAGAATCTCTCGGTCAACTGCCGGGACCAAGTCCCAAGAAGGAGAATAATAAGTCAAAGGATCCTTCTTAGAAGCAATTGAACATTGAGGATTCAATGCCACATAATTGACCCATGGTGGGGTAGAGTCTACTTGAACACTTGGAACAAACCAAGGGGCATTCTGCAGTAAAGTCGAATTAGGGTGGTGATTATCAGATGCAAGCTGATCAACAGTGACAATATTCCCATTATGAGGAAAGCACATTACTCGAAAGAGTGAAGACACCACAACATTCATAGCATAGAAATAATCACGCCCAAGTAGCATATTAAAGTCTAAAGGGCTATCAACCACCATCATATCAATTAAGACAGTCTTCCCACCTAAAGTGATAGGCACTTGAGGAAGAACACCCATAGATTCACCAGGCCTTCTATCATAGGCTAACAACTGACTGTGAGCTGTCAACAACTTTGGGGAACCCAAAGCTTTCCAAGTCAAAGAGGATATAATACTTGTAGAGGATCCTTCATCCACCATACATCGATAGACATTTGTGGAATTAACTCTGACCTTTATTTGGAAAGGTGCAGCAGAAGGAAGACGAGGCTCAACAAGACTATCCCAATCAAAGGAAACACTCTTAGCACTTGGAGGGGGAGCATTCGAAATAACCGGAATTCCCCCTATACTAGAAGACTCTGTACTAGAGATCAAACAGACCCTTTTATTGGGCACTTCACCCCCCAAAAGGGGAGTGTAATCGGCCAGCGATTGCACTGGCTCTACCACATTTTCAACCGATGGTTGATGGGATTGATGAGAAACCATATCAGATCTAGGAGCAGAAGTACTTTCAGACTCGGACCATATCCTTTGAACCTCTGGAATACCAGGGCATAAATGAGTAAGATGGTCTCCCTTGCATATCTTACAAGGGAAATTAGGTTTAAAACTTCTACATCCAGGTTTCTTACCAACCTCCATTTCGCCAACATGACTATCAGTGGTTTGCGGAGAGTCCTGAACATGACTTGGAGAGTTCGGTGACTCTTTGCTAGTATGACTTGCAGTGACTAGACTCATGCCCCCAGCATGACTTGCAGCGGCTGAAGACTCATCTTCAACATGACTTGTAGAGGTTGATGATGAAGTGTTAGTGTGACTCGTAGTGACTAGACTTGTGCCCCCAGCATGACTAGCAGAGGCTGAAGGCTCATCTTCAACATGACTCGCAGAGGTTGAAGATGAAATGCTAGTGTGACTCGCAGTGACTAGACTTGTGCCCCCAGCATGACTAGCAGTGGCTGAAGGCTCATCTCCAACATGACCTGCAGAGGTTGAAGATGAAAGGATAGAATTATTCTTCTTCTTTGACTTCCTTTTTCTCCTCTTTTTAGATTTCTTGTGACAAGAAGGAGGAGAAGAAGGAACCCCAGATTTCTCTTTGAGAGAAGATGAACAATGAGCACCCATGTGATGCCCTTGAAATAAAGCATTCAACTGAGAAGCTTCAAGAGCATTCAGAATATTCGGAGTGGACCACAGCCAAACGGGTAGCCCAAAATTCAACCCAGGAATATTCAAAGTGGCCATCAAGGGAGTACCAATGTTTCCAAAGAAAGGAAAAGCACAAGGATCCCCTTTCGGGAGGACACCTTGGTTGGTTTCCACAAGAATATTGGCCATATCTAACTGTTCCAAAGACCCTTCCCCTACGGGAATATAGAAATAACTTTCAAGGAATATGGATAAGCAATCAAAACCTTTGCCCTTGAGGAGGCAACTCCACAACTTTTGAAAGAACAACCAAAAGCCTTTCAAGATTGGTAGAGCGGTAAGCCAGTCACTCAGAACACAAAGTCCAAATGCGACTAGACAAAAATACCTAAAGCCAACTATATACAAGGAACAAAGAGCACACACTATAAAGTCCCTAAAGATACAGCCAGTCAAACAACTTCCAAGTATTTCCGCTCCGGGTGATGAGGACCGGACACCAAAATACAAGAAAGTGGAGTCAGGGGCCTTCCGAAGATAGTCTGGGACAATGACGACCCAGTCCTATCAACGAAGGTAACAGAGGAAGTTACGCTGACCTCCTAACAACAGCCTGCGCTGGTGCAAGCCCCCAAGCTTCGCAAGGGTGCCCTCCAGTAGTACTGTCGAGAGTGATGCAACGTCAACCTCAGGTGCCACGGGATTCCCCTCCGCAGCCACCTGTGTAGATCCCTAGGAGAGGAAACTATGGGCACCAACTCGTCGTAGAAGCCAGGCGGAACAGTCGTGAGGTAAGTTCGGACAAGTAGGAGAGGGGGTATCTCTCTTCCCTGTCTTCACAGACCCTCGTGCTTAACTCCCAGATCCGGAGCTTTCCTGGTCTTCCTAACGCTATTGGATTTTCTCTCGTTATTCAGACTCTTATGTTTGACGTTTTATGTGGCCTTGGAGAGTTAACTCTCCACTCGCCTAATCCAAGGCCCTAAAATCCTAAACTTGTTGGTGTAACTGACTAAAACAAAAAGTTCTAGTGGATTTTAATTAGCGCTTGATTTTATTAGGCTGTTCTTTAAGTCACAAGGTAATGGAGATGAAACTTGTGGTGTTTTTTGACGCAAAAGAAGTTAAACAAAACTTAACTACATGCACATGCACTTTTCGTTTTTCGATGAAAAGTAATCTCTACAGGGTTCAGAGGAACTTCAAATAAAACAAAGTTTTTTGCTTTCTTTTCAGACTCCACACTCACAAAAGCTAACAAAGCTATGTATGCATAAAAAGGGATGCAAATCTATCCTAATGCAACAACTATATGTGAATGCAAGATTTTAAGACTACTCTGCAAACAAAGAAGGAAAGTTGCTCACTTATCAAATTTGTCTTGCCACTAAAATGCTTAGATAGAATATGATGTGCTACCAATCATTTCGTCCAAACAATAAAAACAAGTTCTAAGATAAACACAAAGCACTTTCACTTCGCAAAAAAGGAAATCAAATGAAAAGCAAGTTTAAGAAAGCGAAACTCAAAACTTTCAAAAGATTTTCTTTCAAAGAACAAGCAAAGAAGTCTTTTTCAAAGAATGCTCTCAAAAATAATGACACCAATGATTGATAAATTGGCAACCAAACACTTTTGTGAATTGACACCTTTCAAATGATGAAAACCCAACAAAAATAATTGTGTTTGATATCGCTCTTGACAATCAAAAGCAGCAATGAAAGTCCAAAAGATCAAAAGACAAGTCTCAAGAAAATGGTAACAAACAACTTTCTCGAAATGAAGGAGCAAATGGTCACAAAAATGGTTTCGTTAAGCAAACAAAAGGGTCACCGAAACAAAATGAACACAAAGATTGAATCCAATCTTCCTACTCTGCCAAAACAGAGCAGTCAAGATTCTTAACCAGAAATCTTGTATGTCAACAAACAATGACGCTTGCAATCAACGAAAACAAGACTAATACTCCTTATAACTAGAGAGAGTTCAGAACAAGATGCCCCCTGTTAAACAGAGTACTGTTACTGGAAAATGACTGCTTCAAACTGACCCAAACCACCAGACAGACATTCAACAAAAAGAAAATTTATAAATCCTGAAAATTATGTAATATACGCGCCTGCAGTGATGTGCAGAATGCCTGTACACACGACTGTAACTGAGGAAACCTACGTATACGCGGGTTCACTTAGTTCAACTTGCGTATATACGCTTCTGTAATCGAGAAAAACAGCGTATCTGAAGATTTTCAAGAAAAATAAAAAATACAGACTGAAAAAACTGGAAAAGCTTAGAGTTCAAGAACAGATCAGACAGTCAGAGCCAGCAAACAGAGAGGCTGAGCCTTTATTGGCTTGAAGACTACCCAAACTAGGAACAACAAGAGTGTTGTTCCCCAGTGGAGTCGCCAATTCTGGTTGAGGGGAAAGTACCCCTAGGGTCCTTTGGGTTGAGACTCTACCAGACTGAAAATTGCTTATTCAAAGAAACACACACACAGCCATTATCTTTACTGTAAGCAAATTCTAATGTTTAGGGTACGTACCTAAGGTCCTACGTTCGAGAAGGCCTTTAGGGTCCAAACCCTTCTTGGAGTTCCCTTCTTCTCCTTTGACCTGTAAAACAAACAAATCAAAGAACACAACAGTACATGGACAAATACTTATACATAAACCATCTTCATGCTATAAAGTTAGTTATAAAAATCTTTAAGTAACTACTTGCATAAAAATTCAAAACAAGAATCTCATAAGCACAAAGAAAGATTGTTTCGGGAACCAAGACGTGTTTCTTTATATAAAGGCAAGTAAAGTACATATGACGGAAAGATTTCACCTTAAACACCTTCAGCAGGCTCCAAGCAAAGCTTCCTCCCGGATTCGTTCCAGCCTCAAGCCTCCAACAAGAGCTCCTTCCAAGTCTTACTCAATGGTGATATAAAAGATTAATGATCACCAATACACATGGAAACAAGGGTTTCCTATGCAAAATGGGGGAAGTGCAGAAAGCACCAAGGACTTCAAACCTAGTCTAAGGGGAAAATCTCAGCATAATAATCTTGCTCTCCTTTTCTCCCTCCCTTAGGCCTTCCCTTTGATGTCTTTTTATACCATCTCCAAAGTAGTTTTTTAGTTAGGAGTTGGTTGGGAACAGTTGGGCCACGGGCACTAACAGGTGATCAGCAGGTAAAACTCGCGATCTCCTCCCGAAAATAAGGAATTATTTATTTTTTTAAAGTGTTTTAATACATACACGTGGGTTGGGTATACACAGACCTGCGTGTACATGCGTTTAACTCAGGGCAATGTCGCGTATAAGGGATAAAACATTGTTTTTTAAATTTTAGGACTAGGTCTGGAAGGAGGGGTTGCCCTAGGCCATGAGTGCAGCATCACAAACCATAAGAGTGAGATTTGGAGCTATAACACCTATGGATAAAAAGCAAGGAACAATCCGAGTATGCATCGATTTTAGGGACCTAAACAAAGCTTGTCCGAAAGATAATTACCCCACGCCATTCATTGATCAGATTATTGACGAGTGTATGGGTAATGAGATTTTTTCCTTCATGAATGGTTTTTCGGGTTATAATCAAATTTCTATCTTTCCTGAAGATCAACATAAGACAACCTTTATATGTCCCTGGGGTACCTTTGCATATAGAAAGATGCCTTTGGGTCTTAAAAGTGCTGGAGCCACTTTTTAGCGGGCCATGTCATATGCTTTCCACAACATCAAACATGTCATTGAGGCATACTTGGATGATCTCGTTGCTCGTTCTCGAAAGAGAACTGATCACCCTTGTCATCTTTGATTGGTTTTCGAGCAATGTCGGTTTTATAAAATCCAGTTGAATCCCAACAAGTGCGTTTTTGCGGTTACGTCCAGTCGGTTGTTAGGGTTCATCGTGTCCAATGAAGGGATTCGAGTTGATCCCTTCAAGGTTGAGGTGATAGTTCAGTTGCCTCCCCTGTCCTCAATTCGACAACTTCAAAGTCTTCAAGGGAAGGCTAATTTCTTAAGACGATTTATAGAAAAATATGACGAGATCACTAAAGGGTTCATGCGTTTGCTACGGAAAGGAGTTCCATTTGTGTGGGATGACTTTGCGCAGCAGCCGTTTGATGCTTTGAAAAAGGAATTAGTCTCTGCCCCTCTTTTGAGTCCACCCGATTATAGTAGAGACTTCCTTTTATATCTCGCTGCAGCAGAATCAACCATTGGTATGGTTCTCGTTCAGGAAGACGATGCTCTCGCCGAGCATGTGATTTATTATTTGAGTCGAGGTTTAATAGGTCCTGAACTTCGCTATTCTCCAGTTGAGAAATTGGCCTTGGCAGCTGTCCATGCTGTCCAGCGACTCCGTCATTATATCCTGCTACGCAAAACTTTTGTCTTAGCGGCAATCAATCCATTTCAATTTTTCCTCAGTAGGCGAGTGATTGGGGGCAAATATAATCGATGGGTAGTCATTTTGCAAGAATTTGATCTCAAGTTCTTGTCTGCCAAGTCTAAGAAATCCATGGTTTTCGCGGAGCTAATTTCTGAGCTACCTTGTGGAGAGGATACTGTTTATGAGGAAATTTTTCCCGATGAACATTTATTCCTCATCTCTTCACTCGACCCTTGGTATGGAGATATCATTGTCTATCTCTAGACTTCGAAGTTTCCCTCTACTTTCTCCAAGGATGAACATCGAAAATTATGTCACCTGGCTAAAAACTATGTTATCATCGGTGACACTCTATATCGTCGAGGGGTTGATTCAATCCTTCGGCGCTGTTTAACCTTAGAGGAAGTAGAGTAAGTGCTCAATGACTGCCACAGTGGAGCTTGTGGTGGACATCTATCAGGGCTTGCTACAGCCCAGCACATCTTACGTGCAAGCTATTTTTGGCCTTCACTCATTAAAGATTGTGTGGAAGCGGTCAAACACTGTCACCTGTGTCAAAATTTTACTCGGAAAATGCACGCGCATCCAGCTCCTTTTTTTCCCGTTGTCACCGTCGGTCCCTTTACTAAGTGGGGTATTGATTTTACAACTTGTAATCCGCCTTCAGCGGCGAATCATAGGTACATTATCGTGGTTGTAGACTACTTTACGAAGTGGGATGAGGCCATGCCTACTTATAAGAACGATAGTGACACGACAGCATTGTTTCTTTTCAATCGGGTTATCTCAAGATTTGGTATCCCGAGAGAGATTGTCACTGACCATGGCAGTCATTTTCAGAATCAACTGATGTCCTAATTGGCTCTCAAATTGGGTTTCCGCCAAGAGAATTCGTCTCCTTATTATCCTCAGGCCAATGGACAGGTTGAGGCAGTCAATAAAACTCTTAAGACGATACTCCAACAGACAATCGATAAAAATAGGTCCAATTGGCACATTATGTTGTATTCGGCTCTTTGGGCATACCGAACCTCCGTGAAAAAGGCTATTGGTTTTACACCTTTTAGGTTGGTTTATGGGATGGAATCTATCTTTCCTGTTGAATATGAAATTCCATCTCTTAAATTGGCTCTTGAGCTCCTTCCAGAGACTTCGAGTCTCGAAGAGCACCTACTTCACTTGGAACATCTCGATGAGCAGCGTCGAGATGCCGCCACGATGAATGAGGCTCATAAGAAAAGGGTTAAAACGCAGTATGATAAATCTGTCCGTCCTCGAGTCTTTTCTGAAGGTGACCTTGTCCTGGTCTATGACCAAGATAAGGACACCTTGGGGGCAGGAAAATTTAACCCTATGTGGTACGGTCCTTTCATTATTAAATGAGTTTTAAAAAAAGGGTCATATGAGTTAATCGATTTTGAGGGAAACAAGCTGGCGGAGTTCCAAAACGGGCTCTACTTAAAGAAGTACTTTGCTTAGTTTTGGCCAGGCAATGGCTTCTTTGTACTTTATGTATATTTGTACATATATCGTCGAGAGTTTTCTGATATCAGCACTTTTTGGTCTGCTGTGGCAAGTGTTGATGGATGATTTGGTCTATTTTGGGTTCACCGATGGTGCTAGTCGGCACACTCGGAATCTCGCTTCCGCAGCTTGGGTACTCTATTATCCAACTGGTCAATTGATGGCATCAAGAGGCGTGTGTATCGGTCCCGCTTCAAACAATATGGCCGAGTATACTGCCGTTATTAATTTATTATCCGAGGCAATCTCTCATGGGATCGACTCATTGGTAGTATATCTTGATTCTCAATTGATAGTGTCTCAATTAAATAACATTTATCGGGTACGGGATCCATCTTTATATCGCCAGTATTTAAGGGTGAGGTTGTTGCAAAGATCATTTACTTATATTAATTATTTGCATATTCCAAGATCTCATAATTGGTTAGCTGATTCTATCGCTAATCAGGCATTAGACTGGCACATCAATCATTCATCATAATAAAATCAAGCATCAAAAAGTCAAACTGTATATATATATATATATATATATATATATATATATATATATATATATATATATATATATATCGTAAAATGTCTCGAGTGTACATATGTGTGTCCAAAAATATACAAAATTTGGGACTCAAATGCTCATAATCATGTCTGGCATATCTAATGGCTCGGCTCAGGATGAGCGTCTAAATATGTATCTATCGCATTGGCCACACGCCGAAAAGTGTGAACCCAGTCACGTGGCATGCCAACCACATGACGCTGCATATCCTGAGGAAGGTCCTCTATGGCGGCCATCGGGACTCGGCAGCTCAACCTCGCCAAGTGTTGCTGGACGTTGTTTAGAGTCCGTTCTGTATCCGCGGCCACCTCTTCGGCTCCTCGGCCGCGCCGTCCATGCCGTGGGAACCCATCTGGTCGTACCGCCCCAATATCTGGAACATGATCATCATATCAGTCATTTGAATCTCATCAAAAATATTTTTCAAAATGCATCATTATATTTGAAAAATCCAAAAAATCATGAAATCAAAAAATTCTTACCAATCTCGCCCCATGCTGCGTTCGGTGGTAACACTAGATCAGGATCTCCTCATAAATCCAGCCGAGCATAGGGGTAGTCATCCACGGCGATGATCTACGGATCCCACCAGGTGAAGAAATCATCATCGAAGGTAGTCCTTGGGACCTCCCCACCCCCTAGAGGTTTCATCAGATCAGCCCACCGGCCCATGCGTGGATCGTGTGGGGTGCTGATGGAAATTGCTACCTTGGGGCAGAGTGCGATAACCTTCTCGAAAAAGAAAGTACACAGGATAGTCCCATATCTAGAGTTCTTGGTCTGTCCCCTCCTGATAGAAGTGAGCTGGCTCTTCATGTTGGCTAGGAGAGGAGTACACCAGTCGAACACAGTAGTGAGACAGTCAACTGCCACGCTCATGATGACCCGTGACACCTGATGCAGAGAGGATGATCCGTTCACTCGAGCTATGGTGAACAGGATTATCCTAAGTGACAAACTCGCCACATGTGTGATGGAAATCTGGCTCCCAACCTTCTTGGGATGTCTCGGGCAGTATATCTGTACATAGTCCTCTATCGTGAGGCTACTCCATGTCCTGCCCCGGGAATGTACTACCTCTCCCCTTCGGGAAAGGCCCGTGATAAAATAGATATCCTCCACTTCTACCCTGAGTGGCATCTGATCGATCAGAAAGGCTTCCTCCTCGACGTCCCAATAATCAATGAGCGTCTCAAGCAAACGCGTGTTCGCTTTCATATTTGGCAGTTTGAAAAATTTAAGCAAACCGCATCCCCGTAGGGCATCTAATGCTTCAGGACTATTCATAACTTCATTATCTACCGCTGAGTGCTCTCTTTGACACCACGTGATAGGCATCCTGAGAAAAAATTGATTTAAAACCGTTAGTTTTTGTTCAAAAATGGTTCACGGCGTATAACGGGTCCCTGTGCACACAGTTGCGTATAGGGCCCGCGTGTACACGGGTTCAATATTACCAACTCGCATATACGCCGCAGGGAAATTTTTGACAAAAGTTCAACGGTGGAACATCAATCAAAAATCTTAAAACCTGTCACAATCAATTGCAACCTAAGTATAAGAGTTACGTGGAGGTCTTTGACGAATTTGAATGGTTGAATCTGGCTGTGGGAAGTTTGCTCCTTTTGCTCCAAATCCTTTGCTCTCAAACTCAAATGGTAAAAATGGTGAGTCCAAAATGCTTTTTATAAGTTTTGAAAATGCAAAATTTTTTCAAAATTTTATTTTTTTCGGCCTCATGTGACTTTTAACTTGGGAGCTTGGAATGTCGAGAATGGTTTGTTTTTCAGGACATTTTGGACGTTTTTCAGTTTCGAGACAGTTCCATGACTGCTGACCCGTCATGGTAGGTATCATTTTCTCACTGGCATATAGGTTAGGGACACCATTTTTCCGTTGCATTATGCATACTAGCCTCCATTTGCCGATACATCTGCCATAGGGTCGATCCCATCGTGTTATGGTTCATAAGCCATCTTCACTTGCCAATTCCTTAAATCATGACATGATGGTAGAGCCATCCTTTACATGGGCATCGTAGTTAGCACCTCACTAACATTTGTTGCCCATGCTACTCAATTGAGTAGGTTCGGGAGTCCTCTGTAGTCCCGCCATGACTTATGTGTTGAAGACTCATTCCTCTTAGCTTCTCTGCTCTGTTCTGGCCTTATACCCTAAAGGCTCCTTTGTGTTGAGTTGTACTACTGCATTGCATGTTGACCACTTGCACCTTTTGGCCTAGAGCCGGCTTCACTTGGACTCGTGTTTAAGCCAACTTTTGACCACGAAGACTGCAAAATCAACCTTGCATATCTTTGACTTCTGCAGCTTGACATACCTTGACCCGTGGAAGGAACACACCTTTGAGTGTCACTGACCAGTTTTCACCTCCCTGCATTGAGCATAGGAACGTTCCATTTCCTAGGAACTAGATCATCTGTTTCACCAACACTCATTCTTTTTGCTGTACCATAGCATTCTTTTATTATTTTTCCAGCTTAACATAAAAAGACAAAAAAATTAAATATTCCAAAAAGAGTGGGAACGGGACAGTATTTCCATTTATTGCTGGCAGCTAGAGTCAGTCATGTCTCCTTTGAACAAAGCACTCAAAACAAAGTCTCCTCCACATGGGTGGGATTTAGTTTGACTTAGATACGCAATAACCTTGTTATTGAGTCAGTTCTCCCCCGATTGGTTATCTCTTCAAATCATATGGAGGGTTTGTTTGTGCCTCCTGCATGGCGAACTTTTACAGAGTCATCATATGCTGCCACATAGTCACATTGAGTCGTGCTTTTCTTCAAGGGAAGTTAGCCTGAGTCGGCCTCTCTGCGGTGTCTCTTGACTCATTTTTCAGTCGGCCATCCCTTGTTGTCAGCGTCATGTCTATCATCACATCAGCTATATTGGTCCTTTACTCGTGCCGGTTTGAGAAGGTCCCCCTTGACTTCTTGCTGGTGGGTCTTGTCCTTATCGACGATGACACCTTGCTCTGAGGACAGGCCTAGAGCTGCACCCTGGCCCTATTTTCATTATTGATAGGTCACCTTGTGCTCAGCATCGATCAGTATCATGGGTCTTTGACTGAGCGATTTCCCTTGTGTTCGACATCAGCTTACATTATCACACATTGGGATTCATGCAGTACCTTGGTTTCCATTTGACCCTATTGGTGGATACCTCACCTCTGTGTCAGCTTTCATTATTGGTTGGTTTAGAGGGTTTCTGTCGTGCGCTAGCCACATCTTGTGTACACTGGAAACGTACTTCGGTTGGGTTACTACATCTTTTTCGTCCAATTCCTTCCACATTATTGGCCTACAGGTTACACTCGTGCTAGATTGATGAAGGATGCCTTAATGCATTCCTTCTAGCAGATCTTTCCCTATCGACTCTGACTCATTGCTCTGGGGCAAAGATCTAGAGTCCATTTGGCAGTACCTTGGGGTTTGTAGTCATTAGTGGCAGATCCTTCGCTATCAACAGTGGGAAATCATCATTGTCTCCTGATCGATAGATTCTTACAAGTGTTCGACTCCAGCTCATATATTCACACTTGTTATATTGTACTGGGTACCTTGACGCTCATTATCATTATCGGCGAGTAGTCTCGTGTTTATTAACGGTATACATCAATGACCGGCAATCAAACGATTTCTCACATGGTCGACTTTAGATCATTTATTCCCATGGTGTAGAAATGTACCACAGCGGTCGGTGAAGACCTCAGGTTGTATCAGCATTCATTGGTTCACTTGATAGTTGCTCTTGTTGCTGCTAGTTGATACCACTCCACTTTGTATGTTGCAATCAGTCATGGCGACATTCTATATGCTGGCACCTGAGTTTGTAGTGTAGTACCATCCTATTCCACCATGTTCGGTTGGTACCTTTTGGGATCATTCTTTGATATCAGTGATCCGTTGCATCTTTGAGCATCATTGACAGTCTTATATGTGATATTTAGACATGTACTTGTTCATTATGATCAGATGATACATTATGTATCTTTCAGTCATTTATACTTGTATACTTAGTGGATCCACTTGTACTTGATATGTAGACATGCTTTACTTTTTCTGAGCATGGGTATGCCCGCCTCATACAGTGTTTCTTTCTGATCTCCTTTGGTGGTTTGGCAGGCTGAATTCTGGTGAAGTCCTCCTCGGTTTTTGACAGACTTCCTTTCCATGTACTCGCATAATATATTTCGGCCATCATGTACCCCTTCTGACCTCATATATTAGGGGGCATCTGTTATAGCTCCAAATCTCACTCTTATGATTTTTGATGGTGTACTCATGGCCTAGGGCAACCCCTCCTTCCAGACCTAGTCCTAAAATTTAAAAAACAGCATTTTATCCCTTATACGTGACATTGCCCTGAGTTAAACGCGTGTATATGTGGGTCTGTGTATATCCAACCTGCGTATATGTATTAAAACACTTAAAAAAATATAAATTCCTTATTTTCGGGCGGAGATCGCGGGTTTTACCTACTGATCACCTGTTAGTGCCCGTGGCCCAACTGTTCCTAACCAACTCCCAACTAAAAAACTACTTTAGGAGAGGTATAAAAAGACCTCAAAGGGAAGGCCTAAGGGAGGAGAGTCATGTAAGGAGTTTGTTAAAGGCTTGAGGCTAGAATGGATCCGGAAGGAAGCTTTGCTTGGAGCCTGCTGAAGGTGATTCAGGTGAAAAAATTCCTTTTTATGTACTTCATTTGTCTATAATAAAAGAAACACATGTCTTGGTTCCTGAAATGAATCTTCTTTATGTTAATGATAGTCATGTTTAGAATTCATATGTAAATGGTTGTTTGGATTTCATAACTAACTACCTTTATTTATAACATGAAGATGGTTTCTTTATAAGGTTTTGTGCATATACTGCCGTGTTCTTTGAATTGGTTGTTTTGCAGGACAAAAGAGAAGAAGGGAACTCCAAGAAGGGTTTGGACCCTAAAGGCCTTCTCAAACGTAGGACCTAAGGTACGTACCCTTTACAATAGAATTTGCTTATAATAGCATAATGGCTGTGTGAATGTCTGCTTCTTTGAATAGACAACTTTCAGTCTGCTAGGGTTTCAACCAAAAAAGCCCTAGGGAAACATTTCCCTCCATCAAATAGTACCTGACATCATAAGAATATCTTCTACACTCAACGGCTTAGTTCTGTTATTACCAGTTAATAACCCTTGTTCAATAGGTTGAGGAGATGCTCTTGAAAAAGTACCAGTAAGTGACTGATACCCAGAGGGAATAGAAGGACCGCCATATAAAAAGGTTTCTGGAGATTGAGAAGACATGGACGACTATCTTGACATATTTAACGGAGGATAATAACCCCTAGATGTGGGATGAAAAGGAATGCGAGGTGGTGAAAAACTTAGTCCCGGGTTTTCCAAAAAATTGGTCAATGAAAGATACCAAGCATCCCTCCTAGGTGGACTGTAAAAGATCGATTCATGCTCCCTAAGTTCTATAACTGTTTCATTTTCAGGGATAGGGATACTTTCTTCCGGAGTAACAATTTCTTCAATAGAAATAAGTCTAAAAGGAAGATTTTGGGTAATTACTCTTTCTACCCTGGGTGGACCAGGACCACTGGAAGTTGGAGAGGTAAGTCCTAATGTTGGAGTAGCAGCAGGTTCAGTTTCAGGTTCAGATATTTCATGTTCCTCAGCTAAATCACTAGTAGATGAAAAACTACCAGTAACTTCGGAAAATGAAATAGATTGTGGATTATAATCTGCTACTAGAGCTTGATAATCAGGATGTACCACTAAAGAAGACTCTCCTTCTTCAGGTGACCCAACTCTACTGTCACTAGGAGTTACAAGGGCTCGTAGCCCTTCAAGCTGGCTCGGTGAAAACTCGGGAGGTTGGCCCCGAAGTCTATGGGACTTCCTCAGTAATTCAACCATGATTAAATATTTTAACTACTTCACACACAAACAAAGAAAAATCTCAATGAAAACCACCTACAGCCTCTAAAGAACCAAACAGTTTTGAATCACATGCCTAAAGAATCTAGGAGATCAAACCACACAAAAATAGTAACTTTCCGTACCGAAAACACTAGTTGGTGATGAAATCCAACGTTTCAGAATTCAATACAGAAATGGCAGTTGGAACAGTTACCCCGGCAACCTGCTTAATGAATAGACTGGCACAAGTTTCTCCACTAAACCGTCTCGAGTGAAGAGAACCCCCCAGAAAATCCAAGTGAGTCTAGCCGACATCTGCTCCAGGTACGGTGGGATCTTCGCTCTACTGTCACCTTAGGAAAGAATCCTATAGAATATGGTCACTATGGTTACCAACGGAAACAAATATACCTGGGGGAACAGTCTACGATCCGATACGCACGCAAGGGCAGAGTAACAAGCTCAATCCCCTTGAAGGCTCCTTGACATAATCCAAGGTTTACCAACAAGTGACCCCAGGCTCCTCGACAATGGTCAATCTGAGGTTTACCATTTTTAATACGTGAATATCTTCTATCGTTCCCAATGAGGAAGGATTGATTCCCACACTGGTTCAGATATGATCTCGTGCTTCTCCTTTAAGAGGAGCTTTCCTAGAGCATAGATGTAACAATTGGAATTTATCTCCTACCGCAAGATACAACTACTTGTTTGTTTTACTATCTTGGAGAGTTAATTACTCCCTACTCCAAGATACTAGCCTAAGCTATCTTGGTGATAAAGAGCCCTAGAAATAAAAAGATTACTAGATAAATTTACTTTAAGCGTTATTTTTATTGGTTTTTTCTTAAGTCAAAAGGTGCGGAGATGAAACTTATGGTGTGAAGACTCGACTCCAGATCACTAAACAATGCACTTAAGATGATAAGCAATCTTTTCCCTTCAATGAATTTCTAGCTAGAGAAAAAGTTGAGAATGCAAATGCTTGTAAAAACAAATCTTTCCTTAACAATCAAATCAAAAGAAGAGCTTCTTGTCTTTTCCAATACACTCAAAAATGAGACAACTAGTTATGCTCACGAAAATTTCCCTTTCTTCTCAAACACTCAAACACTACAAAACAAACTTTTTCAAAAGAGATTTTTTTTTTATAAACACTCAAAACTATGGAAAAATCTAATCTTGAGATCTATAAATTCTAATAAACTATTTGAAGTAAAAGCTTACAAGATTTATTTTCAAGGATTTTTTACTTAGCTATAAGCAAACTAAGGACTAATTTGTCCAGAATCACAAATTAGTCAAAAAACAACCAATTTTTGTTTTCTTTTCTAAAAATGAAATCCAAAACTTTCAACACAAGTCCTTTCGAAGTTTCACAAAGAGAAAAACAAGATGGATTTCTCAACAAAGGCAGATTTTGCAAAACTGTCAGACTCATAAGAAGGCCAACAAAAACCAAGGTGATCTAAGGTTTCTAAGGCTTCTAAGCTCTGAGTTACTACAAGACCAAAATGAAAATCAAGCCCGACAACCAAAACTTCTAGGAATTTCACCTAAAACCGTAATGCCAATGGAATGAACCTAAGAAAAGTTCCTGACAAGTCACGTGCAGATCTGGGCAAAGGCGCAAAACACCTAAACAAATCCTAAGCTAACTGAAAGAGAAAATCTTAAGTTTTTCAAAATTTTGATAGGGTCCGCAAGCCCCTAGTTTACCCAGGTGCGGTACCACTCTGTGTGTAAAGCAAAAGTGTGGGTATGTCTGCACTGTGTTACAAGCAGAGGGTGCGGTCCTCTCCCAAAAGTATGAAAAACAAAAAATAATTCAAGATCTACTAAACCTACCCAATCCCACACACATCAATCCAAAAATAGAAACAAAAACATAGTTTCTCAAGTCAAAGTAAAAGCAAAGGAAAAATAAAAAAATTCATGTTCCCAGTGGAGTTGCCATTTTGTCGATCAGATAAGTCGTTCTTGCAGACAAGACCGACCTCCCTAGTATCTAATGATATCTAGCAACAAGCAAACCCAACAAATTCTATCTTTCTCTAAATATGAAATTTATAGATAAAGGCAAACAAGTGTTTTAGGCCTACGTTGGGTCGAGTGCGAGTTTGTAGAAGCCACACTCTATTGATCCAAATGAGCTCCCTTGTAAAGGACCTGCAAACAAAAACAAGCACACACATTAAATAGCACCTGTAAAGCCAATATAATAAAGCATATTTATCATGATGATCAAGGAATTCATGAAACAAATCACATAAGACAATTTGTTGAGAAAAATGAATCTGATTGTATTAACTTTAATCAAAGAAGAACTTTACAACCTTAGTGCCTTGATGTTGTACAAGCTCCTCCCAGGGTCCAGCAAGAATCTCCTCTACTTTGACAAGTTTCACTCTCTTACCAATGAAGCCAAAAGGTATGTAATCTCTCCTCTCAAGCTTAACTAGGAAGTCTCAATTCCAACAGCATTTACCCTCAAAAAATGTTCAGCTTCTAACCTCCCTAGCAACCAGCCCAATGCCTTAATTTATAGTGCAATGGAGGGAAGTTAATATGTCTACCTTCAAAGGGATAAAGCCCTCCTTCAAAGGGATAAACTCCTCTCATCAAGGGATTAGCTCCTTTAGTTTTGGGATGCATGAACCACCTAGGAGCGAACCATCCACGTCAAGATTCATTCTAGAATCATCCAGATTTAACCCAAAGTGAGTTTTTAAGAATAAAATTGTGCCTTTTTGACTTTCACAGGGGTCTGCACCCACTCCTTTAGAGACAGAGCGGGCAAGTCCGCAAGTAACATGAACAAGGGGTGCGGGACTGCAAGTAACAATAAGAGAAAGTGCAGAACCAGAGCTTTATTGATTTTTTAAGGACTTTCTCTCATTTTCAAAGCTTCACATGAAGAGCTGAGGTTTGAGACTTGCTAAGGAGGATAGTATGATTGATGATAGACCCATACTGACTGCAAATAGTCATGGTGACAATATTTTGTGTAACACTTTCCTTAGTAGCTAATATTTTCATTGCAAAAAGAAAGTAAACGATTGTTTATCATCTTAGATTACACATTTAGGAATTGTATATCTACATCAAGCGATGAACCTTAAAGGTAAACTTCTTAAGAAAGATCAACTATAAAATAAACCTCAATGAGCATAAAAATTCTTTGGAACCTAACACACAACATCTAGAAGTCTAGGCTAGAGATGTATTTCGGTGTCATAAAGCCTAGTAACTATCACTTTCATCGTAGGTCAGGTGATTCCTCCTCTTTGAGATGACAAGTGCTAGTACGGACTTGTGCTCCCACGTACCGTCGAGTATATATTGGGAGACCAAAATAGGCTATATCCTTTATCCTTAGGAAGCCATTTCTGCCGCCCTATCAATTGTAATGCACTAAACACAACATTCAGGAAGATTGACTGCCGTACTGTAAAAAGTATTCTGCAGTTTTGCAATTGGTTTAGTATTCCCTCTGACTAGATTTCCAGAGTAGTCACTTTCATTCCTTTTCAGACTCCTTAAAAGAAAAGGTCCATCTGAGCACTTGTCACTTCAGGGTCATAAAAAATAGAAGGCGACTAGAGTCATCTTTAGCTTTTTCTCGACTCTTAAAAATTGAAAAATCCAGTTGTGTCAAAGTGTCATAAAATTCATTTAATTCGAAATAACATTTTCCCCTTTTTATTTTGAGTTGGTCAAGTAATCCGCAATCGTGGAAGAAATTCAATCAAAACCCTGTTGTTCGAGGAGACTAACGAGTCAACTATCTTTGACTCCAAAAATGAAACCATTATGGGCCAAGCGATCTCATTTGACTGGGTCAAAGTCTCCTAGTTTATTTGAAACTTGTGTTTCAACATCCTAAAAGACTCCAGTTACTCCAACTATTTCTGGTATCCCTGCCTCTATAGAAGAAGTTCCACAGTTACAAGAGGACATTAGAACTTATCCTAGTGTAATGGTAAACACATCTATTCCATCTGGGACTGATTCGGAAGGTGTCAACCCTCCAACATCCATTGCTGCAGAGTGTGTACCTTCTTCGGAACCAGAAATATTTTACGGACTTGACGGCCTACCTCTTCCACCTGCACTGATTGCGATAGAAGAGATTGTGGAGTATCTTCCATCCAGTACCCCATTGCATTTTGGGACTAGGATCCACCTATATCCTTCTAATTCAGAAGTTAATCACCCTTCATCGCAAGTTCCTGTAGAATCACTAGGAAGTGTTTTGGATAGACTCAATATGTCTAAAAAACCATCGACATCTAGGACTGTGTCATCTGATATAGCAGTAGCAGAACCTCCTACCATTACTCCGACAATGTTTGCTAGTATACCATCTGTCCCAACTTGCTCTCAACCGCTAGATGAAGTCCATCCATGGACTATTTCGACAGTATGGTATGTTCTCGTTTGTTCGTCCGAAATAATATCTGGAATTTCTTATGTTGAGTCTCAGCAAATTGATCCTTCACAACAGTATCAATTTGGGCAGTCCAGTCTACAAAGACCAAATTTCCCTTTGAACACTGGATTGCTGCCATATCGGGGGCAGTATGCCTTTTCATTGTTCCCTCCAGGAGAACAACCATGTGAGAGTTCACAATAGAATTCAAGTCAAGCTGGAATTGCATCCAGTGGTTAGGTTCCAATACTGCCTCAACAACCAAGAGTTGTATATTCAATGCAAGCAAATCTACCTGTGTCGAATATCCCCACTACACTGGCTATTGTGACGATGTTGCAAGTACAAGTGCTGCTTGTTGTATGTCAACCTCAAGTCTCTTAGGTCATAATACAACAACCTCTTGTCTCCACGACACAACCACAATAGGTGGCTCCTTAACTGAAGTGACTCAAGCTCAAATGGGTACTATCACCCCTCATCTTGGTCAAACATCCAATATTGGACAACAACAAATGGCTTCACAACCATGGCTGGAGCAATATAAACAACTGCAATTCCAGCAAGCTTACCAAGGACCTAAGCAACAAAGCTTTGCAGGTAATGAGAAGCCGTACATTCAAAATGGTCACCATCAATCATATCATAATGGTTATGCCCATCAACTTTATCAAAGTTATTAGCATCAAATACATTATGCTGGTATGAAAAGACCATCTCCTGACAGTCTAACCACTCAAAGAGGGCATCAGAGAATGAAATTTGCAACTGAACAACATGTCTGGCCATAAGATCGACCCATCTTTGCATCTGTGGTTCTGTCAGTACTGGCGGTTTGAGTAAAATGTACTGTAGCTGCATCAGTGGGATCCTCTCCAAGGTGAAAGCGGTCAAAATAGAACCATAACAAAAGTTCTTGGATCTTCCGTTCTTCACCTTGGTAAGTTGTTCTTTTACAACCAGAATTATTGCATCACACCAGTTGAATACCTTTGGTTTAAGGCATTCCAAAGCATACTGCATATAGGATCTGTTGGCCAAATGAAGAGCCATGCTACCAGCCAATCTAGCAAAGGTGAATAAAAGAGTCTTCAAGGACTGGTCAGTGACATCTCGAATACTGATCTTACCATCCCTGCTCAGCTGAGATCCATCTCTACAGAATCGGTGAATATAATCCCTCACGGATTCACCCCATGGGCGGAGCCTGATAGTGAGAGAGGGCGCCACACGATAAACCGGTCAAGAAGTAGATATCCTCAACTATCAAAGGGATGGATTTACCTCGAATTTGGAACACTTGGTTGGTAGGATCCCATGCATAGAGAGAGTATTGCAACAAATTGATTTGTTGCCTCATGTTGGATATGCAGAAGAATTTGAGCAAGCTACAGTTCCACAATGCAGTCACCGTACCTGGATCATGTAAATTAACCATATCCTCTTCTTCATGATCATGTTCATGCCATGTAATGGCCATCTTGATATGATAAATCTCTGAAAGAAAAACAAGAGAAGAATTAGGATCCTGATTCAGGCAAAAACAGGGAAAATTTCCATGAAAAAATAGTGCATAAAATTTCCTTTTTACGCCCATCGCACCCTAGTTGTGTACTAGGTGGGATGCATCTTGACTGGCATGTGGCAAGCTTAGTATGCATCGCACCTTTCGATGTATATTAGGTGCGATGGGGAGAGAACGAATTGTTCAAACCCAAGAGGCTCAGAAAACAGGAAAACATGCTCAAAATCAGAAAAGGAAAGAATGCAATTGAAGAGCTCAGGATTAGCTCCTACCTGGTCCAGACGGTGCTGAAAATAGTCCACATAATCTCCCAGAATCAGCTAATGAAAATCAAGGGAGAAAACACCTCCAGATCTCCAAAAATCCAAAATTTGAATGAAATGGTGAAAATGAGAGGTAAAAACTACTTTTATGTTACTATTCACGTAATTCGAGTAAAATATTGTTGTTTAGCTCATTTTTCAAGCATGTATTTACATTTCTAATCAATTTGATGGAGTAATTGAATAGGCAGTATGACCGTCAGAAGAACATAGTGTTAATGGTGAAATCAACATCTCTAACTATCATCACGAGCAGTTTTACGTGAAGTTCAAGCTCATTAAAAAATAAACCTAGCAATGAGCAAATGTTCCCCCAAAGTTAAAGCTCATTAAAAAATGAACCCACCTTTGGTAAATAACCATTGTGATCGCATAATTATCAGCTTCTGAACCTTGGTCGTGTTCTTACCATCCCCTCCACTCTTTTTAGCCAATCATATGCCTCCATTTGATTGTCTACCCTTTTGAGGAATAGCTGCGATGAGTGATTCTATTAGCCACCTTCTTTACACTATCGTGATTGAAAAGTTCCAAACCTTACCTGGAACCAATTGCTATCCAAAAGACATCACTCCTTCCTCAAAAAACGAGTCTCCTTTAAGCTCTTTTCATCTAACTGGTAAAATATGAAAATATTGCCGAGCAATTGGTCTCTCCATCTCGTTAAAGCGATCGGAAGTGCCATCCCTCTAGATTTTAATCTTTTTGGACATGAGGGATCATTACACAAAAAGATCGAGTGCTTTTCTTGTTCGGATCGTTAAAACTATCAAAAAGTCATCCCTTTCATATTATTTTATACTTTTTTCAGACTTAAGGGATTATATTACAAAAAAGGACTACTGGAGTTGCCTTTACATCTCTTTTTAGACTCTCTAAAATTGAAAATGACTGAGTTATCTTTGTCGTTAAACTGGTTAAAACAATAGCGACAAACTTGTCCATGCAGACAAGAGTGAGTTTCATTTTCGCTAAGCATGTTAAAACATAGTGACAGGTTTGCTCGAAGGGAAAATTATAGAACAAGCATATGTTATCCTCCTCAAGATTGACAAAAATAAAGAGGTACTAGTCAACAATGACTGGGGAAAAAGGGAAGAAAACTTGAATAACTTCATTGGTAGTCAGGTTGGGTTATTCCGTTCACCGGTCATATCACCATTGGTCCTCCGTACCATCCATCTTGGGGTTAACACTACCAATCCATTTCAGTGTCAACGATATGTTCAAGAGAAGTCGCTCAGAGAATTCACCAACCCAGCTAATGCCTCATCCCCTGCAATACCTTCACTCTCCTTTTTTCATGACTGCCACCCTGAAACTTGTATCATCAGATCGTTTTCACCTCCACAAAATCATTTGCTCTGTTCCATGTCGTATATGTGGGATTCATTAAGGCCCTCCTACAACGAGTCACTTCTTGTCAAATCAGATCATTATCCAAGAAGTCGACTTAGGAACAACCCTTTCAGTACTTTGAAACTTGCATGCCTCAATGGCAAGTTTCTCACCTCCGGTGACAGGTTTACATCAATGGCCTTCGACCGAAAGATTTTGCGTGGTGTTCAACATCAACTCATGTATTCATAGCACGTCAATTGTACTGCAGTACCTTGAGGGTCATCATCATTATCGATGATTCCTCTCACACCTATTAATAGCCTACATCATTGGCTGGTAATCAGGGGATGTCTTTCCATATTCGACATCAGAACATCTTTTCACATGGATTGACTTGTACTTCGGGTGAAAATTGAATGAGTTTGAAGACCCTTGATCTAGTTTCATCCATCCGGGCTGCAATATATTCAGGGAAGTAAAGACATCAAATGTACATCATTGCTGCACAGATAATCATCCAATCAAAGGGATGATGGCTCTATCAGAATCATCAGTCTACACTAAGACGATTGTCTATCCTATGTACATGAAAATGAATTTATAAAGCTGAGCATGGGAATGCCCGCCTCGGCTAGATCATGGAAATATGATGAAGATAATTTATTGTATTGTATCTTATTACAGGTCACCTTCCAGTTCGAAAAACCTCGGATCCTCATTATAAAGCATTTCACCCGACATCAGAAGATTTACGACCTCATGCTTTAGGGGGCAACTGTTATAGATATATTTGGGCACTGCAACCACAATCACATATGTCCATAAACCATGATATTCTAAACCCCTAAAAGTGTTTTTTCATACCCTAAAGGAACAAGGGCAGCTGATTACGTCATTTCCCAGAAGTTCTCCCTGAAAAACTGCTCAGAACTAGTCAAAACTGGACCATACAGAATTCTCCATGCTGAGGGTGCAATGCATCTCTCCTATTACACACAGGGGGTGTGATGCATACTGAAAATCCCTTCTGTAGGGTGCAATGGGTGAGAGCAGACAAATCGCAGAAGCAGTTTGCTAGGTGAAAACTCAAAGAATCTTCTAGAAACTGCTTGTATGACACTTGCCTCTCTGAATTCACCCAGGGATGAGTAAGAGATCATGAAATCTCCAAGTGGAACCAAGAAATATCATTGAAATGACACTAATCAAAATCCCAGAAGTTGACTCACTCTCCTACGAACATCTATATATGGATCCCTCATCCTAGAGATCCAGAGGCTAGAATTTTTTAATTTGCAAGGAAGTGTCGTTGGTTTCTCTTTGAAGACATTGTTGGGTGATCTTGCTTTGTATGAGGTGAGGAGGGCTTTCATGTTGGGAGGATGATGCTGGATCAGATAGCTTGGTTGTAATCCTCTCTTCTACTACTTCTATCAATAAAGCTATTTGAGTTTTCCTCCATATGCTTGTATGTCATTGAATCTTGTATTTATATATGCATTTATATGGTTAATGTATATTTGATGCTACATTGTTTATGGTTATAGATCTCTATGCTTTGATGGTATTTTGCTGCTTTGACTCTACAGGTGTTCTTTGAAGTGGGATAAGCAAGAAAAGTGTGGCGAAAGCTCTGTCAAGGGAGAGAGGAAATGAGCAAGGAGACTAGGGAAAGACTGAGGTTGGTATTCTCTGCTTCTCTCTCATTTATCTCTCATAAAGGAAAACACAATTAACTTTAGTTTGTTTGTTTCTAAGATAGCTACCCATCTTAGTGGGACTAGCAGCTCTGAATGGACATTAGTTTTCCCTATAACAGTTGGGTAGGAGGATATAGGATTAATTTCTTGGACATGTGCCCATTCTTTATGGTCATGTTCCCAACTCGACAGCTGATGTCGGCATTGGTTGTAGCCAACTAGGGTCTTCCCAGAATGAGAGGATACCCAGTGAGATTTGTCTTTGGCTAGAGAACTAAGAAATCAACAGGGTACTCCCAAGAATCAATGGAGACCATCACATCTTCCACAATCCCCTCAAGGGTCACGGTGGAGTGGTCTGCTAGCTGTAGCATGGTCATGGTCTTCCTCAAGGAGCCCTAGAGGTTAAGTTTGAGCATTGTTTCCTTTGTCATCACATTAATGGCAGCTCCTAGATCAATCAAGGTATGTGGGATCATGGTGCCATTGATGTGGACATCCACTACTCGGCTTCCAGGGTCCAGATATTTTGGACAGATTACCTGCCCTAACATCAGGTGAGACAGTTGTCCTATGATATTGATGGTTGGGGCATATCTCTTGTGCCTTCCTAGATGCCTAAAGAACTTCTTTTATATCAACCTATTGTAGATAGGAACATCTTTTATGGCCTGGAGAAGTGGTATCTTCACACATAAATGTTTCAATTATCCCAGGAGTTTAGTTTCTTCTAGGGTAGGCTGGATTGTCACGGATAGTCTCTCAGGAAAGGGTGTAATTGCTTTAGGTTCACTTTCCTCCTTATCTTCCTCAACCTCCCTGGGTGGAGGCTGGCTATCTGGGAGAACTTTCCTAGATCACAAGTTAATTTCCTGAATCTCCACAACATAAGTTGGGCATGATGGTTCCCGACTATACAATTGTTGAGCATGTCTGTTATTTGGGTTTGGATTTGGTTGCGTAGGAAGTTGGGGTTCTTTGGTGGAGCAGGAGGTAACAATTGTGGTTGGGTAGGTGGTGGAGGAAAAAGAGCAGGAAGAGATTTGTATTGGCACCTCCACCCCTGATGAGATGCATTCCACTGAGGTTGTGGATGAGCATAGGATTGAAATGAATGGGTGGCTCGTTGGGCATGATATTGAGATGTGAAGGACCAATGAGGAGGTGTGGACTAGGAAAGATGAGCAGGAGGGCCCCAAGAAGGTATGGAAGTGACTTGGTTGGGGTTGTAGTATGCCTAATATGTCCCTTGCATCCCCTGCTAGTATGGTATAGGTCCATGCAACCTTCTTTAGTTTATGTAATAGAGCTGTCCAGTGACTCCCTCAGCCCCTTGATATACAACTTTATGTCTGGGAAAGGAAGGGCACTTATTTGTAGAATGATTCTCTTCACAGACTGAACAAACCTCTATAGAGTTCAATGGGCTTTCATTCCTAGGATGCCTCCTAGTGCATCTAGTGCAAAAAATGGCCAAAGCCCTCTCTGCTTCCTCTTATTTACTTTTGATATTTAAGGTATCCATTTGCATGGAAAGAGTCTGCAACATCTCACTCTTGAAGTCTTCTAGCATGTTTCCAATTTATCCTTTAATGGATGAGTTAGAGGAAGAGGTACTAGCTATGGGTTGACTCCCCCTACCTTTCTTTCTGGCTACTCTAGAATGGTTTCTAAAGACAGTCTTTATGTCTTTATAGGATAGTTGGTAGATGTCTCCCCCATCCAATAGATGGAGGGTGTCTAAAAGATCTTCCCGAATTCCCCTGAGTAGGACCAGCTTCAGAGACTCAGGGTCAAGTGTACACCTGACCCTTTTGTAACTGAGATGGAACCTCTCTTCATAGTATTCTAGGGACTCATCACTTCCTATGGTCATTCGTAAAATTTCTTCTTTAGTATCTTTTGAACTACAATAGTCTCGATAGGGAGGCTTGGCTCCCAAAACTAGAGATAATCATTAGTCATCCTCCACTTACTCGGCTGCCTTCTAGTGCATGATTCAACTACTTGTACTCCGAGCTAAATCAAGGGGAATTCGAAGTAAGGAGTAAAAAATGAGGGGGATTCCCTCCTATAAGTCCTCTCCTTTGTCCACTTCGAGTTATTGCTGCCATTTTGTCCATTGGATCCTTGACTTTGACCTCAAAACTCATCAATAATCTGCATTAAGTACATGTTAGACCACATGGCACAATAACTAACTCAACTCACTCTATAAGCATAAATATAATCAGAAAATCATACAATAAGCTAAGAGAATGGTTGGGTTGACTATGTTAGGAGGTAAAATGAGCCCATATAATTACCCATTTATGACACTCATCACTTAGCATGGACACGTGGAAGCTGGTGTGTAGGATAGGGTGGAGCCTGGTCCAAACTACTTACTACCTTTGGGTCCTCCTGAAATCCTGCCCATTTTGTTATTTCCCTTTTATATTAAAAATGTGTTAAACAATTAAAATCCCGTAAAAATGGCTTTAGGCAGATTTGAAATATTATGCATTCTCATTCACAAACCCTTTCGAGTCCACTTTTCATCACATCAGTGTTTCCCTTTGTATTTCATTTAATAAACAAAATACATGAAAATACATTCAAAATTCCATTTGGTGGATCTCAAGTCTTATGAAATAGTGTTTATATTCCCATTGGGTACAGCTAATCGCATCAAATATATATGTGTGTATAATCACTCCTCTATGTAACTCCGATTGTGATATCATGATGTGATTGATCACAATCGCATATCGTGACAACCCTAGGTCATTTGGTGAGCACTCTATTGTTGTTTTCCGATGCGATGTTGTGATGCAATGTGGGCAGTCGATCAGCGTGCTTGATCAATGGTCCTCGTTATCCCCACTGATTGCTATCGCAATACATATATATGTGTCGATATCCTCCGATAGCCTTTGCTTATTGCGATTTTCTGATCAGATTTGGATTGTTGATCGGCTAGATCTGACAGCTACTATGCATTCACTGTTCAAGCCTCCAATACTCTGTTTTTCACTGTTTTCTTGTGTTTTTTGCCTCCCAATAGTGTTTTCTGTTGTTTTATGAAGGTTTTCCCATGCGATAATTTTGATCTTTTGAATGATTTTGAAGACTTAGAGAGTATTCTAGGATCCATTTGGATCAGCTAGTAATTTGGGATGACAAGTATCTCAACAACCCAAAAACTAAGGAATTGTGTTGTTAGCACACACTCGGATCAACATGGCAGGATCCTTTACTAGATATCTTGAGTTTGCTGGTAGATGTAATGAAGACATAGAACAACATTGGTACCTTTGTAAAGCTATATGGAGAGCATGCCAAACGCTAGATAATGTCAAATCAATTAAGTTCTAGACCACCTTAAGGGAAATAACTCTATGTTGGTTTATAAAATGGGTAAAAAACACTAGAATCCCACAATGGATGATATTAAGAGAGCCTTTGTTAACAATTCAAGGAACCACAAACTGACCAATAGGGATTTCGGAATTATGGCATATCAAGCAGAAGGAAGGTGGAACTGCATGAGATCAGATCTCATGCTCATGGAAGAGAATTCTAGATTGATGCTCATGTTGCAGGATTCTAGATTAAGGACATAATGCTAGATCTAGGTTCGGATGTAAACATTCTACCTAGAAAGACATGGGAAGCACTGGGGAAGCCGCAACTTAAAAATTCACCAATACAATTGCAGATGGAAAATCAATATTGCATTTTTCCCATTGGAAGGTTGGAAGATGTAGAGGTGGATGTAGCTGGGGTGAAGACTTATACTAAATTTGAAGTAATTGATAAAATGGGTGATAAGGACCCATATCCAACACTTCTTGGCATCCACTAGGCATATGAGAACTATGCTATCATCGACCTAAAGAAAGAGTTGATGATTTTTGAAGTAGAAGGAATGTGGGTGATCCAAATTGGATCCTTAAACACTCTTATAGTTTCCTAAACTCTGTAAAACTCATACCAAAGTTTTAAAGTGCCATGGATGTTGAGATTATCAGAAATAACCTCTAGAAAATGACAATTTGTGGTTAGCACAGAGCAACAAGGACCCTTGGTCAAGTGTGCAGACCATTGGCCCATGGTAACCGCGTGCTGGAACAAACTGGAAAAATGGGAAGTCAGATCCAAAAATAGAGGCAGTTGCTAAAGCGCTAATCGCTTATCACAGGGTGTCCCCCTTAGTGAAGGAAAGCCCCGAGCGCTTGGTCACAGGGAAAAGAATAGAACCACATGGAAATCGTCAATTCTATCAGAAGGTGGGCCCCACGGTAAAACCGATAGGATATCGGAAGGCCCTCAAGTAGTAAGCGGGTTCGTCTGAGTCCCGCACGATTCCATACAACAGCTGACACGCGCCCAGTGGATGAGAAAGAAACTTGATCTCATCGCATGGGTAAAGGGCATGCTACTTAACCACGTGATATGGATAGAGACCGTAGGATCTGGAGACCCCAGATCAATGGCGGAGAAGCAATCCGATGGATGACCGAATTCGATAGGGAAATAGGCTGAGGCAAATAAGATTTGAGATCCAGCATTACCGATGAGTTGGCAGAGGGAACAGTTTCACGGGCGATCTTGGAGCAACAAAAATAACGACCGTTCAAAGAGAACTGACACTCAATTCGTGGGGAAACATGTGGCCACCTCTCTGTGAAGTGTTACAGTGATGATGACGCAGAGTAGGGGAATTCCAACAGAGAGAGGTAGGAGATCCAGAGAGTCGAGAAGTAGAAAATAAAAATCAGGGAGAAGATTGGATTTAAGCCATGAACACATAGAGAAAGAAGAGAGGAGAAGAAGTGGTAAAAGAGAGCAAAGAGAGAGAGAAGCAAAAAGAATTGCAGAGAACAGAGAAGTTAAGATTACCTGCTGAGTAAAGGTAGCATTGACAAATAGAGACAGAGAGAGAGTCTGAGAGTCTGTGAACTATAGCGAAGGCTTGAGAGGTTCAAGCAAATCTTATGTGTATACCTATCAAGTATTGAGTACCAAATTAGTCTCATACCACTAAGACTAGTTGAGGTCAAGATTCAGTAAGGGGATTCTGTGTACTCTAGAGACTTGGTGAATCCAAGTACAGTCCTACTGATCATTATCTATTAAGTGAGACTCAATTTGGGCTCACTATTGTAAAACTCTGCTTTTTAAGACACAATAGAAAGGCCACCACTGAAGGCTGGACCAAGAGATGTAGCCCAGGAGGATTGGGTGAACTCCTTATTAAATTTGTTGTATTTATGTGTTTTCTTACTGTGTTCTCTTACTGTTTTAGTGACTATGTATTTCACAATATTATCAATTTGTTGCATAAAATAACATAGACATCCCCTAGCACATAAGTATGTAATACCTTCATTAATTAACTGAGATCATTCAAAAGTGATTTCAGATCAAGTGGTATTAGAGCTCCTAGGTTGTTAAGGTTAGACAAGCTTGTACTGGATTTTTTTGTTGAATGATAACTAGATCAAAGCTTAAATTAGGAGAAGGAGAGTTGGTCAAAACTAACCCAGAAATTGGAAGAGTCTATCCTAAGAAGAAAATGTCAGAAGAAAGTCCCTTGGGACCAAACCCCCAATTCATAGATAGTTTCCTGGCCATGAGGTCTATGGTAGAGGAAATGTACAGGGAGTTTAAGAAAGGTAAAGATGAAGATTCATCACACTCTAAAGAAAAAGGAGAAGAAGAATCTCTCCTCCATGACCACTTAGAAGGCAAAGGGAAAGAAGAAAACTTTCTCACACCTCCTAATAGCCCTGAAAGTAAAAAGAAGACATATTTGATTAAATTAGATGTTAAATTTGATTTAATAATATATGATGGAGAGTTGAATGCAGAGAAGCTGGATAATTGGATCAAACAAATTGATGTTTATTGCAGAGTGCAGAGTATTGACTCAGACAAGAGTAAGATTCAGGTGGCCAGCCTATGCCTCGGAGGCACTGCCTTGGTATGGTGGGAAGGCAGGACACAACCTAACATGAAGAAACATGGTAAGATTCTTTATGTCTGGAGTGAATTTGTTCCTGCAATGAAAAAGTAGTTCTATCCACTAGCTTACATGTAGCAAGCCATGATGAGTTGGAAAACTCTTTTCTAATTGAAAGGGAAAAGTGTACAAGGTTACACCCAAGAATTCAAGAAAAGAGGTTTGATTCTAGGAATTTCATTAGACTCACCTAAGACTCTGTTGAAGTACATAGGTGGTCTACACAGCTACATGAGGCACACTATCCTCATGTTTAATCCCACTAGTATAGATGAGGTATCTATGCAAGTTACACATCTAGAAGCTAGAGTAAAGAATGAGAACCCAGAAGTTGGAGGATCATCCAAGTCCATTGTAGCAAGAATAAGGAGAATAGAAAACAGAAATGGAAAGAAAGGAAGGCCAACACTGCACAGAAAATCAAGTCTTCATGCACTCACTGTAAGAAGGATGGGCATGATGATGAGCACAGTTGGATTCTGCATCCGGAGCTGAGACCTAAGAAGTTCGAGGGCAAGAAGAAGAAGATTTCTGCAACTATTCAGAAAGATTTGGGGTCGGATTCAGGAGATGAAACAACCATTGCAACCATAGGTATAAAAGGTAGAAATTTTGAAGCATCTACTAGTAATTCTACACAATCTATTAATGATGAAGAAAATGAGAGAAAAAGACATGAGCTTTTCCATATTCGAGTTATTTCCAAACATTAAAAGATTGATACTTTGTTTGATAGTGGCTCACAAGTAAATTTAATTTCTGAAGTAATTGTAAAGAAGTTGGGATTACTGACTACACCTCACAAGAAACCATACCCATTAGGTTGGTTAAGTGATAAAGCACAACTACAAGTGACTAGACAATGTGAACTTAAGTTTTCTTTTGGGTCAGCATTTGTAGATGAGGTTGAGTTAGATATAGTTCCTTTGGATATATGTGGAATTGTTTTGGGAAGTCCCTACTTGTATGATAAAAAAGCTATTTTCTATAGAGCTGAGAACAAGTATCTACTCGTTAAAGATGGAATCAAATACTTTGTAAGGGCTCATAAGCTCAAGAATAATTATACTCTCATAAACTCAAGGCAGATGAAACAAATTGTAAATTCATGCAAACAATTTTTATTGATTGTTGTAAAGGAAAAGAAACCCGATAAAACCAATGTGTTTGAGGGATGCTAAACAACAAGCTGATTTAGAAAAATTTGTTTCAAAATATGATATATTGTTTCAAGAACCTAGAGGTCTACCACCCAAAACAGAAATAGTGCATGATATTAATTTGCATCAAGATGCTCTATTGCCTAACATCAGAATGTATAGGTTGTCCGCTTTGGAGAATGCAGAAATCAAGAAGCAGGTGAAGGATTTGCTCGAGAAGGGATTCATCAGACCTAGCACATCACCATGTGGGTCTCCAATCATTTTGGTGAAGAAGAAAGATGGCTCGTGGAAAATTTTCATTGATTACTGAGCACTGAATAAGATAACAATAAAAAATCGTTATCCTCTTCCTCACATAGATGATCTATTAGATCAATTGAAAGAAGTTGTTTATTTTTCCAAGTTAGACTTGCAGAGTGGATATTATCAGGTCAGAGTTGCAGAACAAGATGCATGGAAGACTACTTTCAAAACAAAACATGGATTGTATGAGTGGCTGGTTATGCCTTTTGGCTTAACTAATGCTCCTGATACTTTCATGAGAATAATGAATGATGTACTCAGACCTTTTCTTGATGTTTTTGTTGTTGTATATCTGGATGACATTCTTATATTTTAGCAAAAAGTGGGAAGAACATTTAAAGCATGTTAAGCAGACATTAGATGTTTTGAAAAGAGAAAAAAATTATGTTAAACTCTCAAAATGTGAATTCGACAAAACACCTTTGAATTATTTGGGACATATAGTAGGGGGTGGCGAATTGAAGATATATCCCTCTAAGGTGGTAGTCATTGTAAGCTGGCCTAAATCCAAATCTACTACAGAAGTTAGAAGCTACTTAGGAGCATCCCAATATTGGAGAAAGTTCATTTCTAACTTTTCCTTAATTGCAGCCCTTTTACATGCTTTAACAGGATTGAACAAGGTGTTTCATTGGGGAGGAAAATAGCAGAAAGCCTTCGACACCTTGAAAGGAAAGATTAGTGCAACACCAGTACTAGCACTACCTGATCTTCAAATACCATTTGAAATCCAAATGGATGCCAGTGACTATGCCATGGGAGCAGTGTTGATATAGCACGGTAAACCCATATATTATATTCTGAGACATTTAATTCTATAGTAGTTAATTATCCCACATATGATAAAGAATTGTATGCATTAGTACGGAGTGTGAAAAAGTGGAAACATTACATAATGGGAAAAGAGACAGTTATGCATATTGATCATCAACCACTTCAATATATACGCTCCCAAACTAAGTTGCAGCAATCAAGACACTATAGATGGATGGGTTTTCTATAACAGTTTCATTTAGTCATCACATATAAAAAGGGCATACACAATAAAGTTGCTGACATGTTATCCAGACCAATTATAAATGCATCTACTATACTTAAGCATAACTCAGTATTGCATGAGAGCTACATTGAACAATATGCTCAAGATATAGATTTAAAAGATGTATATGCAACTTTAAGTCAAGGCAAATGAGTAGAAGAATTGGATTATCACATTAAGGACCAACTCTTGTATCATTGTCGGAAGCTATGCATTTTGCAAACTGAAAGAGGAAAGATAATTCGGGAAGCACACACTTCTCTAATATCATGTCACTTTGGTGTAAGTAAAATGGTTGCACAACTAAGAAGATTTTTTATTGGCCAAAATGAATGAGGCAGTTTCTAGACATGTAAGAGGGTGTACCATGTGTGCTAAAAGCAAGCCCAGCAATAGAAAACTAGGCTTATACACTCCACTATCAATTCCTTCTCATCCTTGGGAAAGTGTTTCCATGGAATTTGTTGGAGGACTGCCTAAATCTAGGAAAGGTCATGACTATTTGTATGTTGTTGTAGATAGGCTCAGCAAAATGTGTATTTTGATACCTTGTAATAAACAGATTACAGTTGAACAAAGTGAAAAGTTGTTCTTTTAGCATGTACGGGTTCATTTTGGATTACCCACTTCCATTATATCTGATTGAGACACTTGATTTGTTGGGAAGTTTTGGTAAAGTTTGTGGGAACTGATGGACACCAAACTGAAGAAAAGCATAGCCTTTCATCGACAGACAGATGGCCAGACAAAAGTGGTCAATAGGACAGTGATCTAGTTGCTCAGAGGCTATTGTAGCAAGCATCCCAAACTTTGGGATGAACATCTTTGTTATGTGCAACATGCTTACAACCAAGAGAAACATTCTTCTACATAGAGATCTCCTTTTGAGACCTGTTTTGGTTTCACACCAGGGTCTCCCTTGGATTTTGACTTTGGTAAAGACATAGCAGTTGATGGACATAGCGATGTGGACAAGGCAACCAAATTCATTAAACAAATACAAGAGATTCACCAAGCAGTATAGGAACAACTGGAAAGGAGCCAAGCCAAATACAAGGCAAGGCATGACAGGCATCAGATGGAGCATAGTTTCCAAGTTGGTGATCAAGTTTGGTTGTATATCAACAAAGACAGAATACAAGGTGAAGGTAAAAAGATAAATCCAATAAGGTATGGACCTTTCAAGATACTTGAGAAAATTGGTGAGAATTCTTTTCACCTTGATTTACTAGCTTACATGCAGATCTACTCAGTCGTTAATGCAGATAGCTTGAGACTATTTGAACCTTCCTTAATTGAAGATCCCGAAGAGCAGAGTCAATTTCCTTCTATTGATGATCTGTTACCTGAATATCTCAATGAATTGCAGGAAGATATAGTTCTGGATAGGAAGGTGAGGACGACGTGCAGTGGAGATGTTGAGTACCTCAGGATTGGACTCAAGGGTTCAAAGCCAAGTAGTGCAAAATGGATAGAGATTGGACAAGTGAGACAGCTATACCCTCACTTAGTCGATGCTTGAAAGCCAACTTTTGGTGGTCCAAAAGATTTTTCAGTGGGAAGGCTGTGATCCGACTTGGATCCTTAAACACCCTTATAGTTTCCTGAACTCTGTAAAACTCATACCAAAGTTTTAAAGTGTTATGGATGTCAATCTTATCATAAATAACCTGTGTACAATAGCAATTTGTCGTTAGCATGGAGCAACGAGGACCCTCAGTCAAGCGCGTAGACTGTTGGCCCATGGTAACCCTGTGCTGGCACAAACTGGCAAAACAGGAAGTCAAATCCAAAAATAGAGGCAATTTCTAATACACAATTAGCGCTAAAGCGCTAATCACATATCGCAGGGCATCCCCCTCAGTGAAGGAAAGCCCTGAGTGCTTGGTCATGGGGAAAAGCATAGAACCACATGGAAAATGTCAATTGCGTCAAAAGGCAGGCCCTGCGCTAAAACCGGCAGGATATCGAAAGGCCCTAAAGTGGTAAGCAGGCTCGGCTGAGTCCCGTGTGATTCCATACAACGGGTGACATGCATCAATCGGATGAGAGAGAAAACCACTCTCATCATGCGGGTAAAGGGCATGCTACTTAACCGCGCGATATGGATGGAGACCGTAGGATCTGGAGGCCCCAAATCAATGATGGAGAAGAAATCCAATGGATGACCAGATTCGACAGGGAAATAGGTTGAGGCGAATAAGATTTGAGATCTAGCATGACCGATGAGTTGGCAGAGGGAACAGTTTCCTAGGCGATCTTGGAGCAACAAAAATAATGACCGTTCAAAGATAACTGACACTCAGTTCATGGGGAAACCGGTGGCCACCTCTCTATGAAGCATTACAGTGATGATGATGCAGAGTAGGGGAATTCCAGCAGATGGAGGTAGGAGATCCAGAGAGCCGGGAAGCAGAAACGAACAATCAGGGAGCAGATTGGCTTTAAGCGACGAATAGACAAAGAAAGCAAAGAGGAGAAGAAGCAGCAAAAGAGAGCAAAGAGAGAGAGAAGCCAAAAAAATTGCAGAGAACAGAGAAGTCGAGCTGACCTGCATAGAAAAGGCAACATCGATAGAAAGATACAGAGAGAGAGTCCAAGAGTCTGTGAACTCCAGAGAAGGCTTGAGAGGTTCAAGCAACTCCTCTATGTATACCTGTTAGGTATTGAGTACTAAAATGGACTCATACCACTGAGACTAGTTGAGGTTGAGATTAAGTAATGGGAGTCTGTGTACTCTAGAGACTTGGGGAATCTAAGTACAGTCCTGGTGATCATTATCTATTAAGTGAGACTTAATTTGAGCTCACTATTGTAAAGCTCTACTTTTTAAGACACAATAGAAAGGCCACCACTGAAGGCTGGACCAGGAGATGTAGCCCAGGAAGATTGGGTGAACTCCTTATTAAATTTGTTGTGTTTATGTGTTTGCTTACTGTGTTCTCTTACTATTTCAGTGTCTGTGTATTTCATAATCTTATCGATCCGTTGCATAAAATAACATAGACATCCCCTAGCACATAAGTCTGTAATACCATCATTAGTTAACTGAGATCATTCATGAGTAATTTTAGATCAGTGGATAATACAACTGCTAGATCCATATCAAGGACCAAGGTTCACAGAACCGTGGATGACCGAGAGGAGTCTTAAATGCTAGACTAGTTGTACAGGATAACATAAGGAAAAAGAGAAGATTACATAAATCCCATAGTAGGAGGATCAGTTAGTTGGAGGAGTATCCAAACCTCAGAATCTAGTTCAGAAGCTGCTTGGGATGCATGGAAGCAAGGATGATACAAAATTGATACCAGACGTTGTGCCAAGACATGCAGGATAAACTTGAATGGGGCAAAGGTAAGCAACTATCCTACATTTCACGGTATTGAATCCATAGACATTTTTAAAAATAAAGTAGATAGAAACATAAGAGAATATCACACAGTCCCATTATTAGATATTGCATTACATGCCACCCTAGAAAGGTGGTGGAAAGTGCATCACAACACGTTGCGTGAATGGGATACTATCAAGCGAGCTAGGAGAGAGAGGTTTTGTCAAGAAAGAGACCGGACACATGACAAGGTGAAGTATAGAGGAAACTTAGATCCTATAAAACATTTAGAGGACTACACAGAAAAATGGGAAAGGGAGAAGGTACCAAAGGAACTTTGGGTACATTTATTCATACACACCCTAGCTACAATCTTGCAAGCATGGTATACATAAGAGGAAATTCGTAGATAGATAGTGGATTTGGATATCATGGCTGGCCAATTCAGTAGTTGCTTCTCATTCAAGGATGTTGATCAACGCATGACTGAAACCTTGTATGCTATTAAAGGATCATATTTACTCCAAGATAGCTATGGGAAGACTATGTTGATGAGAAATTTCTACAGTATTTTTATGAAGCAAGGTATCCAAAATATATGTCTTGTGGAAAAGTAGACATGGAGCCAAAGGAGGATGATCTAGAATGGTTGAGACACCTAACATTTCAAGAAATAGAAGGTGAATAAGATATTCAAGAAATCCCACAGGAGATTTTGCACATCTACTCCCAATTAAACTTTGAAAGCATAACATCGGATAAAATGATAAACCCAATATGGAATCCATTGGAGATTATTGGGATGAGCAGACAACTAGGGAGATCTTCGATCTACTGCGTGAATACGAAGACTTATTTCTAGCCTTGGTAGCTGAACTAAAATGGATAAAAGGGGACATAGGAGAAATGAAAATTATGTTGAAACCATATACTCATCCAGTCAAGCACATGCCATATAGGCTAAACCCAAGAGTGAAAGAAAAATTCAAGAGAGAGATTGACAAAATGCTAAAAGCCAGACTTATATTCCCAGTGGATGAAGCGGAATGTATTAGCCTGATTATGATACAAAACAAGAAATATGCAATGGAGATAAGAGTCTTTGTAAATTCTTGGAGTCTAAACAATGCATGTATACATGATCCCTTCCCAACACCATTTAGCGATGAGGTACTAGACAACATTGCGGGGAATGAAGCATACTCCTTCATGGATGGATTTTCAGGCTATCATCAGGTTCATATAGCAGAAGAGGACAAGAGGAAAATGACTTTTATGATAGAATGGGGGTCATATGCTTATCATACAATGTCATTTGGTCTCGAAAATGCAACAATAGTGTTCTCAAGGATTTTCATAGCTGCCTTTACAGACTATATTCACAATTTCCTAGAAGTATACATGGATGATTGGACAGTATATAGTTTGCTAAAACAACACACTAGTCTACTACAGGTCATGTTTTAGAGGTGTAGGCAATTACAGATTTCTTTAAATTTAGAGAAGTGCATCTTTGTGGTTCCATTCATAACATTACTTGGTCATATTGTTTGCAAAGATGGGGTGTGTGTTGATCCCACGAAGGTTGAGAAAATTATAAACATGGTACCACGTAGTAACATAAAACAACTGCCATTAGTACTAGTCCACACAGGATATTACCATTGGTTCATCCAAAATTATGCTTCGATCACAACTCCTATGAAAAAACTGCTGAGAAAACAAAACTCTTCAGGTGGATAGAAGCATGCCAAGCAACATTGAATAGATTGAAAGAAAAACTGGTAAGTGTCCCTATTCTTGTACACCCTAATTGGAATAAGAAATTTCATGTACATATTGATGCCCTAGGAATAACACTAGGAGCAGTACTGGCACAACCCGGAGAAAGAAATATGGATCAGCTAGTTTACTTCCCTAGTAGAAAATTGTCAACAACAAAAAAGAACTACACAATGACAAAAAAAAAAAAAGCATTGGTTATGGTTTACTCCCTACAAAAATTCAGACACTATCTATTGGGAGCACCATTCAATTTTTTCACAGATCACTTGGCTTTAAAATACTTGGTGAACAAGCCAGTGTTAGAAGCCAGAATATGTCGATGGTTACTGTTGTTCCAAGAATTCACATTTGAGGTGGTCATAAAACCAAGAAGGCTAAATGTGGGGCCAAATCACCTATCAAGGCTAGAGTCAGGAGAGAATGGAGGACCATTGGACGATCAACTGCCAGATGCTGGCTTATTTATGATAGAGTCAATTCTAGACTACTTGGAGGAAACTGTTGCACTACTAACAACATGACGTGGCCCAGAGGGACACGCGTCAATGCAAAAGTTTCACCTAATAGTATGAGCAGTATATTATCAATTAATCACAAGACATATATACAATTTGGGGCTCAATCAAATTCTGCAATGCTGTTTGCTTCAACATGAAAGGCAGGAAGTGTTATGGGAGTGTCATGCTGGAGTTGCAGGAGGCCATGTTGGAGGCAAGGCTATGACAAGAAAGATATAATAGGCTAGGTTGTGGTAGAACACTATCCATAAGGACACTAAAGAATACAAAAAGAGGTGCGATGTTTATAAGAGAGTTAAGAAGCCATCAGATCGAGATGAACTACCCTTAAAACCAGTTCACACGGTACAAATCTTTGAGAAGTGGGTGGTATATTTCATCAGCCCTATCATGCCACATGCCACCAACGTGACATTCACATGCAAGATACATCATAATCGCTATAGAGTACGTCACTCAATTGGAAGAAGCGGCATGAGTCAAGGATTGTAAAGCAATACAATAGCAAGATTTATCTTTGAGTGCATTATATCAAGATTTGGATATCCAAAAAGCTTAACCAGTGATCAAGGGATGCATTTCATTAATGAAACTATTGCTTCTCTCCTAAATAAATTCAAGATTTAACATCAAAAAAGTTTCCCGTACCATTCACAATCTAATGGAACAATTGAGGCATTTAATAAGATACTAGAGAGGGGATTGATAAAAATTGTATTAGCAAACAGGGACGATTGGGATGAATGGGTACCAGCAACCTTATGGGCTTATAGAACAACAACAAAATAGACACACAAGTAAACACCATTCTAATTAGTCTACGTTAGGGAAGTGGTAGTACCAGCAGAATTCATCCCAAGAATTTTGATCTCTCAAGCCACCAAGATGACAAACGATGTAGATTTGAAGGAAAGAATGGAACAACTGATGGAATTGGACGAATCAAGGTTCTTAGTGGAGTTTCACCAGTCAGTGGAACAAAGGAGACAGAAGGCTTGGCACGATAGACACATCAAAAAGAATACCTTCAAAGCAGGGGATCATGCTCTACTATATGACAGTAAGTTCCAAAGGTTTCCAGGAAAACTACAAATGCATTGGCTAGGACCTTTCATAGTTGCAGAGATTAAAGATTCTAGAGCGATAAAGTTGGCTTAGCTAGATGGGATATTGTTACCAGGATGAGCGAATGGCACACACATGAAGCCTTTCCACAAGCTTGGACTTGTGCCATCAAATTGAAGAGGCTCTCAGAGATGAGACTGCAGGTAGGTTTCTCAATATATATATATATATATATACACACATATATATATGTATACATATATATATATATGTATATATATATATATATGTATATATATATATATATACATGTATATATATATATGTATATATATATATATATACATGTATATATATATATATATATATATATATATATATATATATATATATATATATATATATATATATATATATATACATATATATATACATATATATATACATATGTAGATATATATATATATATATATATATATATATATATATATATATATATATATATATCTACATATGTATATATATATCTACATATGTATATATATATATGTATATATATATATATATATGTATATATATATACATATATATATATACATATATATATATATATATATATCTAGTCGGTGTACAATATGAGTCACATAAATCAGTCGCATATTCAGTTAAAGTCCATGGTTTTATTTTTAAATTTTTTCAGGAAAAGAAAATCTAATATGGTTGCGGAAATAAGTGCATCCCACCACAACCTACTTGTGGTCATGGGGAGGGAAATTCACATGTGCTAAGAGTCTTTTTCATCATACTGCACACATTTTCCATAATAAGTAACTAATAATACACATGGCAGATGAAGTTTCGTAAAATCGTTTCTCGTTGGGGAATAAATCAACTAATAACTATCCATCATTATAGAAGCTTTATTATCGATGTGGCCCACTCTATCCTTTACCTGTGCTACATCATATTAGTCAAATCCAAGTCACCAGACAACGGAAAAACATGATTAAGATGCATAGGGAAAGTTGTTGTAGTAATTAGTTATCAAGTCCAATAAAAAAACATCGTGTCAAGTTTTATCTACTTAATTTGCATGGCAATGCAGGGAGTTACAAAATTGCAAACACAGGTGACAGAAGAACTTCAAATTTTCTCTGAGAAACAATAACCTTCGATAATAGTTGTCTACCAGAGACGAAGAGCGATGGAAAAAGGAATTATTTCAGTTCCAGAGGACAAGCTTGATGAGTGAATTACAATATTGGAAAATCCATATGGAAAATATGACAAAGCCACCTTAGTGGACAATGATCTCATGGATTGCTTCCAATTCCCAGACAAAAGAAGGAAGTATACACAGAGGAAGTTTTGAAGGAAGATGGAACCATGATGACAAGATTCAAAGAAGGTTTCAGAGGTCTGTAGAGATCAACGTTAATTAATCTAAGGAGCCTACCTGTTTTCGGCACACAACTGGCTGCAATGTAGTGCACGAAACTCCTAGCTAGTAGAATACATGGAGGATCGTTGTGGCTGGATAGAGAATATCCAATTCATGTCGATGATATCCATCATCTAATAGGGATTTCTGCAGGAGGGAATGCAATGAATACAATGTTCCAAGGAGGGATGAAAAGAGAAAAGAAAGAAGGAGACAAGGACTATTATGAGAAATACAACACAAAGCATGGGGAAATGCATGAAGATTGATATTATCAGCCAAGATGAAATAAGATTATCCTTCTATATAATATCAGGGAAAATAACCAGGAATTTTGCAAGAAATGAGTGAACCCTAGATGAAATCTCAGTTACAGAACACTGTTGCAAGGGGGAGGTACTAAACTGGTCCACTTTTGTCTTGAATGAAATTTTTGAAGCCTATGAAGACATTTACAGGAGGAGCACAAACTTCATATTTGGATACATAGTAATGACTCTAGCAATGTGGAAATGGCGACCACCAAGTGGAAGAGAAATGTTGCAAATTAGATAAGACCAGCCCATAGCACTTAGGTATGACCCGTGGAGAATATCAGGAGACCCCAAAAACAAGGAAATAAATGAGGTAGCCTTTACTGAATGGTATGAGTTGATGCTAATAACAATAAGGTCAGTAGAGAGGATACCCAGACAACTACTCGATGAATTTTCCCAAGATGTATGGTTTGGGATCACCCATGGGCACACATACCTCAGGCCGAAATGTGTCCATCTAGAGACATTTCAAATGTGGCAACGAAAATTTGGCTTATCAGAAACAACATTCCATTCTGAAGTGGGTTTGTGGCCAGGGGTTGCTTGCGAGATCACCGACGAAAAATATAGGTATCTATTTGACAGAATGAGGTCATAGTCACTAACACGAGAATCATAAGGGAATAGCAGGAAGCGACAAGCAGAGGAAGGCATAGAACCATTGGTTATTTAGATGGAGCAGCGGATGTCTTCACTTAGACAAACCATTGTGAACTTCACAGAACCATCAGGTGAGGTAACAAAATCCATATCCTTTCATGGTTCTACTTTGTTTACTCCAATTAACACCACTCCTCTAGTGGTAGCAATGCCAAGTGTTTCCCCCCATGTCCAAACAAAGCCAACCATCCCGAAGCCAAAGGAGAAAAATGGAATTAAAAATACTATTACAAAGAAACCTAAGACAAATCCAGTAATCCCAATTGTCGACCTCATTGGCAAGGCTGGTCAATTAGTCTTTGCATCCCCAGTAGTTGAGGAAAATCCTCAAACCTTGTCTACAGTCTCATCGGGGTCATGGGATCCATCCCCACATACCGCCTCAACCTCCACGACCCTATCCAAAACCATCCCCCCTAGCACACAGGTAGCAACAGACGAAATGGAAGTGGATTCTACCCACCAGTTCAGTGAACCTTCACAAGGAAATGGTGCTCAAACTCCCTTACTAGTGTCCCTAATTCTAGGTTCGGGCCCACTACTAGGGGATGAGCCAATAATATCCAACCCACATTTAATGGGAACCAAGCAGGACTAGCCAACATTTTCTATAAATTTCCTGTTGATCCCACACCCAGTCATTATTTCACCTACACCTTAGTTCACCCGCCTTTGCAGCCAACAAACTCTCAACCATCACACTCAGACCCATTCAAAGTAGTTTTCCATATCCCAATACAATGCAGCCAGAGACACTGCAACATTGGTTGTCCATGTAGTTATTTGGGTTCATCCAGTAAGATGCATAGAGAGCAGAAAAATTGCATGATGACCTTATCCGTGAGCATGAATAGCAGAAATGAAAACTACAGGAGGTCACAGAAGAAAGAGACCAGCTGAAGAAAGAAAATAGTGATCTACAAGCATAGGTAGATAGGGTTATAAACAAATTTTAGTCACTTTGGCTGACGATAACAAAGGTTATTACAAAAGCACCTGAGGATTCTTCATCTTGTACCTTGGCTACCTGTTGCGATCACATCTAGGTAGCATGCTCCAGTTTAGTAGTGACAAATGCAGATATGAAGAAGAAACTGGAGACAATTAGAACCACATTGCCAGATCCAGTAGAGATGTATGCTTGAATGATATATGAGAAGATTAGCACTATAGAAGCTACCAAATAATCCCTTACCGAATCTCTTGCTGATGGGTATGCCCCAATGGATAAATTACATCACTAGTCGGGAAGTGTACCCTCTAAGGGAACAAATCCAAGCTTGACTAAACGAGAGCAAGGAATGCACAAACTACACTTGAGTGCAAAATATTGATGAAGAAATCACCACAATTCAGGCTCAACTTGATAAAATAGAGGAGAAATCAATAAGAGCTAAGAATAAAAAATAGAGACCTCACACCTTCGGTCCACTTACATGTCCTTTCCCTAAAGGAAGTCTGCAACTACAGTGAAGAGAAATGGAACAAACTGCAAAGTAGTAGGGCAAGCTAGCTAACATTAAGCATAGTGGATGACTTTATCAGATAAGCTGACACCATAGTGATGGCATGACAAATGACACTTAACGACTGCAATAGTTTCAGGCAAGAAACAATGAAATGTTTTCCTGAATTGGGGCCTTCGTTTGGGAAGGAGGGTCAGTAGATGGAAAGCAAAGCAAGTGGAGCACCGACCCCTCAGCAGATTATGGAAGAAGCAACTGAAGTTGTAGCCCTTCAAAGGGAAGAACAAGAGAAGTCATTAATAGAAATACTGGTAGAAACAACAACAGGACTCACAACGCTAGTGATAGATTAACTCGGGGACAAGTCAAGGAACTGTGGTTGGGGCTTGTTGGGGTCTTCGTTTTGATTTTTCAAATTTTTTTAGATACAAAGAAGGAAAAGCAGGTGGCGGGAGTAACGGTAAATTTGTGGAAAGGACAACTGGGAAAGGAGACAAGAATATGTAGTCGTGGGACAGTTATGGCAAGGTGTTAGGAGAAAGCAGAAGTAGGCAAGTAGACAAAGAGGGGGATGAGAAGAAACCAAGGGGAAAGACAACCATATGAGACTGGAAATTCAAGCAGCGGAGCAGAGGATAAAAGAGAAATACCACAAGAAGAATGGCTTGTTGGGTTTTGAGGTCTAAGGAGGTCCAGGACATAAAGGAACCTGGTTGGAGGATTGGGACAGTCATAGGGAGATCAAAACATGGAGAAAACTGAGATATAGACCTTATGGAACCATGGTATTTCGTGTATTCTGTTATGGCTTATGTATTGAATATTCTATTGGATTAATATTAATGAGAAATCAAACTGGTTTCTTGGCATTACATGTGTATTTGGTTATGATTCATGGGTGATCCAGGTGGATATTGGTGGCCACCTACCAAGTCCACTTGGACCCCCCACCATTGTTTATTTTAGCTTTTTAGTTTCCTTAATTATAGCACAATTTACTATTTTTAGCAGTTTTTCGGGTCTTGAACTTCCGTAGCCGTTTTGAGGCCCTAAACAACATTTTTTGGGAAAACCAGGAGCAACATGGGTCCATGGACCGATTTTTCTCTTCCCAAAGTTGTAGTTCTCGGATAGATATTTCTAACGAGATACTGTACGCATCAAATGGAGATCATATGCCAAAGTTACAACCCCGGGAAGTTGATGTACCAATTTACCTAAACGGGGCCCATAGTTTGGTGTTTCATCTTCTAAGGTTAGGTTTTTGGATGTTTAGGGTTTTCCATTGTTCCTCAACAATAAATAGGCCTTCAAGCCTCAATGTAACACAGTTCAGAGGCATGGAGCCACCACATCTCTTCTCATAGATAAGCTACCATCGCCCTAGCTGGTTTATTTCCATTTCTATTTGTAAGCATATTTCAGTATTTTACATTAATGAAATGAAGTATTATTTCCACTACATCTTTGTGTATATGGTTATCTCTGTACTTTGTTGTGTTCCTGTTTAAATGCAGATTAGTGGTATCAGAGCGGTCTGCTTTTCTTCTCTATTTTTCTTTGCATGTCCCCAACAAGGTCAGGATATAAGGAGTTAGGGCTTGAATTGGTCGAACCTTTGCAAGATCAGCCTCACAAATCCTGACGGCCTCCCATGGCGGATGAAAAGAAATATGAGGGGGTAGTAGATCCTATCAAAATCTTGCTCGAAGAAGCCCTCGAACGACAAAGGAACACGATGATGGACAACATTGCCCAGATCCTTTAGCGGCTACCCAGGGGCAACACATCGGTTTCCAACAGCTACTCTAGAAACGCCGCACTGTTGAAGGTATAAGTTAATTTTGAAATCCCCATATTTAAGGGTCAGATAGACACATATGCCATCGATAAATGATTAAATCTACTAGAGGGTTATTTTTCTGTTCATGATTTTTCTAGTTGGGAAAAGATTATTTTCGCTCTTCTCAAAGTAGCTCCCCATGTCAAGGACTGGTGGGAAACCTATTGCGAGCATAAGGATGAAAGTACAGGCTCACTATTTTCAGCCACACCCACTTGGAATTCATTCTAGAATGCCATCAAGGAGCATCACTACCCTATCAGAAGCTATGAGGATCAATACATAAAGTCGACCACGCTGTGGTAGGGAAGGGACCAAGATGTGTTGGAGTTCACCAATATTTTCCATACCCTTCGCACAAAGTTGGGTATCAAGGATTCAGAGTAGAATTTGGTACTCAAATACCATGTATGCCTTCACAAGTACATCCAGGAAGAAATATAATTCCTAAACATCTCCTCGCTCAGCACAACATACCGATATGCTGTCAGGGTTGAGAAAAAGTTCAAATAGAAGAAGCAAGACTTTGGATCTGTGAATCTGAAGCAAGGGAAAGGTGCCCCTAAACCGTGGAACAAAGGTCAAAGCCAAGGTGGGGTAGCCCAAGATAACCAGCAAAAGCTGCAAGCAAAGAACAACATCGTGAAGCCGAAAAGGGACATGGGAAAGTGGTGTGAGTTCCATAAGAGCTCCACTCAAAACACAAGTGAGTGTTGAGCCAAGCAGTCACTGGTGGCTAAGCTAAAGGTTTCCGAATCAGGCAGGTTCCAACTCTGAGTCAGAACTTGACAGGGGGAATACAAATGGAAGCAGATAATCGATGTGGAGCCCAATGCCACTGTTACCACGACGAAGATCTAGAAGGAGGAACCTGAAGATCCAGAGGAGGAGGAGCGTCTCATCCACTCCTAGATGTGGGTAAAGGGCTCTCCGCTACATATCATTTTCCGTAGAGGGAGCCAAAAGAACCTCATTTCAGCAGAGGTCGTGAAGCAGCTGGGCTTACCGACCACAACACATCCAAAACCATACACCATCGGGTGGCTTCACCAAGGATGGGATCTTCGTATGATCCAGTAGTGTTGCCTTGCATACAGCATCAAGCCCTTCACAGACGAGGTATTGTGTGACATTTCTCCCCTTGAATTTTGTGATGTATTACTAGGACAACCATACTTGTGGAAGCGACATGTTGTGTATGAATCAAGGCCCAGTGCTGTTATTGTTACTTTGGGAACTAAGTTGTATAAGATACTAGAGGTAGCACCACATACCGCCATCTCTTTGATTACTGCAAAACAATGCAGTAAGCTCATTTCCAAAATTGGGAAATTTGTTTTCTTGATGATACACCCCCAAGGAAAGAAGAAGATGGTGGCCACGACCTCTGGACAGGGCCCCTCTGCATGAAAACTACAGATGGACAAGGTCATGGAGGAGTACGAGGACATCTTCACCTCCCCTGCAGGGGTTCCTCTACACTGTCAGGTCAAGCACTCCATTGATCTGACCCTAGGTGTGTCGCTGCCCAATGGACCAATCTATCGGCACTTTGTTATGGAGAATGATGAAATCAAGAGGTAGATTCAAGAGTTGCTGCAGAAAGGTCACATCTGTCCAAGTTCATCGCCTCGTGGGAGCCCAATCATGTTGGTACAGAAGAAGGATGGGACTTGGAGACTCTATATTGACTATCGGGCATTGAACAAGATCACTGTCCATAATAGGTACTCGATCCCACGAATTGATGACTTCTTGGACCAATTGAAGGGGGAAAATATTTTAGCAAGATCGATTTGAAGTCAGGATATCACCAAGTACCAATCGAACCCTCCGATGTGTGGAAGACTGCCTTCAAAGCCAAGGAGGGTCTGTTCGAATGGTTGGTGATGCTATTCAAATTGACGAATGCTCCTACAACCTTCATGAGGCCCATGGATGACATCTTGCGGCCATTCACCAATTCGTTTGTAGTGGTATACTTGGATGACATCTTTATCTTCAGCCAGAGTTGGGAAGAGCACCTCCTCCACATCTGACAGGTTCTCTAAACACTGTGGCAACACAAGTTATGTGCCAATTTGGAGAAATGGAATTTTGACATGACCCAGGTTCAGTATCTGGGATACATTATTGATGAAAAGGGGGTGCATTTGGATCCTTCCAAGATCCAAGTCATTCGAGATTGGCCATCTCCAACCACTCTGATAGAGCTTCAAAGCTTTCTAGGTCTTGCCAACTTCTACCGCAGGTTTGTGTTGTGATTTTCTCATATCACTTGACCCTTGAGTCAAGTCACCAAGGGAGGAGAAAAAGTAAAATTCTTTTGGTCTGAATCTCACTAGAGCACATTCACAAAGTTGAAAGATCACCTCTGCATGACACCCGTGCTCACATTACTAGACTTACAACAACCATTTGAGGTCGAGATAGATGCCTCTAACTATGCTATTAGGGTAGTCCTTACTCAACACAAGCATCAAGTGGAATATCACAGTGAGACACTTTCAGACATAGTCCAGATGTATCCCACTTATGACAAAGAGATGTATTCCATTGTGTAGGCCTATTGACAATGGAAGCATTACATTTTGGGGAAGGAAACGGTCATCCACACAGACCACCGACCCCTGCAGTTCATACAGACCCAAGGGAAATTGCAGAATGACCGCCATCAGAAGTGGTCCACATACCTGCAACAGTTCCATTTGAATATCAAGTATAAGAAGGGTAGCACCAACAATGTTGCATATTGCCTCAATCGACCACCGATCATGGTGTTGACCACTGTGCACAACTCTTGTGGGCACGAGACTTCTGATTGGCCACTTCTCTACAAAAGCGACCCAAAATTTGGCCACACATACCAAACACTCTTGGAGGGTCAGCATGTTCCATATTTTCACCTCTAGGATGCCCTGTTATGCCACCTGGGTCACCTTTGTGTTCCTTCAAGTGAGCGTGCCAAGATGATTTTGGAAGCACACTACAGTCAGGCTACTGGACATTTCGGGGTCGAGAAAATGGTGGCAATACTGTAGAAGTATTTCTGTTGGCCGAATATTCAACATGATGTCAGGAAGTACATTAGATCATGCATTGCCTGCACCATTGCCAAACCGTCCATCAAGAAGCAAGGCCTTTATACCCCGCTGCTTACCCCTAGTCGACCTTGGGAATCCATCTCCATGGATTACATGTCAGGTCTTCCTTCCACTAAGCATGGAAACGACTGTGTTTTTGTTGTCGTCTATAGGTTCTCAAAGATGGCCATTATGGTCACCTGCAAGAAGAATATCACAGTAGAAGCCACTGCTAAAATCTTCTTTGAATGAATGTGGATACACTTTGGGATCCCAAAGTCTATCATCTCAAATTGGGACAACAGGTTCCTTAGTACATTTTGGTCCAATCTTTGGTCGATGCTGGACAACAAACTCACTAAGTCCACAGCCTTCCATCCTCAAACTGATGGCCAGACAGAGGTTGTCAATAGGATGATCGTACACATTCTGTGCATGTAGAAATCAAAGCATCCACACAAATGGGACAAGAGCATCCCCTATGTTCAACACAGCTACAACCGAGCTCTCCACAGCTCGAATGGCTATAGCCCTTTTCAGGTGGGCTTGGGATTCCAACCATTATGTCCCATTGATGTGGCCATGCCAGTTGAAGCTACTCATGCAAATTCAGCTCATGTCCAGTTCGAAATAGATAAGGAAAACAGCTTCATTGAGCACATCCAACATATTTTCTAGCAAGTCCATGACATTTTGGAGAAATAAAATGCCAAGTACAAGCAGCGACATGATCAACATCGGGTGCCACACAAGTTTTATGTGGGTGACAAAGTCTGGTTGCATTTGCGAAAGGAATGCCTTATAGGAGCCTATCTGAAACTCAGACCACTCCAATATGGTACTTACACCATTACCAAGGCTATGGGAGACAATGCATTTGAGGTCAACATTCCTCCCTTCCTTGGCCTGCACCCAGTGTTCAATGTGGACCACCTTCGGCCATACTTTCCACCATTACTAGACACATCTAACATTGCATAACAACTCACACCCACAGAGTTAAATCCAGATTGCATGGAACAAGCCACAACTGATCGGATCATGGACACACAGATCAAGCATAATCACCATTAGAATATCCAATTGTATAGAGTTGTCAAAGTAGGCCAACTCCTTCACCAGGGCAAGTGGCTCACCAGGGACCAAGTTCAGCAGAAGTTTCCTCATCTCATGGAGGAACTCAATGCAATGGGGACCATTGCTTCCTAAGGGGGGAGGAATTATCCAGGTGGATATCGGTGACCACCTACCAAGTCCACTTGGACCCCCAACATTGTTTCTTTTAGCTTTTTAGTTTCCTTAATTGTAGCACAGTTTACTATTTTTAGTATTTTTTCGGGTCTTGAACTTTCAGAGCCGTTTTGAGGACCTAAATGACATTTTTTGGGAAAACTGGGAGTAACATGGGTCCATGGACCAATGTCCTCTTGCCAAAGTTGTATTTCTCGTATAGATCTTTCTAACAAGATACTGAGCGCGTCAAACAGAGATTGTATGCCAAAGTTACAACCCTGGGAAGTTGATGTACCAATTTACCCAAATGGGACCCATAGTTTGGCATTTCATCTTCTAGGGTTAGGTTTTTGGATGTTTAGGTTTTTCCATTGTTTCTCAACAATAAATAGGCCTTCGAGCCTCATTGTAACATAGTTCAGAGGCATGTAGCTGCCACATCTCTTCTCAGAGATAAGCTACCATCACCCTAGCTCGTTTATTTCCATTTCTGTTTGTAAGCATATTTCAGTATTTTACATTAATGAAATGAAGTATTATTTCCACTACATCTTTGTGTATATGGTTATCTCTGTATTTTTTGCATTCCTGTTTAAATCCAGATCAATGGGCCTACTAATCTTTTTATATTGCGAGTCTATTCTAATATTAGAATGATCACCACAACGATATGTTGTTATGATTAATGTATGTTTTGAGTTGTATATAGAGAAATGGTTAATATATCTTTGACATTATACTAAACCCTTCTTAGTTTTGGTCACAGCACACCTCAGGTGAGACTCCTTATCCCTTTGGGTAAGGTGAAAATGTCAGCGTTTTCCTAGACTACAACAGACCACTGTTGACCCTTGTGCTTGAACCTAGGGTCTTTCCCTTATGTCATTTTTGTGCCAACATTCACCAAGGTGATTGCATTTCTAAGTATGTCTGCTTAATTGTGCTCTACCCACCTCATTTGTTACCCTGTCTTTATTGATGAACCACACAATAATATTAAGATACTTGATGCCCCAATCCTGCATCATATCAACAACTGTGCCTATAACCTTTAGAACCTTCAGGTTTTCTTGAGACCTTTTTATAATTTCTACCAAGGGTGCCATCACTTCATGTAATAGAATCAGCTCACTATATAGATGCTTCATTATGTCTTCCATTAGCTTCAATTCTTCAAGTATGTCCATTTGAAGCTCTGGTGTGTTGACACTAGTAGAAGACAATCATTGGTTCTTTATGGAAAGATGGTGAACCTATTGTTTTGCGGCAACTTGATATTTTCACAACTATTCATTTGAAGTCAAGAGATACTCGATGTCAACCTTTATTGTTTTCACAAAAGCCACATTCATCGCTATGACTACTCAATTATTCATCCTAATGTTGGATTCTATCACACTCTTTACGGCTATGGAGACTAGATTAATAAGTTCATTAGGAAAATACCTTCACCTTTCTTGTATAGTCCCCTTCTTCAGATGGTCAATGGTAAAGATGGATATATCCATTACCCTGTCATTAGGTGGAGGAAAAATTCCCATTCTGTTGAATGGGAGATGTATGCCTGTGAGAGGAGGGTTTGACTGAGTGTCAGGCTCCTCTAGAATTGGTTCAATGTCTTCTTCCTCCTCTAGCTATGCTTCCATGCCATAGGCCTTCTATTATTCCTGCATTCTCTATGTGGCTTCCTCCTCTTGTTTGTTCTGCAATCACTTCTGTTGTTCCTCTTCTTATACTCTCTTCCTATATTCCTTTGCTTTATGATTTTGTAAGATTTATTCTATTTGTTTCCTTTGTAGCTCCTATACTTCTCTCTTCTTTAACTCTTCTTCCTGTTTCTTTCCCTCCACTAAATTTTCTTCTCCTCCTCCCTTTTCTTCTTTTTCTACTCCACCTCTATTGTGCCTTAACAAAGAGGATCCACCTTGAATTTTCTATTTCTTTCTGCTACTAGATTAATCATTAGCCTCTTCTTTGATATTGAAATGTTATCTTGTGATGTCACTTCATGTTGAATATCCACCGTCTATACATCTGATAATTGTGGAACCTAGGAATGCCATGCCTCATCTCCTGACTTGTTCTTTCACAAAGCATTGTACTAGGTCTTGATTTTCTAATCTTATGGAATGGTCATAGGTACATGCAAATAGGTATATCTAATCTTAGTACAATTTTTCCCGCAAACATTTCGAGATTCATATTTATGAAAACCCATTACTCCAAAATGGAGATGCCTAAGTTCTTTAATTTCAGCTTTAGCCACCTTAAAGCTCTTAATCTGATAGAGACTAATCCATAAAAGAAAATAGGTCCAAGGAGACTTCTCCTTCTATTGGAGTTACGTAGAAAAACCATTATTTAACTGATAAGAAACCTCCTACAAGACCACCTATTGGTCACATAACTTGGAATAAGGTGAGGAGTAGTATGGCACCCTAAAACTTTCATATATGTGCGTTGTGGTGAAGCAAACCAATCTACAAGATCATAGAGTTCTTCCTTGACTTGTTTAGTGATGCAGGGAGGTTTTGTCTCAAAGGTCATCTTATACAATACTACAAAGAAATGCTCAGTAAGCTTCATATAAACTACTCAGAAACTGGTTTCTGACAACAGTCTGCAATGCAAATAGATAGGAAACCTTGTTTGAGGGATCTAGTTCCATTTCATTCCTACAAACTCATAATGCGTGCAAATTCCATCTAGTAGATAAGCATACATATAGAACTTTGGTGATTGTTTAGTTGTTTTGGCCTATTTTATATGAAGTTTTAGTTCATGAAAGAGGATATTAGCCAAGTTGACGTATTTCCTCTTGAAAAAACTAGGTTGAGCAAGTAAATAAATTTCTCTTCAAAATATTTGGCATTCTTTTGTGAATGCAATATGCAGCACATTGCCATAAGATACTAACTTTCTCAAGGATTTAGTTATGTACACTACATTTTTTTTCTAGTGAAATTTTGTAAGCTCTTACCACTAAGACTTGATGACTTCCTTGGTATTCAGATTATCCCAAGTTGCATAAAGCTACATGTTCAAGTACTTCTTATGGGTTACCATCTTATAATAGGATGAATGTCATGCGGATGGTAGGCGGAGATATCATTCCCACTTTCACTGCTAAGAACCAAATTCTTGTTATCCATATGTAACAAGATCCATTCAATAGATTTTGTACAAGGTAACACTAGGAATCTGCATGCCACTCTATGTATTCTGGACCTCTTGATGTTTATGTATACTTCCATGTCTTGCAATTTTTTGGGAATTACTTCTAGAGGAAAGAATCTTTGATATCCTTCCATGAGACTTTCAAGGATTTGTCACTGAAGTGCTTTGTGTCTAAAGGACAGGAACAATTTCCTTATCACATTCCACTACCCCTTCAGTGCTATTCTCTGAAGTTTCTTTTGATGTATCTTATTGAGCTGTAGGAGGAATTATATCTATAGAAGATGAAAAGAAATAATGTTGTATCTATACCACCTTAAAGTAGGAGATCACTCATGGAGAACAACATTTAGTTTCTAAAATCACTTAACTATTACAATAAAACTATATCAAAGACAATGATTAAGGAAATATCTGGGAAAGTTGGGAGCACAAGCATATCAAGAGTGAGACAGGGTGGATTTACTATCCATAGGAAGTGCAGACTATGCCAAGGCAAGGAAGAGGGCACAAGTTAGGATGATGGTGTGAAAAAAAGGCTTGAGTAAGGCTTAGAACTACGCCATGCACTCTTATGAGAGAGAGAGAGGCTTCGTATGGGCTTTGTTCGCATCAACAATGGATAAGGAGGGGAAAGTTGTTGACTAAAAGTGTGCAATGCGATATGGAGGCTTAATGAGGGTGGAGGACATAGTTGTAATGGGAAGAGATGCCTCACTATGGCTTCAAAGTGTGTTATGAACTCTAAAAGGGAGCCTTTAATTTGTTTAGTGCGATTTCGAATCATAGAGGGTGCTTGTTTTCTAAAAGTGTTGTTTGATAAAAAAACAACCTCAAAACTTCTAAGTGATGGTCACCAATAAGTCAAGAACATAGTCATAGTGAGAGAAAAGGACTTCCAGTGTTTATAAGTTATGTCGTAATCATGACTAGAAGGTGAAGAAGGGTCATGGAATGTGAACAGTCTATAGAAACACCACTTGCAATAACAAGATGATACTTGTAGGATTAAGAGTGGATAAAAATGAAACTTCGTATGTAGAAAACATATTAAAATGCCACTAAGAAAACAAAAGCACCACTAAAAAAAACAAAATAAAACAAAAGTGACACTTCTTAAAACTTACCAAGAATTGGTGCACTTGAGGCCAAGAATAAATAAGAACTCCTTGTGATGAGAAAATGTGGTCAAATAAGAGTGAATAGTTATCGTAAGCATGAATTATGATCTGGTTTAATTATAAAGGAAATCTACATGCAGAGAAAGATTAGGGTTCTAATGCATGCTTTCCACTTGTTGCTTGATGAGTGAGTTAATTAAGTGAAGTGGGAGTGGGTCACTATTTTCTAGGAGTGTGTTATACGTGAAAGCAAGGAAGGGCACATGTGTGAGAAAGAAGGGGTTCTCACCTACTGATGATAGAGAGTGTTCAACCACTAATAACAAGGAGTGCACACATGTTTTTGACAAGGAGTTCGCACTCACTATGGTTGAGTGCACTCAACAGTGAGATAGAAATGTGCTCAATCTTAGGATGTCACTGTTTCTATTAATAGTGCATGTGTAAACACTAACTTTAGAAAGTGTGCTTTCTCTAGGAGAAAAGGTTGCGCTTTCTTGCTTTTCTGTGTTGTGCATGTTGAGTGATGAAATTTTAGCTAAGTCATAGAAAGTTTGTGCTCTTCCTATCATTAGAAAGGAAACAAGACACTTATAAAGATGAGAAGACGATGCTTAGGAATCTTTGACCTAGGAGGAAAATCCATACTTAGAGATGTTGAAAATATGGTCGACACTTATAGAACATGAAAAAATGACAAGACGACACAAGATAGCTTGAAACAACATGTCATGAAACATAAGTAGGCTCCAAAATTGATTAAATTAAAAACATTGTAGGGTCATTGTCACTTCAAAAACCCTTTGCAACACACTAGAAGAACTCCACGTTCTCTATTTAAGTATTACCTTTATGCATGAAGTATTAGCCCTTCACAAAGTATTTATTCACCCTATGGATTTCCTTGGCTTCCCCTCTTAAACCAATTATATATATAGTCTCCTCCATTCCTTTATTTGGTTAATCACATTCACAAATATTTCCAAATCAAAATTGTTTCGATCCAGAAGAAGGGTAATGTCTAATCACGAGTTTGAGATTATCAAAGTCATATTTTTCATCTTTGGTGTTGCTCCACTACCATTAGGCTAGTTTAGTACCCCATTGGAGTCATTATAGGAAAACAAAAATTGCTTTTCTTCTAGTGATCATGTTCAATACTTTGGTGAAGCTTCTTGCTTCACCTCCCTGTGCAAGAAGCCTTTCTCTTCTTTTAGCCTTTTACCTTATTTCATGAATTCAAACATGTTGGGGAACTTATTATTTTATTGGGGTGAAAGGGAGATCCCAACTTATTGAGAGAAGAAGAGGTCATTACTTCAGATATATTTATATATACCTCTGATATTGATATGCTCACTATTAGTTTTCTTCTTTTCCATTCACTAGCTACATGATCAAATTCGAAAGAAAACATTATTCAATTAACAAATCGAATCCAGGAAAGATACTACTAACATGAATGTGGGCATTGTGGTTATGCTGATGGATTTATGGTTGAATGGATCATATTTTCCATATATAAATCGACAAACTAAATATATGTGGACCCAAACAAAGAAGAAAAGTAGAAGGTTAGCCAAGAATTGCACATCACCACAATTTTCCTTTCCCAAGATTTAGCCACACAAACTCAGAGCTCAACAAGATAGCTTCCATGCACAGTCTTATTGAAAACACAAACATGAAATTGAAAACAAGACAAGAAAAGCATGAAAAATAAAAGGAAAAGGAAACAATTCATTACAAGCTAACTAAACGTAGCTAAACCCAACCTAAACTAAAAAGGTATAAGGTCACGACTAGGTAAAGTGAAATTTATAATGCAACCATGAACGTTTCTACCTATTTATCTTGATTCATTTAGTTATAAAGAAAGAAATAGATGCTGGCACATATACACATGAGAGAAACTAAATAAAAAAGGAAGAAAAAATGCCAAGATACAATACCACAAGAATCCCATAAATGCTGCAAAACTCTGGTTCATTTCATTGCCAAACTACAGAAGTGATTTACAATGAAGCTCAAAGCATCCACAAGAGTCCAACCTTTACAAATGACTAAGAAAGTACATAATATAGGCATCAAACAACCTATTCTAGCCATCAGTGGTCGAATCCATGAGTCAAGGAGCTATTTTCAACAACATCTAAACTAGGAACAAGAAAATAGGCAGTGGAACAACTTGCCTCTAAAACTAAGGAAACTGATACATTCATTTCAAAACCACTTTTCATTGATGTATCTACCCCCTCAAGTCATTTTTCATCAAATTTACATCATATTACGTCATTTACCATCACAAATTTACCAAGGAGAAGAGAAAAAGTCAACTAGTAGTCAAACTAGGTGAAATTCTAAGTTTGTGGCCAAATTGGCAAACATTTGCCTAATGCGCAGTGCCCTGAGCCTGATGCACAGTGCCGCTTCATGACTGCCTTTGGAGGCCTTGTGCTTCACCAAATCAGGCCCAATATAGCTTTTTGGAAATCTTTGACTGTCTAGTTTCTGGAACACTTTGAATCTCCTGATTTGGAGTTGATTTGACCCTTCAAAAATCATTTCTCCCAAGACTACTTCCTGTGTGTACAAAAAGTGGTAGAGAGGGCATTTTTTAGGTGTTTTTTTCCTTTAAGTGACCCAGATCTCCTCCAAAATTTATGAAAATTTCTAGGTTTCATTTTTTTTCATGAGGAATCCAAAACTACAAGCCATTTGGAAAAATATTGAGCCAATGCAATGCGCAGTGCCGGTGGGGCTGCACATCAGCTGAAATTTCTTGTGTTGCAAAATTTGATGCGTAGCACCACTGATTTGATGCACAACACCATTTTTAAGACATATTTTGGAGGCCTTACCAGTGTCCAAATTGGGTGCAGGATAGCTTGTTGGAAAGCTTATTGCGTTTACTTTTTGAAAAACCTTGAATTTCTCAATTTGGAGTTCATTTACCCCATCAAAAGTCAAATCTCCCGAGAATGGTCTCCCAAGATTGGTCAAAATGTGCAAAATGAGGTTGCCTAAATGCAGAGTGTTGTTACAGTCAACTTTTTCAGGTCTTCTTCAACTCCAAATTGAGCTCATGATAGCTCATTGGAAATATTTTTGTGTCTAGTTATCATTTCACTCATCAAGAAAGTAATTTGTCCAACCAAGCTAGGATAAATCTTGATTTTTCCATGGTCACTCTAGAGGTGTAGCAATTCTCCTGAGGCAACTATATTTTTGACATTTCTCTAAATCCATGACACCTGTGTAAAAAGTGAAGGAGGTTTTTCTTCCTAGACTATTATGGAAAATAAATTCGCTTTTGTCAAATTCATCTTCTATTTCTCATAAACATCATTTGAGTAAAACCTACCCCAATGTGTGGAACATGGGATTTGTAGAAATGAAGGGAAATGAAGGGGATAAGGGGCTTCTAAATTCTTGAGGAAATTTTGGGAAATAGGGAGGGATGTTAGGACGCAAGGGAAAGTGTAATTTCAAATATTAAGTGAGGGGAAGGGGTCCAAAAGGGAAAAACACAAGCTTAGCCTAGAAAATTGTCAAATTGTAGCAAGAAACTAGGTTTGTGGGAAAATGAGGAATTTGAGGGATATCAGTGATCGGAAGTATTTAATAAGGTACATTAAGGATAGGGGAAGGTGTATGAGCATCAGGATGCAATCTTTGTTGATGATTTTACCATCCAAGAGAAATTACCTTCAAAACCCTAGGAGAGGGAAATGAGCCTTACCCAAGTACAACTCAAGCACGAACAAGGTGTAAAAATGACCCATTGGAACCTGAAATGATGATGACAACTCTCTGCATGATGGTACACTCAGCTGAATGGTGACATGGACTGACATTTGGACAATTTTGAAAGAAGTGAAAAAAAATCCTAAACCTAATACCTGATGACAAAATTTTAATTGAAGACTCACTGAAATGACAAAATTTGACCTTGACACCCAAAGACCACTTTGTAAGAGCATGTTTGATCACTGGTGAAAGGCCTCAAAGATTGACACTAACATTGGCTCCAATGGGGATGGTAGCTCCTTGGAGGTGCCAAGAACCATAGATCTTTGGGAAAGTAGACCAGTGCCTTATCCATTGGGCATGGAGTCAAAAACTCAAACTGAAATGCATGACTGAAAACTGACAACTTGACGACACAAACTGACTTGAAACTGACTTAATACTAAAACAAAACTAACAAACTGGAAAATATGCTCAAAATGGAGCTTATTCAATAAAACCTACTCTAGTGGTTCCATTCATCACCTGATCAAGTGAAATGAAATAACTAATGCAACCAAGTAAGCATTCTAATTGTTGTTTGCATTCTCCACAAGTGCTTGCTTATGAAAAACAAGAGAGAAATACTGAAAGGAAACTCCCATGAAAACTTGTAAACGGATCTATTGAATAATATGGATTCTCTATCTGACTCCAAAAACACTGCATAAGGATCTTGAAATTCATGCACACTGGGACTTAGCTCATCCAATGGATTAATTTTCTTCTCCTCGTACCATGAATGCAAACTTTCATCTAAGCACTGTGACAAGACTCCTACTGAAACTGACAAAGAAACCAGTTGTCGAATCAAGTTTGTATCAATATTTGTTTCAATCTCATAGTTAGCTAGTGGAGAAGGAGTTTTACTGTAGACATCATCCAACACATCAGCTATTGGATTGCGAAAAACTTGAAAATACTGTTGCAACCCATTTTCTATTGGTTCTAATGAGATTGTATGATTTTCTATAGGCTGCTCATTTGAAGATATACTATGCAAATTTCCCTTCAAAAACTGAAATGATTCAAAACAAAATGGTATGGAATCATCTTGCATCATTTGATCATATGGTCTAGCTTCCAAATCTTCATTTTCAACTTGACAATCAATGGCATTTGGGGGATGAAAATATAGATATGAGAAGATTTGCACAAGGATTTCATTGCCCTCAAGATGGTCCAGATCAAGACTTGTCAATAGTTTCATTCTGATTGCATGGAAGTTGTCTCTGATGAACTGAAACGAAGCAAAACAAAAGGCAAAGATCCTTCACTTACTTCAATATTTGCTGCACTTTCCTCCTCACTTATATAGCTGATATGCATCAGTTGATCACTATATTCGAGCTACCGAAAGTGAAATTCCTCCTCCCACAAACTAGCTACTGATTTGTCTGCAAGATTAGCTTATGTTTGGAGAACATAATTATCATCATAATGATCAAACTGAGGCAAATCACCAGTATAAAACACATCATCAAGAATACATGTCATATCAACAGATCTCTCTTCTCCAATATGATATATAAAACAATCATTATCAGGTCTATGACAACTGGGATAATAAAGAAAATGTTTTTGATTAGCAACTTTTTCCTCTTCAATTAGCGAGCCATGGTCTTGAACATTATAATCATTCCTCGTGGTGATCCTTTGCATCATCTCTTCCACTGCACTTACCAAAATGTCGAGCTTTACCTCTAAAGATGTTGATTCCTCTGGATCTATGTTCTTCATCTCTTCTTCCTTCAACTTTGCCCTTCTGATCAACAAATTAGCCTCTACATCTACTGCATTGTTTTTCATCTCTTCAAGTGTTGCAAGGTTCCTTTCTCTCAGCTGAAACTCCATTTCTGGATCAAAGGCATCTAGGTAGTGCAAGAGAGTGGATCCAGGAGGAGGTCTTATATTAAGTGGCATTGAAAAATAGACTTGGTTAAACCTGGTAGAAAACTATTGTACTGTCTCCCATGGCAATCTTTCAGCTGGTTATACTCTTCTATAATCAAGAAAGGGTTTTTTTTGACCACCCACTTGTTAAGGAAACTTTGACGAACTACTGGAAATCTGAACTGCTCGCATCAGTCAGTGTTTTGAACCAACTCTTGACTTTGCCTTGTAAAGAAAGAACAAAAATCCTAATACTGACATCCTCTTCATCAACTTCGAGAAGGTCAAGAAAAGACTCAAAATTTAGTACATGTCTCTCAGCAATGATGTTGTCACATTCACCATCAAATCTTGGTAGATATAGGTAATTATTTTTAGGCAAAGCATGCGATATAGGAGGTAAAATCAGAGGCTTATATCTATCTGGAATTTTACAAGGTATAGGAATATGTATAGAAGGTGTAGAATCAGTCTTTGTCTCTTGAGGATCATCAATTTGAAGACAATCATCATAAAATTCAGAAGAAGGGTCTTGATCAAGATCAAAGGCATGCACATATTTTGTATCCAAAATATTCAAAGGGAAAGAATTAAATGCAGATCTAGGATCTTTCCTTGAATACAATATACTTTGTAAGGCCTTCTTGACATTCTCGAGAAAAGAGAAGAAATAATTTATAACGAAGAACATAATGTCTTGGATGAAATTCCAACTTGAATACCTGATATTTCCATATTCTCCTTTCATGTTTCTGCTGGTCAGGTTCATCCTCCAGTGGAGTCCTTGGATCTGATCTCAAAACTGATTTAGAGTCACTAGGTGAATGATTTCAGCCTTCTGGTGTCTGATCATTGTATACCATCAACAATCAGATCTAAAGTTGCTACATTTTGCCGAGGAACATAAAACTATGTTCCCCAGTATGGTCACCACTATGTTAGTGCATAAATCTACCTCATACTGAAGGAAGGCAAGTCTAGGGTAACATCAAACCACGCTTAACCTGGTAGTTAGCCCTACCAGGTTAGGAGAGGGCTCTCTCCTTATCAATCTCAATTAGGATATGGAAACTGGGGCTTGATATGACTGAAATTAAATTCTGATTTTAGCCTAGGTAAATTAGGTCAGAGGATTTTGTTTGATTTTGATGGTTGGTTGTTGGATCAAATGAAGAAGGCAGCTTTGGGTCCAGGAAATCAACTCAGATTTGCAGGATGTTCTATGGGGAAAGGTAGGTAGGTGTTACGGCACTTTGAATTGAGTGTGATGGTAAGTCTAAGACCAATGAGGAGTTAGGGAGGGCATGCAAAGTTCATATGTCCTCCTCAAATAGTAGAAAACATTAAAAACTAAATGTATTCCCAATGCAAAGCACTGAATATCAATGGATTCCACCTATTTATCTTGATTCATTTAGTTATAAATAAAGAAATATATGTTGAAACATATAAACATAAGAGAAACTAAATAAAAAAGGAAGAAATAATTCCAAGACACATTACCACAAGAATCCCACAAAATGCTCCAAACCTCGGTTCATTTCCTTGCCAAACTGCAGAAGTGATTTACAATGAAGCTCAAAGAATCCACGAGAGTATAACATTTACAAATGAATAATAAAGTACATAATATAGGAATCAAACCACCTATGCTTGCCATCAGTGGTCGAATCCATGAGTCAAGGAGCTGTTTTCAACAACATCTAAACTAGGAACAAGAAAATAAGCAGTGGAACAACTTGCCTCTAAAACCGAGGAAACTGATACATTCAGTTGAAAACCACTTTTAATTGATGTATCTACCTCCTCAAGTAATTTTTAACCAAATTTACATCATATTACATCATTTACCATCACAAATTTACCAAGGAGAAGAGAAGAAGTCAACTAGTAGTCAAACTGGGCGAAATTCCGAGATTTAGGCAAAATTGGCAAAAATTTGTCTGATGCGTAGTGCCCTGAGCCTGATCCCATGACTGATTTTGTATTGAAAATGAAATTAACGCAGAAAAATATATAAAGCACACATAATAAACCAGACACCAAAGAATGGGCAGAAAAGGCTTCAGCCTCAGGTATTCTGTCTCACATTTTCATTCATTAAAATAATTGAATATAGTGTTACAAATAAATAGATGAGAGACAGTGTTCTCAAGATAGTGCGTGCTATCTTAGACACCTTTGGTTGAGATAATTTCTCCTTTGGTTGAGATAATTTCTCACCAGACACACACCAATATAGGAGTTACCTAAACTAACTCCTATCTTAGAGGAACAACCCAAGAGTTAGGCACAAATTCCTAACTTGGAATATTTAATTAATTTATTTATTTTTGGATTTATTATTGTTTTGTGAGAGAGGCTAACATTCCCCCCCTCAATGATAAATCCAAAATAAGAACGAGGAACCATCTTCCAAGTTCTCATGTTGATCCTAAAAAACATTGCCTGAAAAATCCTCCAAATCTGGATGCTGAAGAAGCTACAATATGAAGAAACTGAGTCAGCTACATGACTGATTCATCTCAGAAGGATTCTTGAAAAATCCATCATGTGCCAAGCCACAAAAGGATCCAACTATCCTTTGCTTGAAAACAGCATCCGGTGTCCACTGACACAATTTGATGAACGCCCACTGGCGCATTTGCTGATGATGATTGCCCACTGGCTGAAGATGTCAAAAAACAACTCAATGTTGCTTTTGTTATGATGAAATCTGCTGACTGCTGCTTTGGCTGTCGATTGCCTACTGGCGAATTTGCTGATGCTCACTGTTGATGACAAATGCCCACTGGCTGATGAAGATGCCCACTGGCTGCTTCGTTGATGTTGTCGAGACTTTCAGTCTGACAACCACTTGTCAATTTCATTGACATTTTCCCCCCTTTGTTAGCTGAAAGGAGAGACAATCTTCTTCAAATTATATCTGAATTTTGAACTCCCCCCCTTCAAGTGTAGGAGAGTGTCACTGTTGTACTCCCCCGTTCAACTGCATGAGAGTACCATCATCGTTTCATTGTTGGCTGCACTATGTGTGATTGTAGTCGGTTGTAGAACTGAGACAATCTTTTGACTGTGGATGACCATTCCCAAGGATCGATCCATTCATAATGTATCTTCAATCTAGCTTATTGTTGTTGTTTGCGACATTTTTCTGAGGAATGATTCTGCTTGCCACAATAGTGACAAGGATGGAGATCAAAACACTGATCTTCCATATGACTGGTTCTTTGACAATGAGAACATTTATGTTGGACTTCAACTTCAGGTTGCGTGCAATTCTGTGTGTCTGCAACTTTCTCAGAACCTGTTGAGGTGTGTTGTGCAAGAATTCCTGCACTGACGAACTTAATTGGCTTGGAATAATCTGGGATATGTAAGTTGGTGTCATCAGTGACATATCCTAAGCCTCGTCGATTCTTGTTAATTTGAATTTCTTCCCAGGGCTTAATGATGGGTTTGGAAGAAATTTGAATTGGAACAACTTCGACACTTGAAGTTGTTGGGATGAATGACTTATCATCTGGATGGTTCAAAGACTTGAAAGCATCACTCTTTTCTTGCAATTCATTCCTTTGAAGTTGCTACTCGAGTTGAAGAAACTCAATGGTTTCATGTGTTTGTCGTAGATGCCGTGAAAGATCAGCAAGAGTTTCTTTGTTGATGTGTACCATGTCTTCATCACTGGAGATGATCAAACTGTGAAGAATGTTTAACAACTGAATATGTTGCACCATCTGAACTTGCTTACTTGAAATCAAGCTCGCTTGTTGTAGATGTCGTGCTTTGAACTGTTTCACTTTATTTTGTTACTTGCATGACAGGCTCGCTTGCTATGGGAATTGAATGGTACGCTCGCTTGATTTGTTTCTTATTGCACTTGCTGGGAACACTTGCTAGAGTTGTAGAACTTTCTTACTTAGTCTCTGGAATTCACGCTCGCTTGATGACGATCGTGTTTGCATGAATGCTCACTTGCCTTACTTGATGACTTTACGCTCACTTGAAGGAATAACCACGCTCGCTTGATGTCGATCTCAACTTGCTTGATTGGTGTTAGAGTTGAACTTGTTTGGTTTCTTTGAAGGTTGTTGCAATGAACTTCACTTTGGCTCGCTTGAAAGTTTGAACTTTGTACTGTTTTGATGTAAATTGCTTGAATGAATACTCATGCTCGCTTGCAAGAGATGTGAACTTGTTGCTTGTTTGCTTTAGAGTTAAAATTCTTGCATTCACTTGATTCTGCTTAAAGGAAGGGTGTCGAACACTGTCGAAAATGCACCCAAAAAAGCTTACAATGATTTTAATGACTCACTACAATGAATTCAATTTGACTCAATTCAAGACTTGGGTGTCGGTTTCAACCGAGAATGCACCCTTATAATTCAATGTAATTTGAGTTTGATTACAAGTTCAATAATGCTGATGTAGACTGTGCTCTGAAACGTTGAAGTTTATAGATTCATTAACTGGATTGTAGTGATGTAGACTATGCTTTGAAATGTTGGAGTTTGCAGATTCATAAACTTGATTGTATTGTGTGAATTTCTTTGTCGAGGTAGAATGTTGATGTTGAAAACTTTGATTATTTTTTGTAGTGACGCAAATGAATGTGTTGAGCTTAATTATCCTTCCTTGAAGCTATTTTGGTACAAGTGTTGTGCTTGCTTGCATTGAACTTTATGTGTGTTAAATGAGATCATTTATGTGTCAAAAATAGATACAAATCATAAGCAACAACATGAAGCCATAAAAACACATGCGCCATCAAGAACACATAGTGTACCTTAGATCCCCTTATTCAATTTCGGGCGGATCTAGGACACATCAACACCAAAAAAATGATATCTTTACACTACAACAAAACCTTGTGATTAACGTCCCTTTTTTCTTCCTTTTTGCGTCTATAGCCCATTTTTGGTGCTATTTGTGTCCATTTATAAAATATGGCACAAAAATTGATGCAAAGTTTGCACCGAGTTTTTCACCAAGTCTTACACCAAGTTTAGCACAAGGTATTGCAATAGGTTTTGCATTAGGTTTTACACTAGGTTTTATTGCAAGTTTTGTGCAATCCTTTGCACCACGTTTTGCATCAAGTTTGGCACCTAATTTTGTTTCACCAACTTTTGTATCATTTATTGCATCCACATTTTGCACCTACACTTGCATCAACTTTTTCATCATCTCTTTCATCCTCTTTTGTGTCATTTTTAAAATTATTTTTTGCATCCATTTTTACATCATTTTTTGCATCCACTTTTGCATCAAGTTTTGTGTCTCATATTGCATCTACTTTTGCATCTAATTTTGTTGCATCAACTTTTGCATCATATGTTTCATCCATTTCTGCACCCATGTTTATGTCCACTTTTGCATCTTATTTTTAATCTTCATTTGCTTCTTTTTATGCATCTATCATTACATCCACTTTTGTTGTGACACTATTTGTACCATGTTTTGTTGTTACTGTTGTACCTGCGTTTGCTTCCAATTTTGCATCCATCTTCACATCCACTTTTGCATCAAAATATTGCATCTATTTTTGCATCCACTTTTGTGTTGGGTTTTGCATCTCATTTTGTATCATCTTTTGCATCTACTTCCATTGCATCCATATTTTTCATCCAATTTTGTTTCTGCTATTGCACCCATGTTTGCATCCACTTTTTCATCCCTTATTGCATCTTGTCTTGCATCCAAGTTTGCATATTTTTTTGTGTTTTTTATTACATCCACTTTCTCATCCACTTTTGTTGTGCCATATCTTGTGCCTATCATTGAAACCCACATTTTCTTCCAATTTTGCATCCACATTTGCATCCTCTTTTGTGTCCAAGTTTGCATCAAATAATTTTTCTGTTTTTTGCATCCCATTTTGCATCTACTTTTACATCCACTTCTAATGTGTCCAATTTTGAATCTAATTTTGTGTCCACTATTGCACCCATGTTTGGTCCATGTTTACATCCATTTTTTAATCCAATTTTTCCTCCTTTTTGCATCCAAGTTTGTGTCTTTTTTTTTGTTCATTGTTGTATCCACATTTATTTCACAACAATTCATGCTAAGTTTTATGCCTACTATTACACCCATGTTTTCTTCCACTTTTTCATCCATGTTTGCATCCTATTTTGTGTCCAAGTTTGCATCAAATATTGCATCTACTTTTTCATCCAATTTTGTGTCAATTTTTTCCCCCATTTTTTTTTTTTACTTTTGTATCCATTTTCTAACAGTCATGTATTTTTTGCATTGATGGTATTTCTTATGACATTAACAATTATGAACAACTGATGACAATGTCAATAATTATGACGATGATGATAATGAAGATGATGACGATGACATGAATTGTGATTATTATGATAATCAAAATGATGATAAAGATGATGGGGGTTATAATGAAAATGATGATGGTGATGCTAATGACCTTGGACAATCTTCCCAATTTTTAAATGTTTTCATGGTTATAATCATAATCATTATCTTTAGAGTCATCTTCCAAGTCATCATCATTTGATCATCATTATCATTATTTTCATCTTGGTCATCATCAACAACAATAATGGCATGAATGATGATTATGATGTTCATGACGAAGTTGAAAACAATGATGATAGAAATTACATTAATTATGATGATGGGGATGATGAAAATTATAATGATGATGATAATGGTAGTGGTGATGATGATCATCAATCATCTCTAAAAAATAAAGTTGTCATTTCTCTTACACATATCATGTGTCTTAACAACCATTTTTGAGCACTCGTAATATTTTTTGGGTTGATGATATTTCTTATGACACCTATAATTATGAACAATTGACAACAATGTCCATAATCATGATGATGATGATGATGATGATGACGATGATGACATGAATGGTGATTATGACGATAATGCAATGATGAGATTGATGGTGGTGATGATGATGATAATGAAGATGATGACACTCCCTCTAAACTACAGAGATACTCATAATGAGACAAAAAAGTACTCTCAAGTTGAAATATTCATATAAGAAGGGATCTGGATTGATAAGCATCAACAATGATTTAAATCATCATAGCCAACATTGTCAAAATAGAAAGGCCTTGACTAACAAGTTATATATCTCCATTAGATCATACCACAATGTTGAGAGGCATAAATTTGGACACCACTGCCTCTTTAGGCACTTACCACACTAGGATGTTAATCAGGCATGTCCTCACATGATCATTTCCTAATCCACTGTCATAATATTTGACATTATGAAATGTCGATCCTCATGACTATTCTTATCTTGGATTAATGTACTTGACTTATGGCGGTTAGTCCTAGTCAAAGCACAAATTCTCAAAGAATATTGGTGCTATATGTTTATCTAATCCACCATCCTTCCTATTGGTGTCTTTAGTAGGCTCATGACTATTAGTCTCGGCCATAGTACATGACAAATGGATAATATGGTGAAAATGCTCACTCCCTCTCAACCAGGGAGGAGACATCCACAAGCATAAGCTTTTCTCAAGAATACCCATCATTTTCATAGGGAATAACATCATTAATTTGTTTTCATCGCATGACGCCTTTATGATTAAGCATTCATAGATTTGTGGCAAAATATTTCCCCTTTTTTATGAGAGATTTTTCAGCGTAAATCACATGATATTTCATTTGTCGACGCATTTCGAACCAACCAGTGTGGTTCATCGTCAGGACAAGTTGAAGAATCAAATCCAGCTTTGCATGTTAAATAGTCAGAGCAGAACCTCCAATGACTATAATTCTTGACCAGGCAACGACTATATTGACTAACGACTAAATTTGACTGGGAAACGGTTAGTTGGACTGGACCTGGGGCATAACCATATTTAATTAAAATAAGTTAATTTAATTGATTATTAAATTGATAGTTAGTTATATTATTATTAAATTAAAAGTTAAAGGGACATATGAATTTACACAGAGGTTTTAACTATTTTATAATTATATATATATATATATATATATATATATATAAATTAATTTAAATGATTATTAAATTAATAGTTAGTTATAAAAGGTAGTAACTATTTAATAAATATATAAATATATAAAAATATTAGAATAATTTAAGTGTTAGAAAGAATAAAACTATAATATTTTAAATATTTAGATTTAATTAATTGTTTATTTAATTGTTAAATTAACATATTATCATAGATTGATTTCAATATTAAAGTAATTATTTTTCTTTTATTAATTAAGTTAAAATTATTAGTATATAACTAATAGCATAAACTAAATGCTATTAAAATACCTCATACTATATCAACAACTCATCAAATAACAAGGGCCAAAGGATATGGGATAACAAGGGGAAACTTACTAATAAGAAAACAAGAACAAGCTATAAACGAGGGAGGGGAGGAAGGGAAGAAAACGACTAGGAAGAGAGGGCTAGGAACCAACAACTACTGATCTTCCAACAACTAGGAAAATTCACCCTTCATAAAAAATATTCTAGATATTCTAACTTTTATAGATTAAGATATTAATTTTATTTTTAATATTTAATATAGTTTTGGGTCACTTGGGCAGCTTTCACAGTTAAATTAGGTAAGTTATATTATTAAAAAAATCCACTGCCTACTCACACCTATATGTATTTTAAATTTTAAAGGATTTTGATTGGCTTACACATTATGACATGGAAATTCAATGTTAACATTTTAAAATGAAAATTCCTCTAATGCGAGGAAAAAAGCTCGAGTTAACTAAAATTTGAAACTCTTGTTCACATTCGGAAACTCATATGGCGGAATGTGATCTCTTTATCCTCATATTTAGATTTTTCCTAAAAAATAAAAGCATACAAAAGTGGGAAAGAGCAATAAAGCATGGGGAAGCTTTTTCCTAAGCACAAAAGCATCTAAAAAGTGGAAAATGCCATTTTTATATGAGGAAACATTATTCACCCAAAAGATTTTGCCAAAATTGAACTAATGAGGAATTTGGGAAATCTTCATAGCCTTCACTTTCCTATATATTGGAGGCTTGGCCATTGAAGAAATAATGGGAATTCATGTATTGTCACGCTGCTGAGATCTATCTTGAGAGGGAGAGTTTTGGAGCTAGGAGTTGGGGGAGGTGTTGTTGCAATTGTATGTGATGGTTGTAACTTTCCTCCAACTCCTTTATTAATATAGATTAGTCGTTCTTCCTTCCATATGCTATTATTCATTCTTTATTTATCCTATTTAACTAATGAATGTATGGGATTTTGATTTATATTTCTTTATTCATTAATATTTATATGTTTATGATAGTTTCAATTATCAAGATATTATGTTGTGAAGTTTTCTTTGTTCTATCTCTTGTGTGTAGGACCAAGATTTGGAGCTATCTAGGAGCACTTCCCAGCTACACTAAAAACTCCAACAAGACTTGCATGCGAGGACTCATATGAATTCATTCTTCTTTTCTTAATCTATACTCTACATCTTGATCTACTAAGAATCCTGAACCCTAGAACAGCCTTTCTCTTAATCAGTCTATCTTAAGTTTCTAGGATAAGCTGAGAGGGTTTTATGTTCATCTAAATGTGCATTAAATCCTACAACAAAATGATATTTAGAAACTGTAATATATTTCACTATGTAATAAAATTAGTAAATGGGAAGTAAAATTAAAACTCTAAACAAGAAGCCAAAAGTGGATGTAACAATCGACGCAAAATTGGGAGTAGAATTGGATGTTAAACTAGCCATCAAAACAAGATGCAAACAATGAGACAAAAAGGGTTTTAAAGTAGAATTAAAAAAGGGTGTAAAACTAGACACAAATAAGGGAACAAAATAAGGCATACAAAAAAGATACCAAATTGGGTGCAAACAAGGATGTAAAAATGGATACCAAAATGAGGATGCAAATAATGGTGTAAAATTAGGATGAAAATTTGGGTGGAAAAAGGATGTAAGAAAAGACACAAAAGAAGAAGCAAAGTGGGACTAAACACGGGTGAAACTAATGCCCAAAATGATGCATAACTAGATGAAAATTCAGACTAAAATCTAGGTGCAAAATGAGATGCAAATGTGGACACAAAATGTGGCAGAAAAAATGATGCAAATTTGGATGCCAAAAAGGATGCAAAATTAGACACCAAAAAGGATGCAAAATTGGACATAAAAAATGGTGAAAATTTGGACATAAAAGTAGAAAAAATGGGCATAAAAATGGCTCAAATTTGGATGCAACATTGGATGCAAAATGAGGTGCAACAAATGATTCAAAATTTGGTGCAAAAACTCATTCAAATGTAGATGAAAAAAATGGCTCAAAATTGAACGTAACATTAGACACAAAATGGAATTGAAAGGTGGATGTAACACATGGTCCAACATAGGGTGACAATTTAGATATGCTCAAAATGATGCAAAATTGGATGCAAGAAATGTTGTTAAAAATGATGTTAAATTGGATGCAACAAATGATGCAAAATTAGGTGCAAAATAGGATGCAAAAAAGGGACACAAATGAAATGAAAAAGTGGATGAAAAAAATGGTGCAAAAATGGATGAAAATTTTGGCACTAAATTAGATTCTACAGTGCAAAATTAGATGCAAAAAATGGTGTAAAAAGATGCAAAAATTTTTATGCAAAAATAGATGTAAAAATAAGTAAAAAATTAGAAGAAAAAAATGACATAAGACTAGATGCAAAAACTGGCACAAACTCGATGCAAAAAAAGGCACTAAATCAGATGCACAAGATGGTGTAAAACTCTATGCAAATTACGACACAAAAATAGAAGCAAAGAATGGCACAAAACAGGAAGCAAAAATTGATGCAAAAATGGATGAAGAAAATGGCACAAAACTAGAAGCAAAACTTGTTGTAAAACCAAATGCAAATCTTGGTGCAAAATATTATGCAAAAAATGATGCAAAATTTGGCGTAAAAAAAGATGCAAAATTTGGCGCAAAAAAGGATGCTTTAAAATTTTTACAATAGAGCCAGATTTAGCGCCAGGCTAATCATCCCAATGGAGAGAAAAACACACTAAAATCTGGTGCTAAATCTGGCGTAAATTGCCTGTTTTGTTGTAGTGTTATTAATCATTGAGTACATCTGAAGCAATGATAATGCCAAGCTGACAACCCTTTGAAACAACTCGCCTTCAAAATCTGAATGCATAGTGACACGATCCCTCTCAAAGTAAAACAATACTTTGAATTACAACAACTTTCCCTTATCACTCCAAATACAAAATAATACACTTATATCTCCACAAAATATTCTTCAAATTTGCAAAATGTAATGCACCTTATCACTCCAAATACAAATAGAAACACTCCTTATTTCTTCAATTTCAAAGAGCGAAATACCAACCTTTCAACTCACAATCTCACTGGTACTTTCATGCATATAAAAATGCATCTCCAATTTCATGTCAAGTAAATCCACTCTCACTCATTTACCTTTCTTCCATTAAAAAACAATTTTATGGATTTTATAAAATCACTTTATGAAATATGAATTCACGTTAACAATTTTAAGTTTAATGAGTGTAAAATGATAAATCACGCACCATGCATTGGTGAGGTTCGAGAGATAAAGAGATCATGTGGATACCTTTCTAAAAGGTCGAGGTTGTTCAGTGCATACTGTTCTTCTAGCAACCAATCCAATAAATAAGTAGACCCTTTTTGAATTGTGTTTGTTCACAGATTTAACTATGATCGTGCCTACTTCTCTATCAACATAGGGCGCTCTCTGTTGTTGGAGGGAGGCGTTCCTCTTCTCCTCCAGTGCACCACGTTGAATGATATGATTTCTTCCACGTGCTTGGAACTTCGCATATCTGCAAACAATACTTCAACACCTTCTTTGATTTATTTCCTCTGTGCGTTGACAACTCCAGCACTTAGTATTCTCTCCACAAAATTCAGTGTCTGACATTCAACAGCCATACATAACGGTTGGAAGCAAAGGAAAGTGCCTCGGCAATGGATCTCACACTTGCAAAATCATATTTACTCTAGAAATATATTTACTCTATGCAACATCATCAAAGATGGGCCTCGTGATCATCTCAAGTTGGCTCAAGATTTGGTGGTTCACAAGAACAAAAGGCGTGGACTGATTCCTCTTTACACAGATCTTCTACGATATTTATTTCATAGCCTAGACATTCTTCAATGATTACTAGTCTTGGTCTTCCAAAACAGGAAACATTCCTCCCGCAACGACTTTTTCTTCAATTTCAGGTTAGATCCAGCAATAAATCTAACATTTGACACGATGCTTTCACATATTAAAATGGAAATGAAACCGAAGCAACATCACAGAGAAATAAATATGTCCACACTGGATATGATTTCAATATAGACTAATTTTGACAGAGAATAAAGAAGCAATAATTTGCTAGACATTGCACCATAACGTATTTCACAGTGAAACACTTAACACGATGGATTGAATGGCAATACCACGATATCGAGAATTGGCACGATATTCGCCTTCATTGTTGGACATGTTGTAGTCTTCAATGGCGGTTTACGTTCTCAACACATCAGCTCGATCTCAAAAATGCAATTATGACCTCTGCAATGGACCCAACAAACTGAATCTCTCATTCCATTTGAATCATAAGTGAAATAGCTCAGTGGCCTTCCATCGTGAAAGCCCAAATTGCCCAAGATTCTCTCCTTAACGGCTCCGCCTTTGACTGATTATGGTTGTGGATTTGTTCATGCGCACAGACCAAAGCCTATCTCCATCTTATTCCATTGCCAATTCTCTCTCATCAATATTACTACCATAGTGAGGGCGTGTAACCCCAGGCGTGCCAGTGAAGATCGTTAATCAATCAAAATTAGGCAGTGATCAATGTTCTTCCTGCTAATTGAATCCTTAATAAGAGTCCAATAACGCAGACTCCCACTCACTCATAACTGTATTACAAAGTCAACAAAACTCTCACTCCGATACCACATATTGAAAATGAAATTAACCCAGAAAAAATATATAAAGTACACATAATAAACCAGACACCAAATAATGGGCGGAAAAGGCTTCAGCCTCAGGTATTTTGTCTCACATTTTCATTCATTAAAATAATTGAATATAGTGTTACAAATAAATAGATGAGAGACATTGTTCTCAAGATAGTGCATGCTATCTTAGACACCTTTGGTTGAGATAATTTCTCACCAGACACACACCAATATAGGAGTTACCTAAACTAACTCCTATCTTAGAGGAATAACCCAAGAGTTAGGCACAAATTCCTAACTTGGAATATTTAATTTATTTATTTAATTTTGGATTTATTATTGTTTTGTGAGAGAGGATAATATTTTGGAGACCTTTCACTTCACCAAATCAGGCCCAAGATAGCTTTTTGGAAAGCTCTACCTATCTAGTTTTTGGAACACTTTGCATTTCCTGATTTGGAGTTGATTTGACCCTTCAAAAATCATTTCTCCCAAGATCTCTTCCTATGGGTCCAAAAAGTGGCAGAGAGGGCATTTTTTAGGTGTTTTTTTCCCTTTAAGTGACCCATATCTCCTCCAAAATTTATGAAACTCTCTGGGTTTCATTTCTTTTCATGACGAATCCAAAATTACAAGCCATTTGGCAAAATATGTTGCAAAATTTGATGCATGATGCCCTTTTGAAAACTGATTTTGGAGGCCTTCTCGGTGTCAAAATTGGGTACAAGATAACTCGTTGGAAATACTATTGAGTATAATTTCCAAAACATCTTGAATTTCTCAATTTGGAGTTCATTTTCCTTGTCAAAATTAAAATCTCCCAAGACTGGTCAAAATGTGCAAAATGAGGCTGCCTAAATGCAGAGTGCTGTTGCAGTCAACTTTTGAAGGTCTTCCTGAACTCCAAATTGAGCTCATGATAGCTCATTAGAAATATATTTTTTTCTAGTTATCCTTTAACTCATAAAGAAAGTCATTTGGCCAACCAAGCTAGGAGAAATCTTGATTTTCCCAAGGTCACTCCAGAGGTGTAGCAATTCTCCTGAGGAAACTATATTTTTGACATTTCTCTAAAACCATGACACCTGTGTAAAAAGTGAAGGAGGTTTTTCTTCCTTGGCCTATTATGGACAAAAAAATCTCTCACTTTTGTCAAATTCATCTTCTATTTCTCAGAAACATCATTTGAGTAAAACCTACCCCGATGTGTGGAACAAGGGATTTGTAGAAATGAAGGGAAATGAAGGGGATAAGGGGCTTCTAAATTCTTGAGGAAATTTTGGGAAGTAGGAAGGGATATTAGGAAGCAAGGGAAAGTGTAATTTTAAATATTGAATGAGTGGAAGGGGTCCAAAAGGGAAAAACACAAGCTTAGCCTAGAAAATTGTCAAATTGTAGCAAGAAACTAGGGTTTGTGGGAAAATGAGGATTTTGAGGGATATTAGTGATGGGAAGTGTTTAATAAGGTACATTAAGGATAGGGAAAGGTGTATGAGCATCAGGATGCAAGCTTTCTTGATGATTTGAACATCCAAGAGAAATTACCTTCAAAACCCTAGGAGAGGGAAATGAGCCTTATGCAAGTACAACTCACGCATGAACAAGGTGTAAAAATGACCCATTGCAACCTGAAATGGTGATGACAACTCTCCGAATAATGGTACACTTAGCTGAATGGTGCCATGGACCGACATTTGGAAAATTTTGAAAGAAGTGAAAACAAATCCTAAACCTAATACCTAATGACCAAATTTTACTTGAAGACTCACTGAAATGACAAAATTTGACCTTGACACCCTAAGACCACTTTTTAAGAGCATGTTTGATCACTGGTAGAAGGATTCAAAGACTGACACTAACAAGGTGACAATTCGAAAGATTTGATAATCATTCAACACACTCTTTTTTTACGAATTCTAGAACAAATATTTGTGTGACATGGAATACGCTATTGGGAGTTTATGTATATGATAAAGATTCTAACTTGTGGAATAAAAAATTCAACATGAAGATACCAAATATCCCTTAAGAAATAATCCATATCCCATGAAATAATGTGGACAATAGACCTCTATGAGAAAAACATTATGTAGCCAAATTCAAAATTTTCATCAGTATAATGAGGACCTAACAAAACTATCAGTGCAGACTGAAGTGCCCCGGCTTCTTGAGAATACTCAACAATTTCAAATGATGAACACTAAACCTTTAAATACATGGTCAACTGTAAATCCAAACTAATTTTGTTATCTACCATACTAAAATAATGATGAACCAGGGCAGAGTTATCTGAATCAGAAGATTCATGGAATGTTTGATTTCCATCAGGCATATTTACAAGAATTTTTCTAGAAATATTCAATGATTAACATATCATCTGCTTGAAAACACTCATTTCCTTATGTTAGTTTCAGATCTAATTCACTACACATATCTTGACACAAGTATGGAAAGGTTGGGATAGATATACTTGAAAGAAACTCTTCAAAGATCATATCTGAATCTAATTGAAAGTTATGCAAATCTAGGTCTTCTTGTGAAAAAAATATTCATCCATAAAATTTGAGCAAGCATCATCACACAACTACATATAAATAGGATGATTAGGTAATGTTCGTCCAAGGATCCAACATGATTATAGAATTCAAGATCGGTAGGTTGATTAACACGAATATGAGATGAATGATGGATGGGACAAGAAGAATCACCATCTTGAGAATGAGAAGAGAGAAAATGTAACTCCTCATCAAAGGACTCTTGATCCTTAAAAATAGTTATTGGATCAGATTCATGGATTGGGCTTTTATATTTTTCGAGTTCGATAGGGTCAATAGGGGGAACCCAACAAGGTATAGGAAAATGAGGACAAGGAATAAAATGGGTAGTGTATTCCTCCTCGGAAGATTGAATTTACCCTTAGCAAATACCATCCAAAAGATCTGATTGAAAATATTTTCTTGAAATCCTAACCAAGAATTGAAATTTTTCATTGAAATACTCCCAATCCACATCTTCATCAGGAAATTCATAACAACTGTGAAGAAATCTATCAACAAACTCTTCCAAAGATTGATTCGGTTTCATCCTAAGCTAATCAATTTTTTCATAAACATATTGATATTCATACCTATCAAAATATTGACAACGTGTATTAACCAATTTCTTAAAAGAATGGATAGAACTAACAGGTAAAGAGTAACACCATTGCTTGGCATGACCTCCCAATGTAAGGTGTTGATGGTGCTAGACCTGCCAACATGTCAGGGGATCTCCCTGGTAAGAAGTCCCAATTAGACCTCACATTGTTTGGTGTGGGAGTCCTAGTAGTGGGTCATATGATATCACCTTGACCGCAGTTTCACACAGAGGGAAGAAAGATGTCCCTATTGGTAGCAAGGGTGTGACCTATACAACAAGTCAAGGAAGGTGCATGAATGATTTTAACACATGGAAAGTGGAATGAGTGCACCCCTTGGAAACCTGTGATAGCACACAGCTTGGAAGGGAACACACAAGTGAAGATGCATTAAAAACTGGAAATAAAGTTAGCTAACAATCCAAAGTGATGGCTAAACCAATCAACACATTTCAGTAAGATACATACAGACTTATACAGAATAGTCCATACATGCATGCATAAGCAAACAAATACATATATCATTTAGAGTAAACAAGATAGATGGAATAAAATACGACATATGCATGAAATGTGATGGCTCTATTGTATTAAGAAGTGTAAGTTCCAGTCATACAATACATCCATGTCCAATCACTACTTCCGATAGTGGAACATTACAGTCACAACTTCTTGCTCCTCCAAAGCGATATACCAGCTTTGCATAGTGGAGAAGCCAAGGCTCGTTACAATATTGTCCAAACTCTCTCTAAGATACTCCTATCGAAAGCTTGGCTGACCAAAAGCCTATAAAATGAGTTATGAGGGACTATTTATAGCAAAGGGCGGGGTGACCCTTGACATTCCCCTTTGTGACCATTCATCTACCCTCATGACTCTTCAACTACTCTATGACTGTTACATTCAAATATCGACACTTGAACTTTCACTTGACAAGACGTTACATACAATGCACATGTACCCATGTGAGACAAAATGGCTTGAGCAAGCCATGCAAGACAACACTAACACTCGAACCATTGTGTTAAGACCAACTCATCAACATCCTTGTGATAGTCAATGTTGGTGAACTGATGCCAATCTTGGTTGTCCATGATGGTCTCCGTGCACTCAATGGTGACATCCTACTGAAAGAAAACTCTTTCCCCCGTTGCATTCAGGTGCACTGATATGGCCCCTCTATCAAACTTGTTAGATAGCATGAGCATCATCATCTTGAGTGTGGTTGGCCCAACACCATACTGATGCATAGTATCTGTGTTGATCTCCAAGTGTGTGCTGGTGACCATGCACATCAACTTGTCAAAGTACATCTTCAGCTCCATTTGGACTTTCTTCTTGCCTTCGCCTCGGTGAGTGTGCCAAATGGGTTGGATCAGATGCGTGCATATGATGACATGCATGCTACGAATTCCCTTGAATGCAATCAACAACACTACTCACCTTGTATGCTTCGTATGAGATGCTAGGATGGATCTATAACTTGTATGGGCAAACTTTCATCCGTATGTTCATGTTGCGCCCCCTGTTGTATCTATTCCTGCTACAACTCATTCTCTCATTTGTGCATCTCATGTTCTTCCTTGAGTTGTTACTTCAGCACATGTAACTTCTTCTCTGTTTCTCTATCTGCCTTCACACGATCTTTGTGTTGCATCATCACCTCATAGCTTCAACCTCCAAAGCTAATTTTTGTCATGAGTGGATCTCCTTTGAACTTGTAGCTTTGTTCCACCTCTATGTTGTCAACAACCTTCCTCATGCATTCATCGCATGTGGGTGTGCTGCCTTTTTCTGTTGCTCACTGTGATGCTGCTACCATATTTTCTTGATGTCCTTGTCTACAAACAACTTGACATCTTCATAGGTAGGCAAGCTCATAAACACTTGCTTGGCTACAACCCCTATTGTTCTCTCAATGGTGTCCTTTGACTCTACTCTCCTGGAGGGAATTGTACTTGTGCTTCTGAGAGAGAGATGAACACCTGTGATTCCTAAAGACATAGCAACACTCATGGAAATAAATCTATTAGTCAAAAACCAAAACAAACTTGAGGACTGACTTGCAATATACCTATGTTATTGATCATGAAGGTTGCGTAATTTTCACTAAGAGTTTGGCAGACTAACTGCCAAAACTATGCAAGGCATAGTCCAGGCTATCATGAGGCTGACTGATTGCTGGAACTGTGCAATGCTAGCCTAGCCTACTATGGACTGAAACTACGCAGTACACAATTTCAGTCAGCAGTGACATGCAACCAAGAACCTGCATTGCGCAGTTTCTGGGGCTAGCAGGACATTTCCTCTTAGAATTGCACAATCCAATCTTGTAGGTTAGTGTTGGGCCAGACTTGCACAATTTCTAGAGGGAAAGCAAAGCCTTCACTTATTGAAATGCGCAGTGCTAGCCCGGAAAGGCACGGTCCAAGCCAAGGCAGCCCAGACCAGGCGATGGGCGACGGAAAACATGAGAGGTCTGAATGCATGATGAGATGACTACAAATAATAGTGAACGGTCATACATGTAAAAAACAAGCGTAGGATTCTTAAAACTAGAAAGCATGCATGTCTGTGGAGCAAGTCGTCGCAATGGTGATCATCCATGCAAAAACAGTATCATGCATGCGACAGCAGTGAGATGCGAATGAAAACTAAAACAATGCTTCTACAAGCTAACATACATCAAAATGACAACAAGCGGTAACTGAAACAAAGCATACAACAATCACACAAAGAGAAACACAAAAAGTGATAGAAATGTCGTGCAAAACATGAAAAGCAAGCTTCCCAAGAAACAGTTGAGCTGAATGTGCTGACGACTCCTAGATGAAATGTGGGATGTGAGAGCTACAAGGTCGATGTGAGGAATGAGCTCTGTAGCGTCTGGTTGATGATTTTTGATAAAATTGAGGTTGTGACGCATGCCACAAATCTAGGAAAAGCGACACTTGGCGGGAGGTTTCCAAAATGATCCTTGGATGTAACCTCCTACTGCTAAAAATAGATCCCTAAATTAAGGGATGCCTTTGCATGCTACCTTGGGAAAAGTAGTCCATGCATGCAAATCAGTTTTGCTCGGTCTCGAAGGGAACTTGTGAACCTAAAGGCACATGCATCAGTCTGTGAGGCTGGGATGAAAACCTGTGCAGTTTCTGGGCTAATTAGAGATGGTTGTCCTAGAGGGATTACACGATTTCTTGGAGGAACAAGTGATTGTCTCCCAGGATTGTGCAATTTCTGGGTTGTGTAGCTATCCTGATTCAGACCTCACAATTTTCTCAAGGAAGCCTATTTGAATGTATCTCACAATTTCTAAGATGAGTAGTTTTCTTGGGTCAGACCTTGCAATTTTGTCAAGGAAGCATGTCTGGTTGTATCTCACAATTTCTAAGCTGAGCAACTGTCCTGGGTCAAACCTCATAATTTTCTCAACGAAGCCTGTCTCACTGTATTATGAAATTTCTACTAGCTACTGGGCTGGTTGTCCTAGAGGGATTATGCAATTTATGGGAGCAGTAGGTAACTTCTGCCTAGAATTGCACAATTTCTAGGCTGAGCAGCTGTCGTGGGATGAATTGCACAATTTTTGAGAGGAAGATTAATAGGAAGAATTGTGCAATTATGGAGCCCAGCTAGGTGTCCAATTGGGTTCGCACAATTTCTGGAGGGAAGGTTGGTTACCCTCTAGAAATGCGCAATTCCTAAAGGGAGCTGCTCAACTAGCAACTAACACTAAGTCTAGAAGTAGCCTATGAAGGGGGTGAAACAAACTTGCATGCACAAGTTGACAAGACTATGAAACAACTAAAGCTGATATGCTTGATAGTGTAAGACATCCTAATGATGATGGTTGGTAGGGAGGCTCCAAAACGAAGCTAAGGTAAAATCTTGGAGGATGGTTGTAGCCGCTACAACACTTGGCAACACAATGATAGAACACCAGCTCTCTGAATGAACCTTGTTCGTTAAAAGAAATTCTAATACCTCCGGAAGTATTCTTCAGTTCTCTGGTCATCTTGGTTTCCACACTTTATTGATTGCAAGATATAGCATCTGCTAAGCCCTTGGTCAGTTGACACACATTCCAAGCCAAGCCAACATAGTTGTTTCAATTGGGGATGAGGGGTATATTCATGCACAAGCAGTGTATTCGTAAGAGTTTTAGTTTCCTCTCTGGTTTTGCTCTGCTGCTAGTACACCTGGACAATATCTCGGTGGAGTCACGCAGGAACATAAGCATCGCTCCGCTGCTAGAGAGCCTGGTTAGTACACTGGTGTAGTTAATTGCATCACCTCTCTGTGTAGGAAGCCTTTCTCTTCTTCCACCTTATTCATTTTTCATTTTTCAAAATTTTCACTTTTTCATAACTATGCATAACACTTATTCATTTCAGAGGTGGAAGAGGGATCTCGACTTATTGAGAGCAGAAGAGGTTTTTCCTTCAGAGAGGTAGTTTATATATACCTTTGACATGCTTGTTAGGGTTTTCCCCCTCACCTTACTCTACTTGACTGAGCTGACAAGGATTAACCCCAAAAAAATTGACTATAGTAGGTGATACTAGTTCATGTGCAAGCATTGTGTTTTCACCAAGGTTCGCTTCGAACAATACATATTTTCCATTGATGTATCATGGACCAAAAGTAACAAGTTCTTGATGAGAGAGTGGACAATAGATAACCAAATGTTAATAGTTATACAAGTCCTCTTGTACTTTACCCAAGATTGTTTCAAGAGTTGCACACAATCCATGCAAAGCTAACCTACGAATGAAAACAAGAAAACAAAATGCAAATCAAGAAGCAGAAGAAAATGCATATGCAACGCAAGTAAGCAAACAAACAAGCAAGAAATAAAAGATATAAAGAGATAATGTTGAAGTACATAAAAAAAAAACTAAGCTTTTATTAAAAATAAGTATTATGTATTATGTAGTAAATTAATGATTAGCTTATATTTTTCATCTTACATATTGAAGATCACATTATTTGTATCTAATGGATAAGATGAAAAAATAGTGAAATAATTATTGGTTTTTTTTCAAGAAGCTTTTGGATAAATCATTTAAGCATTGATTGCGGGTCAACATTATGAACCTAATAATGTTTACCACATAATGTTTAATATTTATTATGTAAATGAAAAATATTAAGTATTACCTAAATGTCTCATGTCTCAAGTTAAATTTTACATTTGATAAGACATTGAAAAGGAAACTATTATTTCTATTGCATATTATAGTGTAGTAGTCTCTCTCTCTCTCTCTCTCTCTCTCTCTCTCTCTCTCTCTATATATATATATATATATATATATATATAATGTTAAAACTTTTTACGTAACATGCATATTGAAATATTTGATTTATAACTCACATTAGACTTTTCTTTGTTATTTATATTTTTTAGATCTTATAAATCAACTCCATATTAAGAACAAAATAAATTACATGTTTCCCTAACAATGGAAAGTAAAAATATAAGGAAATTTTTTGTTTAAATATCTTTATTTTTCTCTATAAAAAATTTGTATAAAATTATGTTATTTAATATAGACAATGAAATATTTTATTGAAAGTTGATTGCAAAACCTTTTTGCTATTAATATACTTTGTTTTAAATATTACATATAAACTAAACATACAAATGAACTATACATCACGCAAACTCCATATATTAAATATTGAAGAAATTATATATCTCCCTAGTACTAAAAAGTTTTAGTAAATTATTGTCTTTTACTTCCTATTATATTATCTCTCTATATAAAGTTGACATAAATTAAAGTGGAAATTGAAGTATTTTATTTATGGTAGACATTAATTTTTGTGTTATTACTATTTTAAATTTATTAATGTAAGTATTACTTTATTATTTTTAAATGTAAGACAATGTCTCCTCCATACTAACCTATAGAGTGTCGATTGGTGCAATCATAAATATTATTACCATACATTAACCATCTCTTTTTTTTTCGGTGGGCGCGGGGGGCGGGGGGAATGTTCACATGCCTTTTATTAACACATACACATAGTTACAATCATGTTGAATCTCCTATTGTCATGCCCTATCGAAGGGAAACTAGACCATCAATAAAATATGAGGATTTTTTCCTAAAATGAGAAAATTAAAACAATATAAAAGTTGAGCCCAAGCCAACGAATTTTGTTGTTAATCAAACAATTCTGGTGTTAACCAAACAAAGCATATTGTTGAAAAATGCAGCAATAAATTCTCAATTTGATTTTGTTTTGATTAATTGGAGAAAAAATGAATTTCCACATCAGCAGACAACTTGGATGATGTTAACTTGTGACATGGCATGTGTCACCTAGTTTACTCAGTAAATTCGAGTTGGAGGAGTTAGGGTTCAGTTCAACATGTTTGATTGCTAATTTGTAGTAATCTAGGTCAATTATCTCAAGTTGTTTTCAGTTAAACTAGTTCTAACTTTTGGAGGAACTAGTGGAAGGTCAGTTAAGTAGTGGGACTTCAGTCAAACTCAATGATCATCTAGTTAACTAATAAATCAACTCAAAATATCTAGTGCATGTAGAGAATTTGAGTTACCCAGTTGAGGTGGACATTCCAAGGCAATGTAACATTAATCGTAGACTAGTTTAGAGTGTACAGGAGTTGCATGCAGTCAGATGATCAGCCTAAGGAATTGCACAATTCAATTTGAGGAATCTCCTAAATAATAGAGGCTTAATTCCATAAGGAACATTGCAATGAAATAGGAGCTCAAGAAAAGGCAAAATTTGACTAAGTCTGGTTCAGAGGCCTTCGATGAGCAGAGAGATAGGTTATGCACTTATAGGTTGTACTAAGTTGAGCAAAGAAATTGTAATACATCTCTATTCATTTTTTTAATGCAAGAAAACATTCAGGTTTTTAGCATATTGCTTTCCCTAGATAAAAATACTTATTTCATGTGTGTTATTTCTTCTTGCATGTCGAATATTTTTGTTCTAAATTGTGAATTAATGTACATAGAGCAGTAGAGTAAGTTTGTGTCTTGTTATTTTTATTAAAACTTCATAAGAAATTGCAAGTCTATAGCCTAATTTATACATGGTATCAGATTTGGATTCACATTAGAGCAGGAAATTCGAAGATAAGATGTAGTAGGATTTCTTCAGAGTTGAGAATATGGCCTTCAATGGACTAAGGCTAGAGTATTCCTTGGAAGCCACCTCAAATGTTGCTGCATGGAAGGACCACATATTCCAATACTACTAGGAGTTGATGTCCAAGACCTTGCACAATGGAAGAAATATGTAGTCAAGGCAAGGAGAATAATCTTGGAGGGAGTACAGGATGATATTGTGTCTAATCTCCATGGAAAAGAAACTCCATTCGTGATGTAGAAAGCACTAACTAAATTTTTTGAGAATAATAGTGACCAAAGGAAGCTAGCACCCAAGGATAAAATTCGAAGTATCAAGATGCAAAATAATGACACTATACTGCAGTAATTGAGCAAGTTCACACAATGTCGTGATGAACTGGTTGGGGTCGGAGTTACTGACCCTAAAATTGACTTGGTGATCCTAGCCCTTCTGGGCCTTCCAAAGAGCTGGAATAACTATCAATATTTATGAATGGGAGGGAGAAAACATCGAATTGGGAGCCTTATGGTCTGATTTGGTACGGGAGGAAATCATGAATAATACCAGACATGGGACTTCATACAAGGGTGAGGATGAAGAAAACTTTGAATTGGTTGGAAAGGAAAATAAGGGAAAAGGGAAGAAATCCCAATCCAAACAAGAATCCAGTCAAGGGAGCAAGAAGAAAGATTTGTCAAAAGTTAAGTTCTTCCATTGTCATGAATTCGGGCACTATGCCACAAAGTGTCCACATAAGAAGACCTCAAGAGGAGTAGTAGGTGAAGTTTTGGCTTCATAGTTCGAGCTTGGCTTTACCCTCATTTCATGCGTTGCTAACACAGTCATGGGGAGCATGTGGTACTTGGACTCACATGCATTGTTCCACACGATAGGGTGTAGAGACTTTTTCAGTGACCAGGAGGAGAAATGTGTGTAGATGCACATCGATATGAGGGACGATGGAAGGTATAGTGTGACCAAGATTGGTACATTCACCTTTTAGAGGGGTTCGATCTCATCCCTCAAGCTCAAGGATGTCATGTCCGTTCCGGGCCTAAAGAAAAATCTCATCTCTATTGTAGTTTTGCAAGACTGTGGTTATGATGTGATATTCAACAAAGTAAAGGCATTCTTGAGACACATAGCCACAGGATAGGAGAAGCAGATTGGGGTTCATGTGAAAAATGTGTACAAGCTATATATCAAGGATTATGTTGCATTGATCACAAAGGCAGAGAAGGTGCAGAGCCACGATGTCGATGAAAATTTGGTATAGAATAATTGGCCATTTGCATCATGGCGCTTTGAATATCATGCAATAGATAACCACATGCCTCCCCAAAGGAGCACTTGAGAAACATGATGTATGCAAAGGATGTAATTTGGGGAAGTACACAAAATCCACATTCCATGACCAGGAAAACAAAGGACATGCAGTCCTTGAAAGAATCAACTCTAATGTTTGTGTACCTTTCTCAATAGTCTCCATTTCTAGGCACAAATAATTTGTAATTTTTATTAATGACTTCTCATAGAAGTGTTGGATCTTGTTCATGCAGAACAAGGATGAGACATTCTCCAAGTTCATATAATTTAAGGCACTAATTGAGAAAGAAATGAGAAAGAAGGTGAAGGCTCTTGAGAGAAATAATGGAGGTGAGTACATGACACATGTCGAATGAATTTAAAAATTTATTTGCAAAGGAAGGCATTTGACAAGAGTTGACAGCACCCCACAACCCACAGTAGAATGGGGTGGCTAAGAGAAAGAACTGTAGCATTGTGGGACAAGCGAGGGTGATGTTGCATGACCAAAGCCTACCTTTGCATTTGTGGGTTGAGGCATGCAACACAATAGTCCATTTGCAGAACTAGGGTCCTCATCGGATTTTGGAATGATTACACAGGAGGAGGCTTTCTCGAGCATAAATTCGAATGTGTCACACTTCAACATCTTTAGAGCCTATGTTTAATGCCATGTCTCCAAATAATAAAGGAATAAGCTAGAGCTAATAACAAAATTGGGGGTATTTGTGGGTTACACAGAAACTCCACAAAACTACTGTGTGTTCTCGTCATCCATCTAAATGATAATTGTATGAAGGGATGTACAATTTGATGAATATAAAACGATGTAGTGCTCTCTTAAGAGTGAGCTTCATATCTCACCAAAAGAGAAGCTTTTAGCTCCAAAGGAGGAGCCTCAAGAAGTTGTGGAGCAAACAAAAATTGAGGAGCAAAGACTAGAGACAACCACTCAAGCATAACCATACAGAGAAGGCAGGAAAAGGATAAGGGAAGATGAGAGACTTATGCAGGATGTGAGGGAGAATGTATGTGCTCCTTCAAATCAATGCAGGCAAAGAAGGTCACTAGATCAGTACACTAGCTGGATGGCTCTAATGACTGGGCTTCTAGAGAATTAGCCATCCCCTTTCAAGGAAGTAGTAGAGAAACCTATATGGGTCGATGCAATGGTGGAGGATTATGAATCTGTTGTAAAGAATAATGTTTGGGAAGTGATCCCAAGTCCAACAGACAAATCAGTTTTGGGTTCGAGATGGACCTTCAAGGTAAATAATGTAGCAAATGGAAGCATATAAATGTATAAGGGCAGATTTGTGGCCAAGGGGTACTTGCAAGTTGAGGGGATTGACAATGAGGAGACCTTTGCTCCTATAGAAAGGTACTCATCCATTAGATCAATTCTTTCTCTGGTTGTACATAGAGCAACTAGAAGGCTTAAAGTCTCCTCCATGGAAAATTTTAGGGGCTAATATTTGCCCAGTGTGCTAATTTTCCATGATTTTCCACAAAAAAGATCCACCAATTTCCAATTTTTATAAAAGATGACTCACCCAAATTTTAAAATATAAAATTATTTTACCTTAAAAAGCACTAACATTACATAGAGACTATATATAATCATTATAAATTTGAATAATTTTACAAATATATAAATAAAATTTTTATAGTTTGCATATTAGGGATTAGTGAGATTCGCCAATGTTTATAAACTTCAAGAAAAGAATTCATCCTTAAAATTTTCCTTGGTCTCCTCCCCTCCTTACTCTACTCGACTTAGCCGAAAAGGAACCGAAAATTATAAAAGACCCATTAAAGTAGGTGATACTAGTTATAGATTCAAGCTTCATGATTCCACTATGGTTTTCTCTAAGAAAGAATGCATTTTCCATCAAGGTATCATCGACTAAAATATGAAATATTCATGAAAAGAGAGGGAATAAACAAATAAACAGGGATTGATAGTATCACAACTTCCTATTCAAATTCACCATGCTTGCTTCAGAAACCAAACACTGTCTCATGTGGAAGCTATCTTATAATGGAAAGAAGTGAAAAGAGCAGGGCATAAAGTAAATCAAAACAAAACAAAACAAAGAAGAAAACAAACAACCCCTACTCCTATAGTGAGCAAGAATAGGCTAGGCTCACGTAAAATTAAACTTCCAGTGTAACCACCAATGCATTAACTGACCTATATGGTTGAGGGAATGTACATCAAGAAATATATTCAACAACAACAAAAAAATGAGAAATATAAAGTGATGCATACTGTAACACTGAAAGTTTGAAAATGTGGGCAAAGAAATACAAAAGAAAAGTGCATGCAAAACACTTTGCAAAAGAATTATGGTGTTCGAACACACTAGGACAATATGACATGCAAGAACAATCTTTTGAACTTGTAAACTGGGCGAACATAAAGAAAGAAGAAAACTTTTGTTTCATAATATACTTCACTAGGCATGACTCCTCCAATGATTGAGCGATATGATCGTGCAAAATATATGGATGATGCGAAAATTAAGATACAAACTAATTTTCAATATGTGCGGAGGACTGATGAGGAGTGTTGAAAGACACATCATTGTTTTGATTAGAATTGAGACTGACCTAAGGACTACGAGAACTTGACATAACTATTAGCTCAGGATGAATTTCCTCGACAAGCAAAGTTCTAAAACATTAGAATATAGATCATAAAAAGTTGGTGGCTTAGAAAAATCAAGCGTTAGAAGATAAGAATCATGAAAAGATGAATCAATGAAGAGATCATGAAAGCCATGATCAAAAATTTCAAGATAAAAAACAAAGGAATCCTCATGATCTAATGAAAAGTAAAGAGGGGAAGACTAAAAACAAGAAATTTCACCCTCTAATTCTTCATAATGATTAGATGATGGATTGGGAAGATCAAGAAGAGAAGAGTTTTCCTCTCCACATTCAGCTGTAAAGCTAACATTCCATGAATTTTGAGTGTGATCAGAAATAACATCATCAAAAATCGATTCTTTGAAAGATTCAACACCAATGAAAAAATCATGGAATATTCTAGGATGTTATGAAACCAGCTCACAGAAAGATAGAAAGGATAGATCAACGCCTTAGAAATAAGCCTCTTTGAGGTGGAAACCTCCTTTACATTACACAAATGAACAATTCTTGGATGATACAAATGACAAGACCTCCTTTCTATATATAGGAGTCTAAGGGGTCATAGTTATAATCAGAGACGACATAACAATGATAATGTAAGGGCACAATAATAACAATAGTGGGCTTCTGTGGGGCACAATAATAACAATATGGTGACTACATGGACATAACAATATAATAAGGGGGTTGTACTAATAACAATAAGGGGTTACAATAGTAGTATAGGGACCTAACATGCCCCTCTCCTTCAAAAAGTGTTGTCCTCAATGCTTGAGTAGTTATTGATGCTTATGTATAAAATTCTTGTCCTCCCATGTGGAATCTTCAGTGGGTAAGTTCTTCCACTTGATGAAATACTTTGAAATTGATCGATTTTGTAGCTTTCGGGTTCTTGTTTCTAAGACTTCTCTAGGCTCCAATATGATTTTTCCTCCCTCATGAAGTTCTGGCAGTATTGTTTGAACTGGTATCTTCTTCAACTTTTGAATGAGTGGCCACACTTCTTCATCCTTCTTCCATTCATCCCTTGCTTCATTTATCCAATTTGGTTAGATAATAGAAATAGCACAAAACAATGCTTTTGCATCCTCATCCTTTCTTGAGAGTGCATCTGCAGCAACATTTTGCTTTCCTTTTTTGTAGATGATTTCAAAGTCATAACTCAACATATTTGTGATCCATTTTTTCTATTCTTCTAAATATAATCTTTGTTCTAAAAAAATTTAAGACTATCATGATTCATTTTTTGCTTGAAGTGTCTTCCCATTAGGTAAGGTCACCATTTCTTAAGTGCATGTAGTATTGCCAACATTTCCTTCTCATAAATAGCTTTCTTGAGATGTAGCCGTAAAAATACCCAATCGCCTACATCAAAACTTCTTTCACTGCAATGTTGATATGCCCGTTGTTCCATTCGATTATGCACCAAAGTGGCGTTATCCTTTAAACATTGGAGAACTTGTTGTTGATGCTCGATGTGATCTTTCACTGCTTGAATCTTTTTCTTCTTGATATGTCCTTCTATCTTGAGAGTTTGAGGAGTCATAATTTCTCCCAATGCATTACAAGATATGGTTGAATTCATTTCTTGATGCTTGATGCGATCTTTCAAAACTTCTTGAACATTTTTCTTCTTGAGATGTCCTTCTATCTTGATAGTTTGAGGAGTGGTAATTCCGACCAATGCATTACAAGATATGTTCGGATTCATTTCTTCTTTCTTGATGCGATCTTTCACTTCTTGAACCTTTTTCTTCTTGATATGTCCTTCTATCCTGCTAGTTTGAGGAGTGGTAATTATTGCCAATGCTTTACAAGTTATGGTCGGATTCATTTCTTCTTTCTCTGGCGTTGGTTCCTAGTGTATATCCTCTTCTTTTGATGTTTCTTGATAATTTTCTTCCTCCTCTTCATAATCTATGTAAAATAATTTCTTCTCAGCACACTTATGACCTTTAGTGTATTTTCTATCACAATTGTAACTGTTTGGTCAATTTAGTGTGATCTAAATTGCTATCTATAATGTCAACTCGGGGTTCGTAAACTGACGAAGTGAAGTGTACTATATGTACTAGATAACCATTTCCTTAGTCTTTTGTCATTTTTAGTTTTTTAAGTTTGTTTTTGGATTTATCTTTCCCTAATGTGAGATGATGAAAAGGTGATAAAGCAAGTGAAATATGGATGATTATGGTGATTTCTAAGTGGTTTTTCAAAACTTAAAAGAAAGAAAGCTTTAAAATAACTACAATGAAATCAATTCTTAAAAAGAAATAAAGACATCAAACAATGAACTAATGACATCGGCCCAGTATCTTTGTTGCTGAATGAAAATGAAAGTGAAATCTACACTAAATTCAATTAAAAGTAGGAACAACTAATCCACACTATTTCAACTCTTCAACTCAATCTTCCTTGTGAAAAGATATCATGAAATGTTAAGCAATGTGAAATCTAAAAGAAGTTAAACTGCATAAAAGAAACTAATCACACTACTTTAACTCTCTTGACCTTTTGCCTTTCAGCTTAATTTACCCTGTGAGAAACAATCATGAACAAGTCAAGCAATGAGAGATCTAAAGCAAACTAAATCAAGCTATAATGAGTGATATTTTGGTTCCTAATAAAGTTATTTGATTATAGAAAGAAACCATTAACAGATGAATAGCATGATATCTAAGAGCAGAAAATAAATGTACAACTTAAGGAAATGACAGTACTGGAAATCAAACTTCAGAAAATAAGAGTCAGCGACAAAGACAAGATGATCTCGTATGCCAATAGTTATAAAAAGAAAAGGTGAAAAATTGCCCCGGGCTGCCTAAGAAAACCTGCAGAAAACACTGATCAGTTGTAACCATAAAAGAGCAGCAATGAAAATGTAAATCAACAGAAATCAAAAAGCTTTGTTATGTACAGCTAATATACATGATGAAATAAAACACAGCATTTAAATGACAACTGTACAACTAATATACATGAACAGGAAAAAAAAATAATGCAAGAGTTAAAGGACAACTGTACAAGGCTTTAGTGAGCAGGGGCCCTCTGCCACTTTCGCCGATTCAACGAACAGCTACAGGCTTAAGTTTAAACCAATCTTCTCATATATTAAACAGCAACGTAAAAGTGCAGTGGGGAAATACAACAACTCCGAATTACATTACAAGAGATTAACTTTTACAACGTTCATGGACGCGTTATTTATAAGGAAAGAAAGCTAAACAAATTAACTAAATCTACGCTATTAACCACACTGCCAGAGACACGTAAATCCTCTTCAGCCCGGATCTAGGTAACTGTCATCATGTTTATTAAATCTGAGAGGTATGGATGTTGGATTCATGCTACCAGGATGTCTTCGTGGCTAAGGATTGTGCCACGTAGCTTCACGTGCTCAAAAAAAGAGCTACGCAGAGCCGTGCCACTGCTGAACACTTCCGTTGACTATCCTTTGCCCCTTGTTTGACCGCGGGATTTTATGGGCGTGCTGGATGATCTGGAGGGACACGTTCCATGTCCTTGACTCCTGTAACTTGCCCATGTGTCTCGTTTCTTCAGAGGACACCTGTAGCATGGTGTTTGACAAAACGGCTGCAGAATCCTGTGCTGGCTGCAGAAACCTGTGTCGGCTGCGGAAACTGAGAAGCTTCTACAGCTGTCTGAAAAAAATTCTAAACCAAACAACAGTCATCAGCGTAGTTAGAAAACCATGTCAAAAGCTCTTTTTTAAACTAAAATACAATGATTTAATCAACTTGGTGGATGAAATGAGTGGAAAAAGAAGGCTGAGAGGGTGTATAGGAAGGTGCAGGTTCGAGGCTCAACAGTAACAAGGCCCCTTTCATCTTTTTTCTTCCAATTGTTGTCTTGTAAACCTTGTAGGTTGTGGAAGGCTAGGAGAAAAAACACTTCCATGATTATAGTCATGAGTGGTGGGATTCCTTGTTTCCATAATTTTGCTTTCAGTTTTTCTTGCCAACCTAAATGTCTTCTCTAATGAATCAGGTTTTGAAAGACAAACCTCATGTTGAATGTTATCTTTTAAAGTCCCTATGAAGACATCAATCCTTTGCTTCTCTGGAATATCATTTACCCTTATATTCAATTTTTGAAAGTCCTCAATGTGATCTACCATTGAACCCTTTTGTTCGATATTTATTAATTGGCTAAAGAAGGTGTTACTCTTTGTATCCTCATAATGTGCTATCATTTCTTCCGTGAAAATTGACCAAGTGACAAGTGCTTTACGAGAAAAAACCCCTTTATACCATAAAAATTGATTTGTTTCTAAATATAAAGATGAAATATATACCTTTTGTAATAGTTGAACCTCATGTAGATCAAAATATTGCTCCATCTGTACTATCCAATTTACTGGATCTTTGCCGTCAAACTTCCTCATATCGCCTTTCCTTGATTTTAGGAGCTTGATCTTGAAACAACTATACCTCGGTAATTTCAGATCTCCAAGTTCTGAAATCATGTCTTGTAGTAGCCCTTTGAGTCCTCTTTCTAACCCCACAAGTTTGATTAGAATTTGATTCTCCAAGAAAGCGTTATGCCCAATCTCCTAAGATGACCTAACTATATAATGTTTTAGTACAACGAACTTTTACGACATGCCATGTGTCACTGTTTCGACCTTCGGATCTGAAAATTATACATAGAAAACTACAGTCCATCCTCTTTCTGTAACTTCTTATGAAATTTCAATTTGTTGCTTAGAGATAAAGTTATGACGATTTTCCCAAGGTCACCTGTTTAGAATGTAATTCAAGAATATACAAAAACCTTAACTTCCTCAGATTATATCTCCAAAAATATAGTGCAAAAAGATATGAGATTCTGATCTATGATTCCCCAAGATTTCATCTCAAATGGGTTTTAATTTCAGAGTCTAAACCTTTTTATAAGAAATATTATAGTGAAAATTCCATGATGGCCTGTTTGAGATGAAATTCTGGAGATTGCAAAAACCCTAACTTCCTCAGATCATATATCCGAAAATATAGCGAGACAAGATCTGAAATTCATACCTAAGGTTCAAACTGATCTCTTCTCAAATGGTTTTTCTTTTATCTTTTGAAACTTTGTTGAGAAAAATTTATAGCGCAAATGTCATGATGACCTGTTTGGAGCAACGAAACCCTAAAATCCAAAGCTTCGATACCAAATGTTATGGAACCAACTCACAGAAAGATAGAAAGGATAGATCAATGACTTAGAAATAAGTCTCTTCGAGGGGGAAACCTCCTTTACATTACACAAATGAACAATTCTTGGATTATACAAATGACAAGGCCTCCTTTCTATATATAGAAGTCTAAGGGGTCATAATATAATCAGAGCTGACATAACAATAATAATGTAAGGGCACAATAATAACAATAGTGGGCTTCTATGGCGCCCAATAATAAAAATATGGGGACTACATGGACACAACAATATAATAAAGGTGTTGTACTAATAACAATAAGGGGTTACACTAGTAGTATAGGGACCTAACATAGAATAATGAGGGAGAGGCGTAGAAGGAGAAAGATCAACCTTCATCGCAGATTCTTGTTCAAAGATATACTGTAGAAATTCCTTGTAGATTCAAACTGTTAATTGTAATTTAGTAAAACAATAGACTTGAATCTAATCTACTCATTAGTGAAATAATTAAACGATCACGAAATCACGAAGCATACAATAGAAAGAATTCAATCAACAGATTACACAATGATTTCCTGGGGAAATCCACCACTAAAAACCCTTGTTATTTATATATTGCATTAGTAAGAAAATATGAGAATATTACAATGCTTTTCTCAAGCCCGAGAAACCTATGAACTATCTCTATCTGTCTCACATCTTCATAGACAATCCCATGCCAATACTTAACCAATTTTCTACTTGCCCAAGTCCCTATTTCCTTACGATGTTCCCTTGGGAATTATCCCCTATGGATTTGCACAACCTTCATAGGCCTTCCTCTAACTACATATGCCACCCATACAATTGATAGTACACTGTCCCTAAACTCCAATCTCAACTGGGTAACTCTCATATATGATATGCATGACTTAATTATGAGTGAATCATCAGTTAATTGGTTGACCACATGAAGCAACACCCCATTGTCTGACCTCCTACTAGTTCCTCCATCAGTTATAACTAGTTTAACTAACTTTAACTCAGTTAATCTAAATTAATTAATTACAACTCAAAATAAACTCAACCAGGGATCCTATAATGTAGGAGACACTCTACATGACTCTAGTTACACCCTCAACTCAAACTAATTGAGCCAACTAAGTCAAATTAACTTAGTTAACTAATACAAGTTGTCATGTAATGTGGAACTACAATTGTATTCCTAATTTAATTTAAGGACAAAATTAAATTAGGATTTTATTTTTTCATTTTCAACATAGACTCCCACACATAGTCATCATAAAGGATATCGCAGGTTGGCTGCTCGACACTAACTCCATCTTGAAATTGATCCTCATGAACACCTACAGAAACAGTTGAAACAGGTGAACCAAACAACTCTCAATCAGGAGGACCAAATGAATCAATGGATGGAGGACGAGGAGATAACACATCATCGCAAACATCAAATTCACAATTAAAAGATACGGTGAAATTCTGAGTATGTTGAGTAGGAGAAGATGGTGATAAATAAACAGATGAACTCTCAATTTCTCCCACCTCAACCTATGGAAATATAGTTGTTAGATGAGGGGAATATGAAGAGTCACTTGGAACAACAACTTCATTCGTCATAGATTTACAATCTCTATAACAGAGGTATGTTGGGAGACTTTTTAAAGACTAATATTCTTGTGGATTCATCGAAATATGAACAAGAAATTTGAATTTATCTTTCATTATATACCAACCAATATCATCTTCAGAAAATTAAAAAAAAAATGAATGAAACGATCATGAAAATCATCAAGAGATTCATCAGGTTCTTTTTGCAATTGCATGATTTTCTTGAAAACAAATTTCTAATCATAACTATCAGAGGAGATATAAATCTCCGTGACAAGATGTTCAAAAGAGTGTACGGAAGTGGCTAGCAATGTGTAACACCATTCTTTGATGTGCGCTTCGAATATGAGAATGAACAACTTGCAATCCTTACAATGAATATTATGTTTAGTGTAGAATTCAAGAAAGCAAGTGGTTTACTCAAGAATGGTTGTTTCACCCTCGCCATAAAATTTTAGATTTGACAAGTCATTGATTATTCCCATGGGCACTTTCACATTTGTGCTTCTAGAAAAACATGTCAGGGTTAAGATTTGGGAACAAGCCATTAAAGATGCAGAAAGTTCAAACAGACTTCATGGGCTCATATTTTCATTTGGCCCTCCTTCTAGCACCAGAAATGTTGACAGTGATGGACCCACCAACATTCAGAGGACCTCCTTGATATGAAGTCCCAATTAGACCTCACACTATTTGGTGTAGGAATCTCGTCTAATATACGACTCAGTTTTCGATGCAGTTGGTTTTAATGATGTGCCTTGGCTGTAATAATACATAGAGTGATGTATGGTGATTTTGGTGGAAACAAGTGTGTGACTCTATGGAAATTCCGGTGCAATGCATGGAGGTTCTAACACATGAAAGGAAAATGAGTGAGTCCCTTAGAAGCCTGTAATAGTATGCAACTTGAACGGAAAACAAGAGCATAAATACATCGGAGGCTAATCTACGAAATAGTTTAGAAGTTAATAATGATGGAATTAAACAACAACACACATTCAATAAGTTTTGTAACATTACAAACGAAATATTTCATAAGAGCAAATGTAAGTTAAATAACATACATTGCAAACATAACAAGAATATTCCAACTATAATTACAACATATGCATGAAAATGTGTCATTTTTGAGCTTTTATTAAGTGAAAGTTCTTGTCACACTTATACCATTGACATACCACTAGCCCCAATAATGGAACATGAAGCCAACACTTTCTCCTCTAAAGAAAGATACTCCCTCTATTCTACGGAGAAACCAAGGCTCTCACAAACTCCCAAGCTCTTGATTATAAGCCTAAGCCTAGCCAAAAGCTTGACTCCCCCAAAATCACTTTACATGAATTATGAATGCATGCTTATAACAAAAGGGGTGACTATTCACTTCCCCTTGTGACTCTTGAACTTCCTCATGACTCTTCAACTTATTTACAAAATGGCTCTTCATATTCCAATATTTACACTTGGAATTCCACTTACAAATTAACTACAAAATAATATTATAATACACTCATACCCATATAAGAAAAAATTGGATAGAGCCAAATAGACAACCTAATAAGACCAAATAGTTAATCTTGACTTTAGGGAAATGTCAACTCAGAAAATTCCACTTGATATTTCTCAATCATGTAATGGTGCCAAGCTTGGTACTGCACGATGACATCCCTAAATTGTGTATGGATGGAAATAGACTCTAGCCTCCATGGCATCTAAGTAAAATGATTTGGAACGAGTTTGGGTTTCCTTCTAGAGTAGGAGCAACATTGTGTTAACTTGGATGGGACCACCAATGTACTTCTGCATATTTTGTTTGTTCACCTCCAAATATACCTTGGTGGTAATCTATCTCAGCTACTCCAACTATTCTTCAATGTTCTGTCTGACCTAGTTCCTAGGTTTGGATTTAGTGAGTGAGCTAACTGATGGGATCCCATGAGATTTCACCAAGAATTCCATATTGTTGGATAATTATGCATACGAGGCCTGAATTTTACCAATTAACAAGGTGATTTGTTTGTTATTCTAGATCAATAACCGAACTCTTTCTTTCTCTAGCTTTTCTTGTTGCTTTGTTTTCTTGCCCAAGTCAAGTGGTGACCCTTTGTATTGCATTAACCATTCATGCACGGTAGTGATGGTAGCTTGTACATTCCTAAGAGTTTGGACAAAATATTTACACTTCTGTTGCAACCCATGCAAGTGGAAAATTTCCTTATGCATGGTAACAAGCTCCTCATAAAGACTCTGCATGGTCTCTCCTAGTGTCGATACTTCATTGAGTATTACTGCCTTCAATTATTCCAGATGGACCTATGCAGAAGTTGTGTTCTGTACGTTTGCTCAGAGATGCTCAACCCCTTTCCTAGTAGCCTACAAGTAATTTGCCAGTTGTTTGTTCTCGGCCATCAAATACTTCATGTTTCACTTCGAAGAACCTGCGAAGGCCATGTTGGCTATGGTAATGGCACCTAGATTTCTTCTGGTGTCTATCACAATCACCCTTTCTCTAATGAATGTAGGAGATGTGAGCTTGTCTAGAAAATGTTTCTTCCTTGTTTTTACAATCTTTTTTTGAAGCTCGTCATAAGTTAGATTGTATGTGTCCATAATTGGACATCATCAAGAGGAAAAATTTCCTCTTCCTTGCTTGGAGCTTGCTTTGTTGGAGGATGTGGAGATTGAATGGTGACCTATTATGTCCTTGGCATCAGGTTGACATATTCATTCTACGGCTCTGGTTCCTCCTCCATGTCTTGGATTTCAATCAACTCCTCTATCTCTCAAGTGAGCTCCTTGTCCTACATTTATTTTCTCTCCTCCTGTAGATTCCTGTTTTGTTCTTGTTGTTTAGCTTGTTTTTGCATTGTTTCTTTTGCTATTACTTTTCTCCTTTCTTCCTCTTCCTACTTTGCCTTTCTCATTCCAATCTCTTATGCTCTCGTCCTCCCCTCTGCTTCCTACACCCTCCATTTCCTTTTCTTCTTTGATTCTATTACCGCTCTCATAATGACTAGATCAACTTTCATATTTCAACTATTCTCTCCTCCTGGACTATGCACGACCTTCCTATTTCCCTTCTTGTGCATTAGGTTGTGATCTTACACTAGTGTTTCCTATGGAGTGACGTCCTATTGCGGAGAAACTTGTGAAGTTCCTGCAAAATTGATCGACTCATGGGACTTGGAGGCATTGTAACAATTCTTCCATGGTTCCTCCTCTGGCCACTGAAAGGTCTTGCTTAGCCACTAGAAACGGATCCTCACACAATGGTCTTTGAAAATATTCCTTAGATCATACAAATTGAAATCCCGAGTATCGAATGAAAACTTTTCTATTACCATTCCTTCGGTATCTACGACTTTTAGATTCTTGATCTCGTACAATTTGATCTACATAGGAAGAGCAGCCCAAGGTGCATTATTCTTCTTATGCAAAGTTGTTGACAACCCTTTGGAGAGATGATACACAACTTCTTGCATGGCTAGCTTATTGGTTGCATACCTCGGTAAAATATGCGGAGACTAATGTTCGCCAAACATCTTGAGGAAAGTGCCATATGGTGAGGCAAACCAATCTACTATCTATAATACTTCTTCCATTTCCCCATGTGACATGCAAGGTTGACCTTCCTCAAAGATCAACTTGTACAACAGAATGAGGAAGTGATGAGCTAGCTTCTCCATTACTCCTTTGTGGCTACACTCTGAAATCATCTTACAATAAACATACACGGCATTGTCCCGTGGTGTCCAAGGAAAATTCATGCTAGGGAATGCATTGTGTATGCAGATTTCATCCCGTAGATATGAAAACATGTAAAATCTCGCTTACCCGCCCTTGGGGGCACTAAGGGCATTAGATACATGGATCTACAATTTTTAAACCAACAAATTTGACCAGTTAAATGGTTTACCTTCATTCACAACCTAGTCGAGTAATAAATCCCACCCTTCAGGAAACGTCTCGATGCTCTGCTAGCCATAGATTCGAGAACATAAAACTATTAAGAGTTGATAGTCCCTCCATAGAGATTTTGTCTTGTAGGTGTTGATTGGTGTCTGACGAAACCTTGTTAGCTCTTTCACCCAGCCTTTAACAATCTCTTTGGTGCTCAAGTAGCTGATTTTCGCATAGAAGTATGAATCCATGAGCGATTATGGCTAACGAAAATGGTACATGAGATGATAGTCTTCTATCAAAAGAGAAGCAAGCCTTTGTCCACTAGTACTGCTAAGAGTTATAGTATTTGGATCTGTGTGAGACAATATCCAGCTAACAACATCTGCACATGGGAATGTTGGGTACCTGCATGCAACCCTATGTAAATTTGACTTCTGGACATTGACATACACCTATCGGTCTTCCATTTCTACTTTGAAGGTTCTTACTAAGAAAATTTCATTCACCTTTTGCCATGTGATATCTGATTCATTTTCTACAAATAGTTGAGTATTTGAGTATACTAGCAAGCAAACTAGTGTACTCTCAACTTCCTCCTTGGTGCAACTGCCGGTGGTATCCTTTCAAGAAATTCTCTTGGATGCAATGATACCAATGACTAATGAAGAGAAGTGCTCAACGCCTGCAATATCTGTGGGAGGAAATACACTCATGGCAGACATAATTTAGCTTCAAAAAATCAATTTACAAAGAAAGATCAAGCAACAAACCAGTGAATTGATGAGGAGGATTGTGCAATTCCTGAGGTCAAGGATGGGAGACTGGCTAGAGGAACTACACATTGCATAGTATAAGCAGCCAATGATGCATCCTAAGGCTAGAGACTACGCAATTTGTAGTTCTAATTGGGCAGACTAGGATGGAGACTGTACATTGTGTAGTCTTAGTGGCCAAGGGTGAGGGATTGAACCATGGAACTAAGTAATGCGTAGTTGGGTCAACCTAGCACTATACATTGTGTAGTCTCAGAGGCCAAGCTAAGAGCTTGAGCCTTAGATGTGCAATTCCTAGTTAGACAGGGTGATACATGGCTAGTGGAAGGGCAGATCTGCCCTAACTAAGAGTGGAAAACTAGCAGATCTGAATGATAGTGCATGTTAAAGTGTAGATCTAACTAACTATGGATAGATTCGTACAAAACAAGTTTGGAAGATCAACAAGCAAAAGTTAAAACAAACATGCATGGAGAGTCACCACAATGACGACCACTAATGGGAAAAACAAGAAAATCGATGCAACACTTGCGAAAGGCAAATGATAGACTGAACCAACACTTGTACAAGCTAATATACATTAAAAATCCAACAACCATGAAAATCAATAACGAAAACAATACTCAAAGAAGCCAAACGATAAAAAATGATGAGAAAAGTGATAAAAGACAACAAAAGGAAAACTCACCTAGAAAAGCACCACAAACTCCACCGAAGGCTCCTTGATCTCTTTGGGAATGCTAGAGCTCCAAGATTAAATGTACAAATGAGCTTTAGGGGCATCCATTATATAGATCTAGATCGATTAGGGTTTATGATGTGCATGCCTAAAATCAAGGAAAAAACGACACTTGGTGGAAAGTTCCAAAAATAGTAAGTGTGCCACCTTCAAGAAACTAATTAGTGAATCCCTATTTTCTAGGGATTCCTTTTTATTTTTTCCTTTTTTCTCTTTTTCTTTCTTGCTTTTTTGGGAAACTTGCATGTAGACTACCAAGAAGGATTGTGCAATTCTTGAGGATTGGGAAACTTCTTGACTCAATGCATTGCATAATTTCTAAGCTTAAGGGATGCTTTGTGCAATTTCCATCTTTAAGGCTGGGATTCCATTAGAATTGCGCAAATTTCATGCTCAAGGATGGCCTGCCAAGAATTCGCATAGTTTTTGGGGGCAAGGCTGGCCTACCTTCCAAATTTTCCAATTTCTGGAGGCAAGCCCAACAATGCTGCAAGATCAAGTCAGAATTTAGCTTGTGTTGGAAATATATGAAGCCGGGATCAGTGCATCAAAAGAAAAGCATGAAATGATAGGTCTTGATCACAACATGAATACTTGATGACAATAAAAGATAAGCTCCTATGGACAGAAGGAATCCTCCAAAATCAAAGCATAGGCCACATTTTGGAGGGTGGTTGAAGCAGCTACAACAAGATCCATGTCTCCAAACAATCATATTGATTTAGTCCCAATCGAGTTTAACTTCCTCATGACTTGTCACTTGATGGTTTTTTGTTTCATTGAGCATTTATGTGATGCTCTTTATGTCATTTTTTCTTTAGCCAATGATGACTTTTATTTTTTTATACATGTGGAGCAATATAGGCTAGACTTTCATTACATTTTGCAACTAGATATGCTCTGTTTGGTTAACAACAAAACCCATTTTCTTGTACTTGACTTTTATATTTTTTTAATTTGCTAAATTTAGACAAAAAGCCTTCGATTTTATCCATGGTCTAGTTTCCATTGTAGTAGATCATATTGTAACTATGCTTATGTGTTAATAAAAGAAAAGTGAACTTACCATCCCCAAAAAATGAGATGGGTAATATATGTTAATAATATTTGTGATTGTTGCATCCAGAGGGGCTATATAGGATAGTATGGGGGAGATGTTGTATCACGTTACTTTTGAAAATAATAAAATAATACTTATATAAACAAGTTAAAAATAGTAATAACAAAAAAATGGTGTTTTCCATAATTTTTTTTTTTTTTCTGAATACGACTAATTCTATTATCATACAAAACAGAGATACATTTAGAGTACAGTGGGCAAGGCTATGGATATTTACCTATCAGCCTTCTTCTTGCCCTGATTACAGTTCCAAAATTGAGCAATATCAAAAATTGGAATTCGATACTCGGCCATTGAAGACACATAGACTCTGAACAGACACCAGGACCATGGACTGACCCAGAAAAAGACAGACAGACACATGAACAATTACATCTGACACATTGACATAGATGTCGATGCCACTTGGCAGAATCATAAACAGAAAACCCAAGAAATGCAGCTGAGGTTACCGGGAGCGAGCTCATTCTTCATCGGTGGTATAGGGCACCTCTTCTACTCGGCACCCGAAATGGAGAGAATCATCAGAGTCTGAGAGAGGGATGACTGCACCAGAGGTCCCTTCCCGTGCTGGCCTGCTTGGACCAGCAAGCGCTGAAGGACCGGCAGCAGGGACGCAATCCTTAGCTGGGCGCGCGAGGTCAATTCCGAACTCTCGTCCAGGGGCCAAACGACTAGTTCCTGCCCTAACCGGATGGCACGCGATGGGGGATTCCTCTCTACTGTAGCGTTGCCAATCCGGTAAAGGCTCTGCCCCTCGCACAGGATGGCTTGCTGCAATAATTGTCTCTGCCTCCGCGCTTTGAGATACTCCAGGCTCAATCATAATGGAAATTACCAGAGTAGAATTGGCTTGAGGGCAAGGGAGCCTATACCTTAGCGTGGGAGGCTCCGTCTGACCCTCCTCTGTTCGAGTGCTTCTACCAGCACGTCCGCCACCTTCCTCATTGCTTCCTTGGAACCTCTGAGGCACTGACGTAACTTCAATGGAGGAGGAAGGCGAAATGTGGCCTTGCCGCTGCGTGGAGGCCCTGCCTCTAGTTCCCCCTCGCCTGCTGCACATGCCCTGCCTCTCCCTCTGCATTTATGGCTTTTCCAATTGCACCCTCACGCAGGCACCCGGAGCTTCTTCAGCGCTAAGGACAAACACAATCTCAGCGCAGTTGCAGGGCGTGCTCGTCCCTTGCCCTGAAACCGGCAGAATGCACTTCGATTCCTCGCCCTCTTTCTCCTCTGAGCGCAGCAGGGCATCAACGTAATGCCATCCCATATTCCTCTGCGGAACAAACCCTCGCCCGTTAAATTTCTCCATTGCACCGTTAGCCAAGCAGCTCGCGCGAGCTAAGAAGATAGGCATTAATGCCTTCGGCCGTCGGACTGCATGCGGGTTGATATCCCGCCTCACCTAGTACCGCCTATCGTCATGGGGCTGCCACCTGCCCACGTGACTGCTAACGCCATCAACACGTCACTCCTGCACCCGCATCCGGGAGGGTGAGATCCTTCTGCGCCAGGGAAATGCAGTCATTTTTAAGCTTATCATCTTCTGATGTATCCAGAGATCCTGCGAAATATAGAATGCACTGAGATTCTCCTTGGTTGGCTAGTCTATCTGCCACTTTGTTCGCTGTTCTTCTTACGTGCTTGAAGGTTATACTTTGGGGATTTTGTAGCTTTTCCTCCAATGATTCCAGTCTGCTTAGTAGCCTCCAGCTCGTGGCCACCTTGACAGCTGGCATGCCTGCCTGAATTCTTTGAGCGGCATCGATAAGAATTAAGGAATCTCCCTCCACTTCCAATGGGAAGTAGCTATTTTGTTCTGCAAGGCATATGCCCCTCCATAATCCTTCTAATTCAGCTACATTATTGGTGTCTTTGCCAAGTGAGCCATAGAAGATCTGCATTATTGCCCCTGTATGACTTCTGAAAATTCCTCCATAGCCCGCGTGCCCTGGATTACCTTTGGCTGCTCCATCAAAGTTTAACTTGTAGGTGGCATTGGCTGGAGGGGACCAGCTGGTAGGAGAGGCGGTGCTGTTGGAGGTTCGGGTGCTTTCCTTCGTTATTGCTGAGAGGTTCATATTCCATGCCTTCAGAATCCTGCGTTCCGTTGGAGAGTCTGGCATATCTGCATCTGACCAGGTTTTGATGGCAAGAGTTTCTTGCAGGTGTTTGTTTAAGATCAGCCATAAGGCATCTATGGACCGGGAGGAATTGTTAAAGATTCTATGATTTCTTTCCTTCCAAAGAGTCCAATATATGAATCCTGGTAAGAGGCTCCACAGAGAGTTAAGAAGCTGACTCTTGAAGGGGTTTTTGGGCCAATTTCTTAAATTCTCTGTTATATCTTCTGTCCTGGCTGCTGATCTCATATTGCAAGTTTCAACTTTCCTCCATATTTGCGCTGCTAGCTGACATGTTTCCATGAGATGACCGATTGTCTCAGAGTGAAGGTTGCAATTTGGGCACCTTGATGGCCCTACAAATCCGCGCTTTACCAGGTTGTCCCAAGTGAGTATTCTTCTTTTGCTGAGAAGCCATAGGAAGGTAGAGATTTTGGGCCATAGTCCTGGCTGCCAGACCTTTTCCCAGATGTGGTCCTTATCGATCTGGTTGTCGGTGTATCTGAGCTGGTGTGCCTCTTTGGTGGTGAAAGTTCCTTTAGGCTTATGGCCCCATCTAAGTCGATCCTGTTGAGTGGAGTATCGGATTCTTCTGTATGATAATTCTTGATCTATGTCCACATATGTTTCTCCTAGCCAATCTCTCTGCCAGAGACTGGCCTGCTTCCAGGTTCTGAAGTCGTGACTTGCGGATTGTTGCCAGAATTGATGGACATGAGTGAGGTGTGCTTGCTGCATCTGCGCTTGCCAGAGAGGCTTTTGAAATACTGTAGCCAGCTTGGGGAGCTGCTGCCAAGAGTCCTCCCAGAATCTTGCCGTATTGTCGGAGTGTATCTCCCAGAAACTATGTTCTTGAATGAACTTACTGTGGGGTTTGGCTGCGTTCCATATAGGTGATCCTTGAGTAGTGGAGTTGATTCTGATTAAATCATTCCATTGACTGCCTGGTGCATATTTGGCCTGCCATAGTTTGGCCCATGGTGAGTTAGGCTTGGTGATCCAGTTCCACCACATTCGAGCTCCCATAGTATTGTTGCTTTGTATAGGATCTCGCAGACCTAGGCCACCTTCCGACTTGGGTTTACAGACATCCTGCCAATTTACCAGCGCCCATTTCCTATTCAAGCCTGATGACCCCCAAAGGAAGTTACGCTGAAGATTGCGAATGGTTTTTAGAACCCACTTTGGGGCGGCCAAGAGTGAAAAGAGGTACAAAGGCATGGCTTGAAGGACCGATTTGATCAGAACAAGCCTGTTGGCAATGTTGAGAGCCCGGAAAGTCCAAAGAGAGAGTTTGGATTCGAGCTTATCTAGAAGAGTCTGCCAGGAGGAATGCTTTATAGCCGCAGCGGCCAAGGGAGCCCCTAAGTAGGTCGACGGAAGCTTGGAGATAGTGAATCCCATTATTTTGGCTATGTTTCTTTGAGTGGAGGGGGGAGTGTTAAAGAAGTAGAGCTGGGATTTCGAGGCATTGATGGAGGTACCTGAAGCTTTGGAGAAAATGGAAAGTGGGGATTTAAAGACAGAGGCTTCTTGCGAGGATGGGTGTCCAAAGAGCATGGTGTCGTCAACAAACTGCTGGTGGGATTGAGGGGGAAGGCCATGAACAGAGATGCCTTTGAGCATTTGGGAGGAGACAGCTGCCTTTAGCAATCTACCCAGCCCTTCGGCCATAAGGACAAAGAGGAAAGGCGACAGAGGGTCCCCTTGTCTTATGCCCCTAGATGGCCGGAAGGGAGAGGAAGGAGAACCATTTAACAGAACTGAAAAGCTTGGAGAGGAGATCAAATTGATAATCCATCTTGTCCAAGTGTAACTGAAGCCAAAAGCTAAAAGCATTTTTTGTATGTAGTTCCAACTGAGCTTGTCAAAGGCTTTAGATAAATCTAGTTTTAGAAGCATACCTGGCTTTTTTAGAATCTTGAGAGAGTGAATCACCTCATTTGATAAGATGATGCCATCCATGATCTGCCGCCCTTCAACATAACCTGTTTGTTCCGGCGAAATGAGTAAGGGCAGGAGAGGTTTGAGCCGATTTGCAATGACCTTGGTGATGAGTTTGTATATTACATTGCATAAAGCGATGGGTCTGTAGTTTTCAGGCTTACTTGGTTCAGCATGCTTGGGGACTAATGCTATAAAGGTGGTGTTGAGGGCCGGGAGAATCCAATGCATGCTTCTTGATTCTTCCACCAGTTCCCAGACCTCTTCCATGATTAGCTCCCAAAATTCATGGTAGAAATTGGTTGTAAAGCCGTCTGGCCCAGGGGCTTTGCCGTCCTTGAGCTGGTTCATGGCCTCTTCAATTTCTTTTAGAGATGTGGGCTGTAGCAATTTGTTGTTGTGCTCTTCTGTAATTATTCGAGGAATGTGCTGAGTGATGGCCCTAATTTCCGCGTCCCTGTTTCCTGCCGGCTCTTTAAGGATATCTTGAAAGTAGTTTGTAAATTCCTTTTCCATGTCTTCGTGGGCTTCAACTCGCTCTCCTTGTTGGTTGTTGATGAAGGTGATGTTGTTGTGCATACGCCTTTGGAGAGCTGTCCTGTGAAAAAATTTGGTGTTCTTTTCTCCTTCTTTTAGCCAGCTGATTCGCGATTTTTGTCGCCAGAGTATTTCTTCTTGTTTCCTCCGTTCTTCTATTTGATGCCAGAGGATTTGCTCTTGTTGGGACTGTTCCTCTGTTCGGCCTTCTTTAATGATATCTTGCTGTAGTGCTTCCATTTGCTTTTCCAACTTTTGTCGATTTTCCTGTATGTTGCCAAATTGTGTTCTATTCCAATTTTTGAGGACTTGTTTTAAATTTGTTAACTTTTGTTGGAATTGATACATTTTGGCTCCTTCTGGTGGCCTGTAGGACTTCCATGCTTCTTCTACTATTTGCTTAAATTTTGGGTTTGTAAACCAGAAGGCTTCAAATCGGAAGGGCCTATTGCATCGTGTACCAGACCGAGACCATTGGAGCATTATGGACCAGTGGTCCGATCCTCCGTGGGGCAAGATGGATGCATTGAAGTCTCCTCCTAGATGGATTGCATTATCTGAGAGGAGGAACCTGTCTAGCCTGGAAGCAATATGATTGGTGCCACTGCGCTTGTTAGTCCAAGTGAAGATCCCATTGGTGGTTGGAATGTCCATTAGGTGGTTGTCCTGAATAAAATCTCTGAGTCCTTTGCTGTCATTTTCTAACCTTGTTCTACCACCTGTCTTCTCCTCCAGCGATTGTATAATGTTGTAGTCTCCTCCACTGATCCAGAGCGGGAACTGTCTGTGCTCATTAAGAATGGAGATCGTTTCCAACAGATCCAATTTCTGCTGTATGTTTTGCGGAAAGTATACATTTGAAAGGTGCCCGTGGATATTTGTTCCTATTAGATGAAAGGATGCTTGAATGAGGAAATGGGTGGCATGGAAGTCATAAAGAGTAAGGATCTGTGGATTCCATAGTATGGCGAGTCCACCCGAAGCCCCTGAGGCATCTACTGACATTGAGCTGCTGCCTGCCCAAATCTTATTTCGAGCTTTCTCCATAGCGGTTGTGCTGCTTTTGGTTTCTTGAAGAAAAACTAGGGAAGGTTTTTCTTGTTGTATCAAGTTCTTGATCATCCTGAGTTTTGAGGGGCTGTTGAGTCCTCTCACATTCCAGGAGATGAGCTTCATGGTAACTGAGATGTGGGTTTGTAGTACTTGGTCAACTTAGGGAATCTCCCTGATTCCATAAGTAATTCTCCCACTGCGATGGTTCGCTGTAGATCCGTTTTGCGTCCCCTCTTCTTGGTTTCTTTGAGGTTCTTTTTTCCATCCCATGGACTTCCTCCCTATATGCCTAGATTTTTGTTGTGCTGTACCTTGGCTAGGACTCCTTCTATCCGATCTATTTGCCAGGGAGGAATGGTATTGTATTCTTTTTTCTTGCAGGTTGTTTCAAGTTTTAGGATATCAATACCTTCTAGGATAATGTTCTCCGGATCTTGTTCCATGTTGCTAGGGGCATTTTGCTCATCCTCCTCTGTGGTGTCCTGTATGCTTAGCGCTAATGCTGCGTCTAAATCCATGGCAGAGGCTTGTTGTTTTGAGTCTAAAACTGATTTCCCTTTTCCAGCAGAAGGGGCGCTGGGATCTGGAGCTACCTTTGAGATGTCTTCAAAAGGCGGGAGAGGAGATTGAAAAGAGCCAAGATTAAATGAATGCTTGTGGGCTGGGGGATTGAAGGATGAAGAGGGCTGAGAAACAGATTCCAAAGGCTCCACACTAGGAGGGTCTTGGGTAGCCAGAGGAGAAAATTTGTTCCTAGAGTCTAATCTGGTTGTGTTTTCTGGGGCTGCCTGACTTTTCTTGGTATGCCTGCGGCGGTTGGGGATTTTGGTAAAGCCTTCCGAATCGGTCAGGGTTTCAATGGGAAAGGCTTTGGATTTCTGATTAAGAGGGTAGTCCCTGAAAAGGTGCCCATTCTCATGGCATTTGCGGCAACGAAAAGGGATGTGTTCATAATCAAGAGTTTGGATCCATTCAAAATCATCGTGAAAGAGACTTACCGAGTCTGCGAGAGTCTTGGTGAGGTGCATCTTAACGCAGATCCGAGCATAGGATGTGTATTTGCGCGTTTTTGTTTCCGCTGCGACTTTGATGAAGGTCCCCAATTTGTTGCCAATGTCTGCAAGCGTTTCTTCCTTCCAGTATTCCACTGGGAGGGAGTACATTCTGATCCATACAGGAGCCCAGCTGAAATCTTCTTTATTAGGGTTGAATCGTGGCTTCCATTCTGTGAGGTACAGTCCTGATGAGTTGAAGAAGTATGGGCCACCCTCGAATATCCTAGATTTGTCCTCTACACAGTTAAATATGGCTGTGAAGAAGCCTTTTGGACCCAGTTGCAGTGTAACTTGTCCCTTGGGTTTCCACTTTGATGCGATCCAACCATGCAAGGCTTTTTCTGTCGGCCAAAAGCCCAGAAATTTTCCGATCAAGGCGTGATCCTGCATGTACTGGATTTCTCCATTGATTCGATGACTGGGCAGTTCTATCTTGATGCGTTCTGCCGCCTTCGGAATGCAGGTAGCCGAAGTCGCCTTTGGCTGTGACGAAGAGGCGTTTTGGCGCTTTTCAGTTTCTGAGTCTGTAGCTGCAGGCTGATCTGCATGGATCTCGTTGTCATTGGTCCTCTGTCCTTCTTGCTCTGTTTCGGGAATATTGCCAGGAGGGGTCAGAGGGATTTTGTTCTGATTCTCGCCGACGGTTGGGGTATTCAAAGGAGGGGGGGCAGAGCCCGCCCCTCCTGCTGGCAATGCCATGAAAGGCCTTCAGCAGTGGACTGGTAGCGCAGCGTGATCTGTCAGGTAAGAGTAGGGTTGCAGGGTTCGGTTAATGGCTGCAGGTGCGCAGGCATCCGTAGTAGGTCAGAGCTCCTCGACCTAGAGAGAGTTTCGCGAGAATGAAGATTTCCTGGTGTTTTCCATAATTAATTTACTTCAATTTCCACTTTAATTTGCATCAACTTTATATAGATAGATAATGTAATAGAAAGTAAAAAAATAAAACCAATAATTTACTTTTTAGAATGAGAAAGATATGTAATTTATTCATTATTTAATATATTGTGTTGACAAAAAATAATATATTGATATTACATGAGTAATTCATGTATGTTTAGTTTACCTGTAATATTTAAAGCAAAGCATATTAATAACAAAAAAAATTCAATTGAACTTGAGTAAAATATTTCAATGTCCAAATTAATAACATAATTTTTTATGAACTTTATAATGAGAAAAATAATGTTATTTAAACTAAAAAAATTCTTATATTTTCACTTTTCATTGTGAGGGAGAGTAATTTATTTCATTCTTAATATGGTGTTAATATATAAGATATAAAAATATTAATAACAAAGAAAAAGTTTAATGTGGGTTATAAATTAAATATTTCAATATGCATGTTAAGTAAAAAAAATTAATATCTATATATAGAGAACGAGAATTCTTATTTCATTAATATGTGTTTTCTAATTCAAGGTATGAAAATGATTTGTAATTCCTCCAATATTTAACATAGATTTGATATGTATTAACATTTTAATATAAAAAATGTGTATTATAAATAAAATATTTCAATATCAACTATATATAGTTGCTTAAAACTAGATATTTTTTTTTTTTAATTTTGTATTTAAAAAATTACATCCGGAAAACAAAACAAAACTTGAGATCAAACTTTAAAATAAATATATATTAATTATAATTAAATTAAAATATTAAATATATGTATTATATAAAAACAATAAGGAAAATATTACATTTTAAAATAAAATAAATATAAAATTTATTTTAAAATTTCCCTATCAAATTTTGCTGTAAATTTTAGAGTTTATTATAAATTTTAACATTAAATTATTTAAGTTATTTTTATTATTTTATTTTATTTTTTTATAATTAATGATTAATTATTTATTCGTTTTAAATTATTTAATTTTAGCCCGTCAAAGTTTAATGCTATTTTATATCTCATGCTTCGAAACAATTTTCCTATGTTGAATCAAGTTACCTTTTAGCTTTTTTTAAAATAAAATGGGAAAAAATGAAATAGGTATAAGATAAAAAGGGAAAATATGAAATAAGCGTAGAAACATTGAAATTCATGCTTTAACAAGGGAGGTAGAGTTAGAAAATTAATGAAATACCAAAAAAAAATTAAGAAGGTGAAATATATGCTTTGTTTTATTTTTAGAAATTTAATGCAATACAAAAAAATTTAAAATTAAAATATTTGTATTATTTAAGTTAGTATAGAGTTGTTAGAGATGTTATGATTTGAACGACTATGAATGACTATGGTTATTACAATTTTTTTTGGTGGTTCAATATCTCACTCTAACTCCTAGATGTTATATGTTTAGTAAGGAAATTATAAAAATACAAAAGAAGTGGCCCACCTTCCCCCTTGCCCTCTTTCTAGTGTGGTAACGTTTCCCAATGGCCTATTATTTTGATATAAATAGAGTTTTCCATATTTCAACTCTTAATTAGCATTAGGGTTTTAGACCCTCTAGAATCTTCTTGAAACCCATATATATGTAGTCTCACATGTGCGAGAAATGGGGGCTAAGGCAGAAAAAGAATAACTTCTACATAGGAACTTATTTTCACACCATTGGAAAGCTTTTTTTATGTAGACCAACTTTGAGGAGTTGGGAGCTATGCTCACAAGTTTTAATCCTCAAAAGTACCTTTTGATGCTTCAAAATGGTTTTTGAGCTTTAAATTCTCTTTGAAAAACTCTAGACTCTAAATCATCAAAGTAGAACCTACTCCTAAAAAGAGCCTTGCAAATCAATTCCTCCAATTTTTCCACCCGCAAAATACTAAGATAAATAAAAAATTACTAAATTATAATAATACATCTTTATAATAATGATGGTAATAATAATAATAATCTATTAAGGAATTTAGACTTTTGTGATCCATAACTTGTTTAGATAATCTTCGGCAAAATCACATAATCAATCGTTTGTCGACGCGTTTCGAACCAACCAGTGTGGTTCATCGTCAGGACAAGATGAAGATCAAATCAGGCTTAGCTCGATTAAATAGAGTGTGCAGAGACTCCAACGGCTATAGGATAATGGCTAGTTTGACCTAATGAACCTAGTCAAACCACTCAAATAACTAATTAATATTTCAAGAAATAGTTAAAATAGGTGAGTTTTTTTTTGTTAATTCAAGGATAATATTAATATTTTAATTCTAATGGTCATTATATAATATATATTCAATATTATTCAATTATTATTTAAATAAATCAATTTAAAATTCGATATATTAATAACATTACTAAGAGAATATTTTAATTATAAGGTCATTATATATATTATTTAATTGCTTTATTACTATTATATTACTAAATAATTATTATTAATAATATATTTAAAGATATATAATTGAATATTATTTCAATTATCTACATGGTCATTATATAATATTGATTTATTATTATTCAATTGCTATCTAATTATTATGTAATAATGCGCTACTATTTATAATTTAGTTATAATGGATAATTGGTAATAATTTCTTAATGGCCCTTAGTAGGTTAGTTTTTTATTATTTAAATATAATGGTCATTAAACCTATAATATATGCTTATTGAATAATCTATAACTACTCACTAACTAAACAGTTTCTTATCCTAAGTAACAGCCAAAATTAAGGATAAGGTCCAAGAGTATTATTCCTTTAATGGTCAAATAATCCATATTAGTTCAATATTTTCTATTCAAAAATAAATAATTACTTATAGGGTTGAATGATTATTCTTAAGAATATAACTAAAATCATTCGTCAACCATAATTTAACCTTAAAATCTAAGGTAAGATTATTAATAGTCAATATTCAAATTTTATTTATTCAAAAATATTAAAGTTAATTCTGTTATAATACTATACTAAAAAAGGGGGTCGTTTTAGACATTAGTTAAAGGGAAACTCAATTAATCATAGAGATAATTATCAAGGTATAATTAATAAATTTATGAACATAATAATAATAAATGCCTTCATAATTAGGATAAGGTTAATACACTGATAAGCCCGAGAGTGATTCCTAACTCTAATAAAACTCCAAAATGATCGGACCAAATTTGCTAAAAGAAAATAAAAGGAAGGGGAAGAAAGAAACCTAAAACCAAAAGACAGGGGAATGAGGCGGCTAGGAAGATAAGGCTGGGACCCAGCAACTGGTGATCTTCCATCCATCATCCCTATTAAGATTAATTGGCCTTTTCTCGATCTCCAGGGCCTCTCTGAATTTTCGATGGTGAAACTGCGCAACTTTGGCAATGACTTGAGCCTCCTCTATGCATACATGATGCATAGTCTTCCCAGCATGCTCAGCCAGGGCCGAGGACTTGGTCCTACCATGTCTTAAATCCGCCGAATGCTCGCTGATCCGTTGATTGATAGAGCGACCAGTCTCACCAATATAAGGGGTCCCACATGAACAAGGAATGACATAGACACCCTTCATGTCCTTAGGGTCAATCGGGACTTTCACAGACCTGAGGGAGCCACGGATAGTATTGAGAGGTCTGAAAGTTGCGGGAACATTATACTTCTTCAGAATCCTCGCAATCCATTAAGGTTATGGCCAAGCCACACAAAGTTGGTGTATCGTACCCCTAAATTGTGGGCGAAGAGATTGCTATATAAAACAACTTTCAAGGGGTTGAGAGCTATGCTCACAAGTTTTGATTCTCAAAAGTACAAGTAGATGCTTCATGCTTGGGAAAACTCTTAACTTTGAAACACCAAACTACAACTTACATCGGGAAAACACTAATATAAATAACAAATTACTAAATTAATAATAATATATCTTTACTATAATAATAATCATCTATTTTTAAGGTCATGTGTACAAGACTTTGTTTAGAAAGTTTAGAAAAATGTACATACTCTATCCCCTATGGAATTGAACTTAAAGTCTTTTACAAAAAAACACACTCTTAACAATTAAACCTACAAATTTCAAAATGATGTAAATTAAAATAAAATTGAATATAAATTTAAAGATTTATTCCTTCAAACATTTATAATCCATCCACCCACCTGCCTTTGTCTCTTCATACATGTTAGATCGGCAAATGGAACTTACACTTTGAATAAATCCATACAAATAACAGTCTGTAAAACAAAAATAATTTATGAAGCATTCCTGCACAAAACGTTTGATGCAAATCTCCCTAAGCAAAGCACCATCATAATAATGTTTAACATGTCCAAACTTACAAATATACCACAGCGAGTACTGTGTAACTTGTAACCGCAGCATCATACATTCACAAGTTTACCCTAATGCCTCTCCTTATGGGTGGAGTTGGATATGACCCTGCGGATATATTCATTTGAATATGAAGCATCATACATTCACACACAACGCAGTGCCCCGCCTCATGAGCGGAGTTCGATATGAGCTTGAAGATCTACCCATTCAAGATTTAGACTGCACACACAAAGTCCCCGCTGCTCTCAATATCCTCCTCACCATCAGCCTCTGCATCTCCATACATGTCTGGATCTGCAAACTGGAACGGGTGATCATTTGCAACCTTGCAAGCGCTCCCTGGCAGTATTCTTGCCTCTTGCAGTATCCTCATGATTTCCTCAACACTTTGAGTCGGGTGCTCTGGATCATCATGTTGGTAGCTTGCCTCTGCTCCTTCCATTAAATCCCTAGGTAGGTTCTTTAAGAACCATGGATGGTTTCTTATCTCAGGAATCACTATCCTCTGTACACCCAAACGCAAGTAGAAAACAACATATATACTATTACATTCTTGAAACCCGTGTGAATGTGCAAAGTGAAATTGCTTTACAGGAATCTGCATTTTACCTTGGCAGGATTGGCCACAAAAATCCTTGACAGCAGGTGTCTGCATTCTGCAGATATGTATACATAGTTCGGTATTGAATATTGGGCGCTTAATATTCTCTGCAACATAAATTCATTCAGACCTTCACTCGTACATGAAATTCCCATAACAACACAGAATGTGCACCTCGGGTTGTATATCTTTAGGTCCAATATTTGAGTGCATTACTTAGAGTCTGCTAAACTAAAAGCAATCGGAATCCATAATAATGGATTAAGGCCTTACCCCAATGGTTTTTCTAAAGTTTTTGGGATCCTCTGGATCTTCGAAAGGATAAGCGCCAACCAGCATCACGTACAAAGTCACCCCACATGACCAGACATCTGCAATCTGAACAGCCAAAACAACCAGGAACGGGAATTAGTATTTTTCTTAACAAACCATAAGCAGAATCTCCCCAGCACTAAAATGGAATTAGTATTTTACCTTGCCATCGTACTCTTTCTTGGAGAGAACCTCTGGAGCAATGTAGGCGGGCGTTCCCACTGTTGATTTCGGTTGGGAATGCAATAGAGAAGACTGCAAACAAATAAGAAGAGGAAAACAAACAACACAAGACAGGCTTCCAGATTATAAGATCGACCTATAAAATTGAAGTGGAATGAAAATTTAGCAGGAATATAAGATGCACCTACGAAATGGAATTATATTTTATAACCATGGGATCTATGAACGAAAGTAAGAAAAACATAGACAAGTGGATTTTTTTCCTAATGCAGGTTACAATTATTTCGCTCTCAAACTTGCAATTGCCAGCATTAAGCATGGAGAATGATTAAAAAAATTAAGGTGCAAACTTCTTGGTCCTTACAAGATACCAATTTGAAAAGTACAACTCTTTGATAGCAGAAATAGGTGTGCCAACCATCCGAAGGAAAAGCATTAAGTGGATTTATGGCATACATATTCAAAATGTGGATTGGTATTGTTACAGGATATAAATAAATTTAAAAGTGAGGAATTGAAGAAGAAGATCTGCTAAATGAACTAGTGGCCATTACATAATACATACTTGATAGGATAATAAAGAAGTTGTGGCAAGATCTGGGTGGAAAAATGAAATTTTATGAATGTGAGATTAATCAGATGGTTATTTACATGCAACAATCTTACCTCTAAGAGAAAATCTCGATGAATAAAAACGTATATTTTGTAAATTCAAGTTGAGGTCTCATCACCTACCACTAGAAACAAATAGATGGAAAAAAATGTATGTACCAATTTTGCAAACGAGGAGAATTTGGAGATAAGGTGCATATATATGAATAAGACAGACAAAAACACCGAGTTCGGCATGGAGATTTGAGCAATAAAACAAATAAGCCCTGATACCAGGATCTTTTAGCCACAAAGAAAATGAAAACATTGCAAATTGGATGTTTTAGCCACAAAGAAAATGACAACATTACAAATTGAAAAATCTTTGAAATAAATGCAGAGATCACAACTGTAAATAAAATTTTATTGTTTTTATAATTTTCATGTGACATCCCTTTCACCTTTCCTTTTTCAAAGCATCTTGCTTCTCTCACTATAATATCTTTAAAAATATATATACGTTCTCATTACAATCTTCTTATAATGTTATTTAGGAGTGCTATAATTTTATTAAAACCCATATGGAGAAGTAAAGTGCATTCCACATCCTAAATAAGAATGAATGAACAGTTGACTGTTACTTCATAATGAATGAACAATTATTGCTACTTCATAGTCTTAAGCAGGTAACAGAGTTAGTTTAGATGAGCAAATATTAATAGATTTTACAGAGAAAGAGCTAGTTTGGATGAGAAAATATTAATAGATTTCACAGAGTAAAAAAAATGTTACCCTAGATATTTTCAAACGGTCAGAGTTTACACCTGAAGTTTTTCATGTCTTTTGGATAGATATCCCTTTTTGATAGATGAAGGTTGAGAAAAAAAACAATGTTACCTTGGATCTTTTCAAGAGTCAGAGTTTACAATAGAGTTTTTTTAATCCCTCTTGGATATATCCAAAGTTGAGATGGCCGTATGCTATGATATTGGACAATGCATATTGTATTCCAGCACGAGCCTAACTCTGAATATATGAACAACAATATTGGAAGTGTCCAAAGTTGAGATGGACGTATGCTGTGATATTGGACCATGCATTCCAGCGCAAGCCTGACTTTGAATATATGAACAAAAATATTGGAACTGTTAAGAGTTTACAACAGAGTTTTTTAATAGACTTTATTGAGAGATGCAAAAATTCACTGTTTTTTTTGGTCTGTGATGAATTTATAACTGGTTGATGGCCGTACGTCAGATATATTAAAAATTTAGGATTTAGTTAAAATGGAGATTTTACCAGGAGTTTACTCTTTAAGCGTTATCAAAAAAGCCAAAAATATTCTTAATAAAATTTGATAAAAAAAAAACCATTCCATCGTACCAAAGAATCAGTAATCCCACTCGATCCTTTCACCAAAAAGTAAAAAACCAATATTAGTCTTGATATTTTCAAACTGTCAGAGTTTACACCTAGAGCTTTTTATCCCTTTGAAATCTGAATAAATCCAAGATTGATATTGACAAATGCACAAGCCCGACTCTAAATATATAAACAAAAAATATTAGAGCTGTCAGACTTTTCAGAAGAGTTTCTAAATAAATTTCACTGAGAAAGGTTTAATGTTACCCTAGGTATTTTCAAACTGTCAGAGTTTACACCTAAACTTCGTTTATCCTTTTTTAATAGATTCAATTTAAGGTTGAGAAAAAAGCAATCCTAAACTAGATATTTTCAATTGTCAGATTTTACACCTGGAACATTTTCATCTTTTTAGATAGATCCAAGGTTAAGATTTTTTTTTATCGTTCTTAGTTCTTAGATATATCAAAGGTTGCGATTTTTTATCCTTCTGAGATAGATCCAAGGTTGAGATGTACGTATGCTATGATATTGGAAATGTGTATATTACATTCAAGCACAAGCCTGACTCTGAATATATGAAGAAAAATATTGGAACCGTCGGAGTTTACAGCAGGGTTCTTTTTATCCCTCTCAGAGATAGATACAAATTTGAGATAGCCATATGCTAGGATATTGGAAAACGCATACTAAATTATTGGAACTGTCCGAGTTTGTAGTAGAGTTTTTAATTCTTCTCTGAGATAGATAAAAGGGGAAATGCATATTAAATTCAAGCACAAGCCTGACTTTGAAAATGTGAAAAAAACGCAACTGTCAGAGAATATAGTAGAGTTTTTAAATTTTTATCCCTCTCTGAGATACATAAAAGGGTGAGATGGACCTATGCTAGGATATTGGAAAAAGCATATTAAATTCAAGCACGAGCCTGACTCTGATAGTGTGAAAAAATATACTGGGGAGTATAGGACGCTGCAAATGTGTACCTTCGAATAGCCAAAGTCACAGATTTTCAGCCGGGGGGCAGTGCTTCCGTCTAACAGCGTGTTCTCTAGCTTAAGATCTCGGTGGCATATTTGCTGCGTATGATAGCCATAAACATATTAATCAAACTCTAACCAACCGTTCAACGGGAAGAAACCTATACCACGGGAAATTGAGGGTGATCCAAAGCTTATAATTACTAACCATGGCATGACAATAGCTGACTCCAGATATCAGTTGTTGAAAGAAAAATCTTGCCTGTGTACAAAACAATTGAACGAATAAATGAATTTTTTAACAAATTTTGAAAAACCATCAGCAATATATACATAGGGATCCCATGAAGGCCAGCGAATGGTTATATGCACACAGAGAGAGGGACAGACCTCATCCTCACTGAAACGTCCCGCCTGGCATATGCGCTCAAATAGCTCCCCACCTGCTGCGTATTCCATGAGTATAGCTAGATGGGTGGGAGTCACCAATACCTACAAATAGAAATTTTCCCATGATTAGCTAATCCAGTGGCCATAATGGTTCCATGAGTATAGCTAGATGGGCGAGAGTCACCAATACCTACAAATAGAAATTTTCCCATAATTAGCTAATCCAGTGGCCATAAGGGTATTTAAAGTAGTGTGTAATTAGCACTACTTATTTCAAAGAGTTGGTGTGCTTGTAATGCTAAAAAAAAAATATTACATATAAGAAGTTTTGTAAATTTATATGGAGAAAAGAGTTGGATAGAAAAAAAATACTATGTTCAAGAGTTCAACTCCACTTGTGATCTCCAACAAAAAGAGTACATTGGAGCTAGTATCCTATGGAGAACAAAGATTCTTATTGCTCAATTAAGGACTAATTCACATTAACTAAAGTTTGGTGGAAAAGACCTAAAGAAGCTTGGGAAGAACGGGTGTGCATTTTTTGCTCTTCTGGAGTAGTAGAATGGGAAAAACATTTCATTTTGGAATGTGATGCTTTAAGAGACATCAAAGACAGTTATAGCAGTATGTTAACATCACTTTCTTGGTATTGTGTTTTCAATGAGAGGACTGTTAAAAAGTTGGATCAGCTTATGATTAATTTGAATAATTAGAAAATTAAATTGAGAAAGACAAAAAACAAGGAAGCTAATGGTCTCAAAGACTAATACAAATAAAAATTTCATTTCGTTTCGAAGTTTATTAAGAGTAAAAAAAATTAATTTTCAGTAACAGAAAAACCAAGAAAGTAAAAGACGTGGAATCAAAGAATATTTTCATCCTATTAAAACGGTTTTTATATGGAAAATTAATTTTTAATAATAATATTTTAATTTTAAAGTTATCTCAAATTATTTTATAAAATCTTCTTGTTGGGATAAGGGACTTGTCTTTCTACAACTATTTGTTGTGCTCTCCTTTAATGGGGGTGTTAATCCAACGCTCCCATGTGTTTCGTAACATGTGCTTAACACTAACAATGTGTCTGTTCACTAGCACCTGCTGGTTTTGGTGTAATGGCAATCGTGGCTCCAACAAATGGTATCATAGCCAAAGGTCTCAAGTTCAAAACACACTTGGGTCACATTGAGAGGGAGAATGTTGTGCTCCCCTTTAATAGTGGTGTTAATCCAACGCAATCATGATTCCTACACTATTTAAATACTAAAAACTGTATATATTCTACTTTTAAATTTGAACATATAAACTCTTTCTAAAAAAATAAAATTTTTAAAATAAAATAAAATTACACCCATCTTTAAATAATAATTCCATTTTTTTTTTTTGATGTTTTTAAAGAGGAATAACTCGGAAGATAATCTTTAATCAATGTACCAAATTATGGTCTTCCATAATATACCCAACTGACACAATTATCACTCCATTTTTTAATCCCTTTCTAAGGGCCCAAAGGTCTGCTCCTAATGTTTTGTGAGCCCTCTAGGTGCCTACCAGATTCCCGCTAGCTTCATAATTGTCCGTTTCGAGGGTTTTAATACTTCTGGACATATAACTGGTTTTCTTTATTACAATGAAAAAATGCATGGCAAATGTTTTAAAAATTGAAATCCGCAAAGCCATTGAAGCCAAATATCCATCAGTTCCAGTGGGATGCTGCATTTCAGAAACACCGAGCAGGGTGATAAGCATGTCTGGAATTGAATGGAAAAAGTGAACAATGACTTTTATTAATTTTTTGAAACAACTGATCAGTCATTCATATTTGCTCAGCATTAGTTATTATATTCTTTTAAGTCCATTCACACATTTAAGCAATCACTTTCATTATTTTTCTATTTAGGTCCATGCAGTACACATTTAAGCACTCATTTTCTTTAGGATTGTGGAACTGGTTCATATTTACTCGGCATGATATCATTTAGTATTATCCTTCTTTTTGGTGAATCGAAACATTTGGGCAACCATTTTCCTTTTTTTTTGGAGCAGGATTAACAGATGGGACACTATATATTGTACAGAATAACCAATTTTTTTAACGCTGTGGAGCTGGACTATGAGGTGGAACACTGTGTACCTTGTTCAGAAGTTGTACACTGTATATATTGTACAGAATTTGTGATTCATTTGTACACTGTATACATTGTACAGAATTTGTGATTCATATTTGCTCAGCATGTAGCCTAGGAAGATATCATATTGATATCATTTACTATTATGGTTCTTTTGGGTGCATCCACATATTTAGGCAATCATTTTCTTTAGGCTGTAGAGCTGAACTCATTTTCTTTAGGGCTGTAGAGCTGAACTAAAAGGCAATCATTTTCTTTAGGGCTGTAGAGCTGAACTCATTTTCTTTAGGGCTGTAGAGCTGAACTAAAAGGAGGAGGGACACTGTATACGTTGTACAGAATCTAATCTAGATAATGTGTTCACAATTTCTTACGAGGATTGAACCCTGGTGGAAACTATAACATCACCCAGCTTCCAAAAATCGGCTAGCCTAGTTGGACCAGGTCATTTAAGCCAGTGTACTTTATCATATTTGCAATTTGAAGCTTGCTCAGGATGCTTCATGATAGTTGGATTATAGTCGAACAGCAATAAGAAGATTATAGTGCAGCTATTTTAAAAAGATAAATATAACTGATATTTTATTATAATTGGTATAAATCAATTTAGATTTATTTTAATTTAACATTGAAGATCTGAAGATGTAAATTTTTTTTTTTTTTTTCTCGAAACTTTATATTAGGATAATTTAATATTTCTATGTTAAAAGCAAATTATTTAATTATATATTTATATGGTTTTATTTTTATTTTTTTCTATTAAAGTATAATAATACAATATGTTTAATATAGTTTGAGTAAGTTTAATATTTTTATTTATGGTTGCCCTATTAAATAGGCTAATTTTAAACTAACTGAGTTAGTTTAATGTTATGCCTTAAATAAGTTATATAATATTATGAAGTTATATAATATTATGGTAAAAACCATAGGTTATCAAAAACCAGAGCCATAAAACTTGAAGTCCAAAAACAATTAATAATTTAACTCAGAAAAATATTCACGTAACATTAAAACATCTCTTAAGCTGAAAAAAAACTGAATAAATTTGATGTTTCATAATAGATAATTATAAACCAATAATGAGGAGACTCTTTCACAATTAATTCTCCAAACGAAATCCCAGATTCATGCTTAGAAATTACCCAAGTAATTGTGTAGAAGGTTTCCAAAATTGCATTCATAAGCAAACTATTGTCTGAACTGAAGAACATAGAGTGAGGCATTCAAAATATATAAACCAGGAGATAATTATAAACCAGCAATGAGCAGACTATCGCAACTAATCCTACAAGTCGAATCCCAGATTCATGCTGAGAAAGATAATTATAAAGCAGCAATGAGCAGACTCTATGACAACTATTCCCAGATTCATGCTTAGAAAGACAATTATAAAGCAGCAATGAGCAGACTCTATCACAACTAGTCCTACAAACCAAATCCGAGATTCATGCTTAGAAATTACCCAAGTGATTTTCTAGCAGGTTACTACATTTAAATTAATAGGCAGACTCCTGTCTGAGCTGAAGAACAGAGAGTGAGGCATCAAAAGGAATAAACCAAGAGACCTCTTACAGAAAACTCAAAATACATACCAATTGAAACTAGCAAAGGGTACAAGTAATCACGCACAGATTACCTACCTCCTTGAAGCGAACTATGTTGGGATGCCGCAGAGATCTGTGATTAATAATCTCCCGCCTCACATTTTCATCAATCTGTGGTCGCAAACAAATTAAAATCACCCCATCAATCTCTGAGTTCCCAATTTTAATTTTACTCAGTAGCAAGCACAAGCATAAAGACATGATTAATTCCCTTCCATTTTTCACAATTCCATTGAATGAATCCCAAAATTCCATTGAATGAATCCCTTCCTTGCCTTTTGGCCTCGCTCGATATACTTCACTGCAACGAGCTCTCGTGTCTTCTTGTCCCGCACGAGCCTCGCCACTCCGAAATTACCAGACCCGATGTCCTTAACTAACTCGTATCGATCCATTATCGATCCACTCTCCTGCAACTCTCGAACTTGATATATATACACAAAAATATATTATATCAAATGTATATGTCCCTTTTCGTTTTGCAGTATACTCAATCAATTCCTTTGAGATTCCTTAGCCGAAAGTGCAAATGGCGGCGGAAGCAGCAAGTAGCAGTCTATAAATTTATGGAGGAGTGTAGATACAGAAGCAATCGCCAAGAATAGTAGTCCATAGATTAATGGAGTAGTGGAGTGGCGACGAATCCTCCACATGTTCCATTTACAGCTTTGTGCTCATATTACAATGTGCTGTGTCATGACCGGAATTTGTTATGATTGGAGTACACGTTGCATTATCGTCAATCGTCCGTCCCGTTCGGTATTGTCAGAAAGGTACAGAGTGTCGATCTGACGCACGCATACATTCCAAGTTCGGGGTTCCTTTCATCCAACTCGATTCATAATCACTCTGACAAAGATTGCCCCCACTACAATGCTCTCCTCTCTTTTTTTTTAGATTTCATGCCTTGGAACCAAATGGATATGTAAGATACCTTCTCATCATTTCATTCTTCGCCCCAAGAAAAAATCCTTCTTTGGCAAGTACTTTACATCATTTCATTCTTTGAAAAAGGGCAAAGAAAACCTTCCTTGGCAAGTCCTTTACACTAGTTATTATAGAGAGAAGCCAAGTGGTTTTAGGACAGCGAAGTGGTTTTAAAAAGACCTTTTCTCAGCAGGTCTTTTATATCTATTTTTAGTTTTTTTTTTTCTTTTTTTTTTCAGCATGAAAAAGGTGATATATTCAATCTCAAAAAAGTTACATTTGCTTCATTAAGAAGCATCCAATACATCAACATATTAGTGATAGTAACACGTGCATACCTATGAGCAATAGTTATACATATAGTCATCTTTATAACCAGTCCATGTACCTGTATCATGGTATATATAATTTAGAAGATAAGAGAAAGATCTAATGCTCAAGATAATTTCATGCAAGGCTGATAAGTCAAGGTGAGTAGATTTATCTTGGCAGTGGAAGCACCCCGACCTCCATGCATGTGTCTCCCATCTTGATCTCAATGTGTAAACCATCCAGGTTGTCCAGTATGCCTTTCTTGGAGAGACTGTCCGCAGCTTGATTGAACTCCCTGCTAATATGTTGAATCGAAGAGAGATGTAGTGAATTCCAAAGTGATGCAATTTGTTGTAACTAGCCTTGTAGTGTGGGCTTGGATATTGTAGCTTGGCCACGGACACAATCAATGATGATCTTGGAATCTCTGAATATGTGGATAGTAGGAATATTCAGGAAATTAGTGAACCAGAGTAGGCCCCATAATGCCATGGCCTCTGCCTTTGTATTAGTGCCTATACCCGTACCCCAGTGAACATGATATGCCTGCTCAGGTGAAAATAGGATCAAGAAACCACATCTGCATGTGCTGCTTTGTGATGCACCATCAAAAAACCCCGTAGGGTATATGATCTCTGGGCATGTTTGTGATTTTTTGGATTTTTTAGTGTTCATGCCAATTTGTAGTCCAGAAGAGAGTGTGATTCTGATTCTCTCTGTCACCAATGCACTGTTTTCTCTGTAGTTATTGAAGATAATGTTGTTTCTCCATCTCCAGATCTCCCAAAGGAAAATAGGAGGAATGTAGCGCCAGGTGACATTCTGCTGACTCCACCATTCAAGGCAGTCAGAAATGCAGGTGAACTGTGGGAGTTGGAGACCAAAAATGGTAGCCAGATTTTGCCAAATTTTAGAAACAATAGGGCACATAATGAACAGATGTAAATTATCTTCTTCCGCACTCCTGCAAAGAACGCATATCCCAGGACCGAACCAATTTCTTTTCTGAAGGTTTGCCCACGTCAAATTTTTATTTCTCCAGACTAACCAGAGAAAAAGAGTGATTTTAGTAGGAATGTAAGAATTCCAGAATTTAAAAAACCAGCATACCTCAGGATGTATGGTGTCCCGACAACAGAGATGGTGATATGCATCCGCCACCATTATGTTGGCACCCTTCATTTTCCCCTCCATACAATCGAATCTCTTTTCGCATCTCTGCAGATTTCAGCCAGTTGTAGCTGTGTGCATAGCTTTTCCCATTCCTCTGTGTTCTGTCCAATAAGTCCCAGCTCCACAAATCATTTCCAAATGGGGCATCTGTTATGCCAAGTCGAAATGACTTGTTGCCAGAAGTAAATGCCATTGTTGTTAAGTCCATGAAGGAGGGGAACCATGAATTTGTTGAGATCATCAAGACCCCGGATGTAATCCTGTCCAATAGCAATGTGGTGACCAAAACCCAGTTTCCAAGAGAGGAGTGATAGAAAATAGTGGTGACTTTTGTAAAGCTGCGCCAGACAGCAGAGCCAGTGTTACAGCCGATACACCCTCTACGCAGCCAAACCACAAAGTCGATGTCCTTCAGATACTTATGTTTGATGATTAAACTCTAGGTGCCATCGCCAAAGATCCCTCGCCATAAAGATTTGAGTAGAAGAGCATAGCCAAATCTCTTCAAATTCAAATTCCCCAACCTCCTAGATGCTTCGGCATGGAGATGTGATCTAGTTTGGTAAGATGATATTTATGCTTCTGACGCATTCCAGACCAGATGAAGTTAGTTATGATCCCATTTAGTTTTTTGATGATGGTGATAGGCAGATGGAATAAGTGTGCCTAGTACACACCCATCTGAGTAATCACAACCTGTGTTAAAGTGAAGCGGCCTCCCATGGAAAGGCATCTAAATTCCCAGCCCGAAATTTTCTGATAGAATCTGTCGACAAGCCACTACTAGTCTAGGATCCTGTAATTACATGGCTTAATATGGAAACTAAGATATTTCATACCTCCAGACATATGCTTGGAAGCAACCCCAAACAACCTTGAAATGTAGTCAGTAATATCCATATCGCATTGATCATGTACAATAGAGGATTTACTTTGATTCATTATAAGACCAGATGCATTCCCAAATTTAGTGAAAATATGGAAAAGGTGTAGCCAAGCAAACCTGTTGAGGATCCCCATGATGAGCACGTCGTCGACAAAGAAGTTGTGGGAGATCTGAATATTTCTGCCAATGTGGAGTGGATGAAAATGGCCCTCAACGACAACATTTGAAATGTGTAGGCTCAGTCCATCCATAGCCAGAATAAAAAGGAGGGGTGATAGAGAACAACCCTGTCAAAGTCCCCTCCCAGCCTTGAAGTATGTCGTTGGGTATCCATTTATAATCACAACAAATTGAACATTGGATACACATGCCATGATCCACTCAGCAGCACAGGATTGTATACCCACTTTGTGGAGAACCAATCGCAAATAACCCCAATCCAGACAGTCAAAGGCTTTTTTAAGGTCCACTTTCATGATAGCTACACTTAATTTCTTTGTGTGGATAGAATGCAGACATTCCTGTGCGATTGCAACAGCGTCATGAATTTGTTGATTTTTTAGAAAACTGAATTGCTGAGGAGAGATGAATGAGGAGAGGATGAGCCGCATACGATTTGCAATGGTCTTGGAGATAATCTTGTAGACAAGATTACAGAGAGATATAGGGCGGAAGTCCGAGAAAGTATGGGAAAGTGGCTTCTTCAAAATCAATGCAATATAAGTGGAGTTTAAGTGGGGATGAATATAACCCAATACACGAGATTCCTCAACCATGTTTACCAGATCTGATTGAAAGAGGTCGAAGAAATGAGTGAATAGTTCGACGGTCCAACTGTTAGGATGGGGCTCTTGTCACCTTTGAATGATTTGAGGACCTCCAATATTTCCGCCACTGAGACAGATTGGAAGAGAGCCCGATTTGCATCGGCATCGAACATGGTGGGGAAGTGTTGAATCCCCCAAATTTGATCCTCTGGGCAGTCCAGTGTTCTTTGACAGTAAGCTTGTTGAAAGTGGGAGATGGCGGCCTGACTAATATCCTTTTTTGTATGGTATTTGTTTCCATTTGAGTCAAATATCTCCCATATAGAGTTTGTTCGACGCTTGTAATTAGCATATCTGTGGAAGAATTTAGTATTCTGATCGCTATCCTAGATCTAGATTGCTCCACCTTTTAATTTCCATGTAATCTCCTTGATATGCAACAGTGTTTGACTTTGTGATTCCAATACATGTATGCAGCTTCGAATTCCATCCGAGAGAGAATGTTTTGATAAGTAGGGGTAAATATCTAGGAGTTCCTTTGAAATAGTAGCGAGTTCTTTGTTCAGATGCCACTTCTTCCTTTTCTCCCATTGCTTTGTCTCCTTCCATAGGACCCCAAGCTTATCAAGAATATGCCCCATATGGGAGGAGTTCTGAATCCCATCTCTATGCCATACATCTTTAACAAGGTCAATATATGTGAGATCCTCCAGCCAAACCCGATTAAATTTGAAGGGAAAGCCACCACAGTACTCATCCTATCGCCAATGGAGTGCAATAGGCCGATGGTTAGATATGTGGCAACTAATAATTTCAGAGGAAACCATCCCAAGCCTCTCAATGATTTGTTCATGCAGAAGAAAGCGATCAAGTTGCTTTGCAATGTAACCCACGCCTAACCTCCCATTGTCCCAAGTAGGAATAATAGTGGAGGGACAGATATCCACCAAATTGTGTTCCAGAATAATATCCTTAAACCAGTCCACCATGACATCAGCCCTTCTGGTGCAACCCCAGTTCTCATGCGAACCGACAGTGCAATTAAGATCTCCCACAATGACAAGTGAAGAAAGATCAAGTAACTCTGTCTCAATCATATTTTTCCAAAAATTATCCTAATCATGGTAAGGAGCATATACATTAAGGATATGAATTCTTCCCATGAGGCCATGAATGTGACCAGTAAGGAGAATCCCAGCAAAACAGGAGAAATCCTTGACCTTGACCCACCGAGGATCCCAGATAGCAACCAGGCCACCCGAGAGTCTGTGTGCATCTGTGGCAGCCATATGCCAGTCTGGAAGCATTTTTCAAAAGTAATCAATCACCTGAGGAGCAACATGCATAGTTTCCTATAGAAGAATGATGTAGGGGTGGAGAGAGGAGAAAGTTCCTTTAGGGCTAGAAATTTAGGGGCGGCCCCTAGTCCCCTCATATTGAGAGAGAGGATAAAGGTCATGTTTGGCCTTCTGTGGGCTTCCGTGCTCCAAGGGCCCGAGTAGGGGTAGAATCAACAATGGGAACATCAATGAGGGTATGAGAATTAGCAGGACTGAAAGAGGGAAGGCAACATGGACGTCCACGAAAGTGCCTACTGTCACGAGGATTTTTGCGGTGAACGATGATATTCCCAGCAGAAATAGGGATGATGTGTGGGGAAGAGGGGCCAATAGGTTTGTGGATAGTGAGCAACCAGAGGTCCAATGTTTTCTTCTAAAGGAGGAAGTCTAGGTCACTATCCACAAAGTTTGTGGGAGAGTATAGGGGTGAGTGAGGTGATACAAGAGTCGGGTCAATAGTCGGGGAAGACGAGATGATGCGGGGGGGTTCCTTTGCCAGGGCATACATAATGTGGATGGAGGAGAGCGGATCTCATGACGTCGGATGTCGCAATGCAGCTGGCAGGGGTGACAGATAGTCACGAGGCGGTGATATGTTAGGAGCAGTCGGATGTGGTGATGTGGCATCAATGGAAGGGAAATCCAACTCTTCGGAATGTAGTGAAGAAGATTAAATGGGGATAGGGGCAAATTCTAATATATTAGCAGAAAAAATGATTGAACTAGAGACTATGAGTAGTGGCCTTAGCGTTACTTGTAGTCTGTGGAGAGTCGATGCCAAGTGATGTGGTTTCGGACCCCCCGTGAGATGAAGTAGTAGTAGGTACTCCTTTGAATTTTTGCTAGTAGCCATTCCAGGGACATCGAGTCGCCATGGGTCTGGGACCCAAATGCCGAGGGAAATGAGCCAGTAAATGCCCAGTGCGATGACAATTAAGACAACGAAATGGAACGCCCTAGAAATCCAATCGCTGAATCAGTTGTGTATCACCCTAGCTAAGTGCAATGTGGTCTGGAAAACCGCCTTTGTATTCCTTTTCAATGAGAATCCATGCAACCCAATTATCAGGAGCCCCAAGACACCGAGGATCAACATACACGAACTTACCAATAGCATTACCAATATCAGTGAAGACTCGCTTTGTCCAGAATTCTATGGGTAAGCCAAGAAGCTTAACCCAAATGAGCTTGTTCTGGGGAGTCTCCTTCAGCAGGTTGAAACCTATGTACCAGGAATGTAAAGCCAGGAAACTCTGCCCATTAACCCAAGGAATGGACTTAATTTTCATGAGGTCTTCTTGGCAGAGAAAGTGGAAGCTATACCATCCGTTGAGAAGACGAACCACTGTAGGCATGTAGTCTAACATAATTCTCCATTTAGATTTTAACCAGACCCGCATGTCCGCGTCACCCATATCGGAAAAATGCCACTTCCCCACAAGAGCTCGTTTCTAGAGATTGATTACATAATTAGTAAGCACATCTTGGCCAAAGGCCAGAGAAAGTGCAGGTTCGATGATCTTAATTGATCTATTGGAGTGGCGAGATCGACGATCATGTACTGCATGCGAGAGCCCATGTAGAGACGAGGCTGCATATGTGCCATCTGGCAGTAAGAGCGATGGAGGAGACCAATGCCAAGTGTTCTTGGAAGGGGCCCACTGCCCAAATGCTTCATCCATCGTGGCGCAGATGAATGCTTCCTAAGTAGAGGTGTCTGATGTAGGGATGTCCATTGCCACATGTACCAGTAGATAGGTGCCAATAGAATTAGGAGAATGTATGATGTGATTAATACTGAGAGTACAAAGGGTGGGTGGGTGGTAAATGAGACTCTGACAGGGATGTTTAGGGATCTACAATGGTCAAAAGTTGAGGAAAATTCTACTTCGAAGAGGGTACCGAGAATAGATGAAAACAGAGGGGGACGCTACTAGAAATAAAATCTAAATGTGGTAAGTACCATGTGTTAGGAAGAGTTTAAATATAGTATATGGAGAAGGATGGTGGGTGGAGATCCCAATCTAGATGTGTAGATGGCGAATGGCAGAAAAGAATGTGGGATTTAGACCCCTGCCATGTCATAGCAGAGGGAGCGAAAACAACACCAGTCAATTTTAAACTATGTTGGAATCGAGAATAAGCTAGTGCCGGAAAATCAAAATTAGGTTGAAGCCGAACTAGAGCTGAGCATGGGAGGCATAGAGAGGGTAATAATGGATCGATGGTATGGAGTGAAGTCAATTAATGCCCATCACATCAACAACAATCGGGGAAGGTCCACCAATTGTCACAAAGACGGATACCAAAAGAGTTGCAGGGACGGGAGATGATGAAGGAATTATAACAATGATAATAGAGAATGTTGTAAACAACTCCTCCCAGGAGAGTTTGAGGAAAAATGGGATGGTGGAGGTTAGTCCAGAGGGGCATATGGACGTCTGGGAGGAGGCAATAGGTGCAGACGAAATATGCAGATGAGGAGGTATGTAGCAATATAGAGAAGAACAATGATATGAAAGACTTCATAGTGAATAATGGCGAGAAGAGTGGTGTAGGGTGGGAACGTCATATAGTAATAACCAATATATATTGTAGAGGTTGTAAGGAAATATTGAGATAATACCCGAGAAGCAAACTTGAAACATGTTTAGTCGAGAAACAGGACAGATGCAACGTCAACAACGGATATAGGCTGCTCCACAGTTCAAAAATAATGTCTCAGCATCTTTCGGTGACAATAAACCTCCCAGAATCCACCGCCTTCATAGCTCCGTGTCCATTCTTCAAATTGGGCGAAAAACCAAATTTACTTATCCCTTCTTCATTTCGTGCGGGAAACCAACAATGTGTGGAGCTTTTTGCACAAGTCTAACTGTGAAATGGATGGATGATGTAACTCAGTCGTTTCCACAGACAGACTGTAACAGGGTTTGATAGGACTTCACCAAGCTTAGGGTGTTTTGGGCTTCAAATAGGCCTTTCCCCTAGGAAATGAGTTTGCAAGGAAAGAAATGGAGCAATGATGTGCCAAGTTGGGACATGGCCATGAAAATAAACCTCACAAGTGACTAGATTAGAAGATGTTCTCAAGACCAAGGCTTCATATTTTTCGGAGTAAGAAAATCGAAATGAATTGACACTCGAACTCGACAGAATTAGGCTTTATGTTATAGTGATAATTTGCATCACTTCCTCTAAATAATCTACCCCTAACATTTGAATAGCTTTTGCACTCCCAACTAGTCCTAATCTGCTCAACTCAGGTCCTTTACATCTAGTTATTTTTTAGAGAAGCCAAGTGGTTTTTCGAGAATCATTATTGTATCAAAATAAAAAGGGTATAAAGCAAAAATGTCTCTCAAATAGGTTATGGACAATTGAAATCTGCTAAAATAGATTATTACAAAAATGTCTCTCTAAAATGTGTTATGGACAATTGAAATGTGATAAAATAGATTATTACAAAAATGTCTCTCTAAAATGTGTTATGGACAACTGAAATGTGATCAAATAGATTATTTGTAATTTGGATGGTTTTGTGAATTAGTATTGGAAATTGGTATTTTTAATTTTTAATTTCCTAATTAATTTAAATAAAATTATTTTAAATATAAATTTATCAAATATTTAGACCAATTTCGTATCATTTACAAATTAAGAAATTTGATTTATTTCAAATATTTGATAGATTTAGGTTTACAATATATTTAGGTGTGTTTAAGTTATATATCTCTGTGTCTGTATGTGTGTGTGGGTAGTCTAATTATTCTTTATTCTTTATTTAATTTTTTAATATTGTTATGTTTGTTTGTTCTTAACAAATTTCTTATATATTAAAATGTAAAACACCCCATGTAAAATTTAATTTGAGTTAATACAATTCTAAATATTAGACCTTAATATCATATATTTTACAGTATTAAATTAAGTATTGCTAAAGTTTTGCAAATGCAGTAGCAAGCTAAATGAGTTTGATCGTGGGGAAAACTCCACAATTAAATATGCTTGAGCCAAAATAATAAAATATTTTTTTTATTAATTTAGAGTGAAGAATATTTATTTTTTATTAAATAAAATATTTTATTTTATTAATTTGGAGTAAGATTCATGTTAACTTGTAAACGGGTGTTTCAATATACTCATTATTTGTCCTAACTTTATATAAAAATATTAATATGTAATTAAATTGGAAAGAATTACTTAAAATTAATTTATAATGTTAAAATTAGAATCTGTTAGGCTTTGTCTCACCATTTTAATTAATATGTGTAAGAAATTGTCAGACTTATTCACAAAATAAATATAAATAGAAAGGACAAAATTACACGAATAAAATTTAATTATAAATGGAAATTAGTTATTCTTTATCTCACAAAATTATATATATATATATATATATATAATTTATTGATATGAAATTAAATTCAACTATTATAGAGTGAATTGTATTCTACAAATGTTTCTTTTACCTATGTCTAATTTTGAACAGTGAAATATTCCTATACATATTATTAGTAGTAAATTGAGTGAAAATTTCATAACTCTAATAAAAATATTTGAAAAAATAAATAAATAAAATAAAACATTGAATAAATATCAATTAGCAAATTTCTTTACACATCAATCTCATAACTTTTTTACATGTGAAAATATTCCTGACATATATGTTATGGAAAAATGGTGTATTATTTTACTTAATTAGATGTATTTTAATTCCCAATGTATTCATCATGAGTACAAATTTGTTGATACTTAAGCAGCAGGGTTAGTTTTGTTTATATTAAATTTTTTTATTATTAATTTTTTTTGTAAATATCATCAAGGGGAGTATGTTTTGAATTTTCATTTTTAAATGTTTTAATAGTTTTTTTTAAATTTAGTTGGTTAATATTATTTTATATTATATAACTTATTTATATGGAGTTGTATATGTTTTTTATTAGAAATAATAAATAATAAAAATTTAATTTTGAAGCTACAATTAAATAAATACAGAATTGGTGTATGAAATTTTCTTGTTTGTGGAAGAAGGGATCTTTTTCTATGCAATGATTTGATTGCTAAAGTCTAGAAGGTGTACATACTCTTATTCCTTCTAGATTTGAACTCATGACTTCTTAGGAGGAAATAAATGTTCTTAACCATTAATCAAAGTCATTCAGTCTCGGAAATGAAAGGAGTTTATAATTATTTTTGTGGTAAGGATTTATTTGGCTCCATTTTAATACAAGGATGATTTTGATTCAATCTTAAGATGTGGCAAGCAATTTGGAGGATTATGTCTTAATCATTAGTCTCTAGTTTTGACTTGGAGGATAATCTTGCATCTTATATCCCAATATGAATGTGATTTCCCAACTCCCACTTAATCTCATGGATGTAAAAACCATTAAGGAAAAATGGAGGAAGCTAAGGATATTTGTAGCCAAATTTGAGTCAAGAATAGGCTTTTCAGTTATGAATATCTATTGATGTAAACCATCAAAAAGAACTTTAGAGGCCATGAAGCTCCAAATTGACAACATGATTGATGTACAAACTATTGGAATATGAACAATTCCGTTTAAGTATAGTGACTACCATGAATATGAGCACTTTAGCAAGAGATTCTCAAATAAGCATGCCCCACGAACTCCAAAGAAGTTATGGAGGGTTTCAATCAATATCTAGGTCTTTAAATAGAAGGAGAAGACAACCCTTGACAACTTCCCAAACCATAATTGAACCAAAGGAATGTATAATATGGAACAAAATTTTTGCCTTGGAAATTGTCCAAAAATCTCTTAGAAAAGGAAATGTAGCACCCCTCTAATTGAGGGAGGAAACCATTGAGAAATGAAATGATAGATTGCCCCAAAAGAAATAGCCCAAAAATATCAACCAATTGATGATTCTTTAAAAAATTGAATGGGGCTATTCATAGGAGAAGTAGTCACAAAAGTAATATGGGCTTACCTAGTTGAGAACCCACCAAATAAGAGATATAACTAGAATAACTTAATAAAAACCATGAATATATCAAGGAAAAGAAGGTAGTATGTTTGAAAAAGTCAAGGGGAATAGTTATGACATAACTCGTAGAATTTGTGGTAAGAATCCTTCCTAATTTGAAAGTTCAATCCATAATAAGGCTTAAGCCCCTCGTTATGAGAGACAAAAACATAAAGAAGGGTCCTTTAGGGAGAGAAGATAAAAGAAATGTAGCATTAGGATCATAATCCATTATGATCCTTGAATTAATAATATATGATTATGCGTGATGGAGGTTGGAGAGCCTAGTGAAGTAATAGTTTTAAATATTAATAATAAAATACTCATCGACTACAAACAAATAAGGACAAGAGTTACATGGTTTATGATTCCATGTGAGATGGGGTAGTTGGAAAGGATTGACCAACATTATCTATTTTTATTTAATACATAACTGATTTAGCTGAGAAAATTAGTTACAAGAGCTTCTGGGGGAGACACATGGCACATTGTGAGGATTCATACATTAACAATGTTTTTGGACGGTGGGAGAATATTTCTCTTTCTTTCATTCTCGTTCACTCTTATTCTTGCTTCTTGGTGAGAACATAATATTTATGTTTGTAGAAAGACATTGCTAGTTGGTTTTATGAGAGTAATGGTTATTGTCTAGCAATGTGAAGGAGCTTGAGTGCATGGATGCATTGGCATGTTGAGGAAAATACCCATGGTTGTGAATCTCTAAAACTTCCAACATTGAGATTTCTTGACTAGTAGCATTAGAGCACTAGAGGTAAATATAATAACTTGAGGTGTTGCATTGCAAAGAATGGAATTTATTTCTTTTAATATGTAGGCTAAAGGGGAAAGAGAGTCAATACATTGAGATTATTGTGTGATTGGTTAATAGACTATGATAGCATGGGATTGTTGTGTGACTATGTAAATTATGATAACATGAGATTTTTATCTATTTGTGTGAGAGTAGAGTTGACAAAGGCACTTGGCCTTGTGGATTCATAGCCTCAACTCAATGGTGGCCTAATGCTAAGAGATTTTGAGTAGTGATGTTTTTGGTTGGTGGAACGTCTAACTTTTGCATCAAATCAATGTGCTTATTTAATAAAGATAGTTGTTCTCTATTTATTATATCCATGGAATTTTTACTTTGTTTCATCTTATGGTCTATGTTTTGTATATCTATTAACGCCATGCATTGTGTGATAGATATGTATTTCTTTATTAATGCATATGTTTCTTGATGTTTGTATGAGTTCTTTTTAATTGCATGTTTCTTGAATTCATGCAAAACATATTAGAATTTAAGAATATACTCAAGAATGTAAGTTGGACCACAAATCCCTTTTAGGAGAAGTGGGGACAACTTCATTATAGAAATTATTTTGAATTAGTTTTGGATATGGTTGTATTAGTTAGCCCATAAATTTTTTTATCAATACAAATAATGCCTACCTTAGATAAAAACTACTTATCTTATATTTATTTTCTACATAGGCTTAATATAAGAGATATAAGAAGTTGAATTTTCAATGGATTTGACATAATAATCATTTTTTTTAGGATTTGAGTTGATTCAAAATTGAAAAAAACCTATAAGGGAATCCTTCCACATGCATAGAACTCAAAACTCAAAATTCATGGTGGAATTTTCGTTATGCTTAAAATTTCTAGGGGTTCTTCTCCAAATTGTGGCCTAGAATAGAATCCTTTGGCTACAACATTAGATTAAAAAAGAAAAGCTCTTTATATCTTCATTATGGAACATATTTCTTCCACACACACACACACATGCATACGCACACGCACACACACACACACACACACACACACACACACACACACACACACATATGCACAACATTTATGTGTTTTAACGTGATTGATGCCTCATAAATTACCTTCCATGTAACATTATTCACAACACACATGCCACTTAAAAAATTGTACTCATTTTACATAATTATTCCAAGATAAATATACCTAAGATTGAATTTAATTTTTTCCTTATGTTTGAAGAATAACAATAAATAAACTAATGTGCATGTTTTTTAAGCGAGCACTATTAAGGTTGAGAAAAATGGAAAATAGAAACAAAGCTAACTTTTCTATTTATTTTTTATTATTATTTAGGATAACGTATTATAAATTATTAGTGTATAATTTTGACTTAGTGCTTTGTTTTCAAATTTTTTTATTTTTTATTTTTGTATATTTGATATTTCAAAAGTAAAATCAAAATATATGTTTGACTATCTTAAAAGGTTTAAAAAATAGTTTCTTTACTACCTTTGAAACTGCTTATATTTATGTCTTATAACTACATACCACAATCTTCTTAGGCTCCTCCTAGGCATCCTGCAAGCTTGTTTCACAAAATTATCTATACCTTATGGCTATATCAATAAATAAGAAAAAAAAAACTAATAAAAACACATTTAATCCCTCTTTTAATTTCTAGCATCAATAAAGTGATCTCTCAGATATTGAAATTTGAGTCCCTCCTTTGAACTATTGTTGAGATAAGAATCCCTTCTGTAATAATATAGCTTCGTTAGATAGTCAATTGGATTTGGTGTTGAACCCTCTATTAATATGAGTAATTATAAAACGTCAAAACTTTTTTTACCTACAGAACTTGATTTCTGATTTGGATTGATAATGTATTTTCAATTCTACATTTATTATTGTCCATAATCAATTAGCATCTTGGAATCTCCAAATACTTGCAATTATTTTATACCTTTGTATATCATTGTTTTCCAAAGAAGCCACAATGCATAAAACTCAACTCAATTATTTGTTCCTTGACCAACAACACATACATTTTAAAGAAATATAGTGTCTGCATTCAAAGAAAATAATTACCATTTTCCCACACATAAATGACAATTCTTGACATGACCCATCAAGGATATCTAGGCCTTATCATAATGAATGATTATTTTTTAGGATTTCTATGAGGTTTTTCTTTTTAAGGTTTCTAGCTCCCATTAATAAAGAACATGACTTAAAGAAAAACTTATGTTGGAGTAATTTCAAAGACTTCGAAAAATAATATTGTTCCTCAAAATCGAAATAACCCGCATTTACAAGGAAAGGAAAAGTCATAAAGGCTTTATGAAGATTTATCTAATATCCATGAAAAAAGGAACTTTAACAAAAACATCCTATCTTGTTTTTTCCTATCACTTGTTATTTGTAATATTTCATTCCAAAAAGGATATGGAAAAGGAGAATGTAACAAAATTCTGATCCATAGATTCCTCACTACATACACACAACTTAAAACACCTTAGTTTGTGCCACTTCTTCTTTTAGGGGTTGTCCTACGTTGATATTTTATTATCCAAAGTCAACTAAATAAAAATTTTTATATTTTAAATGACTCCAACTTCGAGAGTATTTTACACCACTTGCCTTTTTCTCCTTCTCAATATTTACCTAAATAACTAAAAGAAAATTATATGCACCCATATTCCCTAAATCTTAGGCCATTTGATTATATCTTCCTATTTTGGAAGCTTCATGGCATCATGATTTAACTAATTTACATATTGAGACAAATTTATTTATTTATTCTCCCTATAAATTCAAGATTTCTATAAATTTCCAACATTAGGACAAACCATTTCTTCTATTAAAACATACTACATCATTTAAAGAGAAAATCCCCATAGAATGGAAATAATATATTAGGGATTATGAAAACCTAAAACTTCTCTTACAACTGATCAAAGGATCTTCCTTTGTCAATTTATTTCCTCTTCCTACTTTTTCATGCTAACCATTTTCCAACTAAAGGGAAAGCCCTAATCAATGCTTTAGCAACAATATAAATTCTTGTATACTTTTCCTTTCCATTCTAAAACATATTTCCATATACTTTCCTTTTAGATATTTTAATTTCATTACTTATTCCCTATCCTTATATTGACTTAGGTCTTATTATCATTATTACTACCATCATTATATGTTTGGGGTGTGAGTGAGTGATCACAGTCCTTTACATATTACACTATATAATTGAGTTATCTCTCATTATACTGGATATCACTTATGAAACACCATTAGTATAAAATATTTTATAGTATCCCTTGATTGCATATGTACTCATCTTTGATATGTTTCGCAGGTGATGATCTCACTTAATAGAAAGGATCAATTCTCTTCATTTCGACTATCTCTTAATATAAAAATGTGTGAATCTAGAGGGATTGAATGGACTTCCTAAGATACCCTCAAAGGCAGATCATTGAAAATTGTTGTACCTCATATTTTAAAATGAATATTAATGAAGAAATTGGGGTTAATATTTACTTGGTAAAAGTATGACTCTTGAAATTCTAATTGCGGCATTCCTCAACAATAAAAAGTTATGGACATACATAACCAACGATAATTCAGTATTAGAAGATACATCAAAGCTAAAATATTTGGTGATTTCTCAGTAGTATGTACATTGTGTTGTTCCTTCAAACCTTATGGATAAAAATATCCCCCAATTGAAGTTAATTAAAAGTTTCATCAACAAAGGGGGCATCCCTCAAATCAAATATTATATGTTTTTAATTTATTTTGAGATTATGGGAAAATGTATAACCTTGAGGTATAAAACCTCAAACTATATGTGTATAATTAAAACAACATAAAAGAATTACAAAAATAAGGAAACCTTAAGTAGGAAAAAATGACCTCTATCTTTCAACTAATATATTAAAAAAAGTGGAAGAAACAAAGTAATCTTTATTCAAAATAATTGTACAATACCATTATTGCAAAAAAAAGGAGGTAATATATGGAAATAACTGAGAAACAAATGAATCATGGTAGATATGAAACTTATTTACTCAAAATATTTTTGGTATTAAATACTATTCCAATAGTGTAACCATGATAAAATATAATTTGATATATAGAGTATGCAAACAATCTCTCATCAACTAAAAGGTAAATGTATTCGTCAGTTTTAAAGGTTTTATAATTGATGTTTTATGTGAGATCAAGTCTATAGTAACATAAACGCTTCATGGTCCTGGAGTATGCCCTAAAGCTACTTCTTATTTTCTAAGAGCTCGTCTTCCTCAAACGTAAGGAAACATGTTAACAACCCAAGACCCAGAGGCATCTGGCAGGAGTGAAAGCCTGACCCCTTACATGCCACCAACGAGTTATTTTAGGTGGTGTGGTTTTCCTTGAATAATGGTGATGAGTCATCCAAAGATGGTTGTCCTCACTGTTGGTTTGAAAACTGAGTTATGATAGGTTTTCCCACCCTGTTATAAAAACATAAATGCTTCAAAGTTGAAAGTCTCAAATGTAAATAAGAGTAACAAAAACTAGTTAATATATTGATAAATCCATAATAAATCTTATAATCATAGTTCTTGACCCAATGATCAATTCCAGGTCTAGTGAAACAAAGTTTAAGCCTTCCCGAAAAACAATGATCCCTTTAATGTTTTCCATGTTTCCTTCTATCCCTTGTTGAGGAAGTTTTGATTGTTATTCTTTGGTAACTATTTTCTTATTTGTCGACATATTATTCTCTTTCTCCTGATTTTGACTTACTATATACTAATGAAGATTTGATGTAAAGATCTAGAATGAAATGGAAGATGGCTTAGGTATTGCCATCACTGTCAATGGTTCCAGATAGGGTACAAAATCTAAAGGTGTATTTAATAATAGTGTTTTATTCTTTATTCATTCAATCAATTGCCATCTATCTTTCATCCTCCATAAAACAATATGTAACTTAGTGTATAGATTACAAGTCATCATTGGAAGGGACCTTTGGATTTTTGAAACCATTACTTAAATTGAGAATTCAGATATTAATTTTTCATAAATCAAATTTCCCCGGTGGGAGTAGTAACATACTGTAATGGTTTCAGCTCATTTCTTCCTTTTTCCAATTTATATAAATAGTTATCATTATCATAAAGTCATGATTTATAGCCCCATGGTATAGGTAAACCACATTCAAAATATTTGAAAATTTTACCTCTAAAATCCTAAGCAAATATCCTAATATATTTTCATTTTTCATGAGTAGTAAAGATTAGATTGTTTTTTCCTTTAACTAACATCACTTCCATGATAAAAGAAGTTATGTCTATTATTCCTAGGGATTTTAAATTTTCCATGTATAGTTATTCACAAATTTGATCACATTGTTGGCCACCTCCACCTTATTTCCCAACCGCTCCCACACTTTTTCAATATGCAGGTCGAGGCCTCTCTCCATATTATCAATGTCTTTCAAGATGGTGAACTAGGTTTTCAACTTGCTAATTACTTCTTTCATTTTATCCCAAATACAATGTTTGTATCCCAACAAATATTTCTTCATTTCTAATCTTTAGCTAACTTTTTTATTCAAATATTCATACATAATCACCTTTTCTATTGTTTAAATTATATGTTGTATTTTTTAACAACGTCACAATGATTTTGATTTGTGATATCATTTCTTTGTTCTAATAATGATTTCATATTTACAACCTCTATGGCCTTTGCTTGACCTTATTTCTGTAAGTGAGATAATGGCTTGCTTAATCTAATCATTTTCTCTTGTTCATATCCAACTTGAATAATTTATGTTAAATTTTCAGATTGTTCTATGTTGTATCAATTACTTTAGCTGAATTCAATACTTCAATTAACAATTTTTTTAATACCAATTAGTTTTTCCATTCATCAACAATAATTGAAGATAGAACAATAAATGTGATGACAAAGGAGACAATCAACACATCAACAAGAGACACCAGGTTTGGTGAAAGACCAGGAAAAACCCCACAAGGGGGAAACCCCTTTGAAAGTCTTCTTCTATTAGATTGTCATAAAATGTTTTGTAGAGAGTACAATGAGACGAATACAATATCATCCAGAAAAATAACCCAATAACATTCAAAAATATGTTTCCAACATCATAACATATCATACACAAATTTTATTGTCTGTGGTTAACTTTGGTCTATGGTCAATTTCATTCAATCTTCCTAGTCGCATGGAGGAGGAGATGTGTGAGGGACTGAAGGCTTCTAGTCACTCCCTTGAACCTAAAATCTAGTGACTGTGGTCTAATTTTTCCTGTGACAAACGAGTGACTATAATTGAAAAAACCTAAAACATATGTGAGCCTTAGACCTTGTAATTTCAAACCTTTGCGAACTGCTTTTATCATCCTAGCCTCAAACTTGTACAAACCAATCAATGAAGAAGAGAAGAAGAAGATGCTTGGTGATGTCCAAATGAGCTTAAGGTCACTTGTATTTATAGGCTTCCAAGTGTGACCAATTTACCATTAGGATCGAATTGTCCAAATGTGCATATGTGAGCTTTTCTTCATAAGTGCACTTCCCCTTTTCCAAATTTGATGATATTTAGGCCAATTTCGGTCCTCTCGAAAAGAGGATTTCAATGCAATCAGAATCTCCATTAAATGATTTTTCCAAAGTGGAATTTGACCTTAGTCGCATAATTTAACACTCCCTCTCAATGAGGGATACTTCCACCTATCAATATATGACCATTGATCAACATGTCATCTTGTCATCAAATCATGTCCCATCTCTACTCAACTCTATCTACTAAAACATTATCTAACCTAAAGAAGATGAATCATCGAGGATCTAAAGCTACCACCCTCTACATCGTCGGAGAGCATATCTCAATCTGAAGGCACATTGATGAGTACATATCAACCTGGAATATCATGGGGGAGATAAATATCTTTGGCCCCATATCGAGAAATTGGTGATATAGGGGAGAAAATATCAACCCATCCTATTACCTACTGATATTCCCAATAATGACCTTCAAGATTCATGTGGTAGAAAACCTGAATCATAATCCAAGCTTGGGATAGATTCCCGACTTACCAAAAGGTAAGGATCATATGCCCCAAGCCTCCACAATACTTTAGCCAGATTAGGAGGGACAATCCCAAACAACCCGACTTATGGGTATAATACCAACTAGGGTATACTTTACAAAGACCAAGATATGGTAGCAACATCTCTGACCCTATGGGTAATAGATAGGGGTGATACCTTATTTTCCAGAGATCCCTCAAAACCAGGAGCCCTGTATCTCAATTCCACACCCTGAGAGCTCAAACAGGGGGGAAGAGCTCGCTCAATGTTCTCAATCAGTGATTCCCCTTATCAGAATGGGTCACATCCATAATTCCAAGTTACTCCGTGAAGACCAAAAACTTACCTTTAAGAAAATACTTGGTGAGAATATCTGTAATTTGATCATTTGTCAATATGTGATGTAGTCTGATGGATCCTCTCTACACCATGTCTCGAATGAAGTGATATCGATCTATATGTGATCAGACTTGTCATGAAATATGGGATTCTCTACCAGACGGATCCTAATCTTTTTGTCACAATATATCACTGTAGTGTCTAGGACCTACTCAAATAGCTCTCCAAAGAGATTCCTCAACCAAACTGGTTCATAGCTAGCCATGCTAGCAGCAATATATTCTACCTCAACGGTACTCAATGCTACAACATTATGCTTCTTTCTCATCCAAGAAAGAAGGTAGATCTAAGGCTAAAACAACATCCAAATGTACTCTTCCTACCTACAACGTTACTTTCCTAGTCAACATCGGTGTATCCATGAATTTGAACATCTCTGGTATAATATATTAGACCATGTGTGATCGTCCCATGCAAATATCTTAAGCAAAAATCCAATGTGCATGGAGAGGATCGATGATGAATTGAATGAATGTATTTACTGCATAGCATATGTCTGGATAGGTGTTCACTAGGAACATTAGAGCCCTAATCAACTATATATACTTAGATGGATTCGCGAAAACAGGTCCTGCAAATTCTCCACATAACTTCTTGAAGTTCATTTCCATCAGTGTGGGTAGAGACTTTCATTCTGTCATTCCAAATATTTCGAATAGATTCACAACATATTTTCCTTGTGAAAGGAAAATATCACCAGGCCTTTACCACACCTTAAGTCCTAGAAAGAAGTGCATGAGTACAAGGTCCTTCATCTCGAATTCAGAGGCTAACTCCCTCTTACACTCTGTCATTAGGAGCTCACTACCTATCAATAATAGATCTTCAACATATAAAACCAAAATCAATGAAAAACCTTGGACTACCTTGAAGTAGAGGTTGGGATCAACATTGCTTCTTGTGAATCCCAGATAACTGTCTATGCAGGTGTACCATTCTCTGGGGTCTTGTTTCTAACCATACAATGCCTTCTTCAATCTACAAACATGTGTCTTTAGATCCTCTATGTTGAATGATGAGCCTCTGTATTGCAATAAAAATGATGCAACTCCCAAGGCTATCAACTTTAAATATCAACTCGGGGTTCATACAAACTTAAGAGGTATCGGCACTACATGTGCAACATACAATGTGTCCTTCCTACGTTGTCATTATGTAATTGAGTGCATGTACTGAAGTCAAATCCTAAAATAATTGCAGAAAATGAAATGTTCGAAATGGAACTTTAACCTATTGCAAGAAAAAAAGTACAAGGAAAGAAATTGAAATCGAATGCTAAAACACACCATTTTTTAACTAACCATTTAATAAGCTATGCTAGGAAGAAATGTTAAATCAACGTGAAAAAAATGCTACTATCTATGTTTTAGAAGTAATAAGCATTAAAAAACACTAATGTGCAAGTAAAGAGACGAAACTATTTTTTTTTTCTTTTTTTGTCTTTTTATGCAAAATCAAGTATGGAACTAATTATTTTTATGGAAGTGGCAGGTGCATTAAGGGTATTTTAGGATGGCTGGAACAGTTATTAGATGGTTGGATGGTGTGGAGGACCCCTAGGAGGCTATTTATGACTTCCTAGAGGTTTTCCATCAATTTGGCCCCAAAATAGGCCGTTTTAGGAAAACCTACAGGATGATCCTATAGGAATTCCAGAAAACCTAAAGGATACAACCGAGAGAAAGATGTGAGGTGCTGGAGGTGATGGGAGTCTTAGGAAAGGTGTGTGATGGGTAGAATGGAGTGATAAAATCCCTAGGATCACTCAGAACTCAAAACCAAAGTCGGGATATGGATGGATTCGCTCAAAAAACTTGGAGAAGTTTCCTTATGAAATGATGAAATTGGTGAGGGTTTAATGACCAATAAATCAAATCCAAATTGGATGGGAAAAATTTTGTTATTAACTAGGATGTCTTAGGTCACCATTCCAAGTGAAATCACTCAAAAATACCTCTATTAACCCATTCTAAAAAAATAAAAAACATTACTTGTCGAAAATCTAGAAATTCGAGAACTAGTGAGCTAGTAAATCTAAAAAATTCCTAACCAGATCAAGTGAAAATGCAATGGGGTAATTTTTGTTATGAACTAGAATGTTTTTGTGATATAATTCAAGTGGAATCAAGTCGATTGAAGCTCGTTAGCATGCTCTAAAAAATAGCAGAAATCTATTGTTTTTTGCTAAAAAGGAGGTCCAACAATCTAGATCTAGGAATAAGAAGACTAATCAAAGAAACTCAATGATTAGTATGAAATTCCAAAGATTTTCCAAGGATTAAATAATGCTCATGATCCTACAAAAGAACTTACATCAACCATTTAACTCAATCCTACAACAAGACATCATTAATACTAAATGCAGAAATAGAAAGATATAAAAACTAGAGATGCATGTGAATAAGCAATGAAAAGAAGGAAATAGAATGATACAAAAGGGCCCTGAGGTTCCTAGGATGGCCAACCCAAAGGAAAATTAGAGACCTATGGATGAGGACAAGATTTAGAAGCTGAACATGGCACCAATCTTCATTATTCCAACAATACGATTACATCCCTGCAAGAAAATACAATGGAGCTGCAGAAATACAAGCTCTCTCCACAATAACACTAATGAAAATTTCTCCCTAGACGCAAATTTGACTTTGTACTTATATAAAATGATTAGGAATCATTCCACATGAATGGAGGAGGCTTTCCCCACCAAAATCCCTTGATTAGTGGATCTAGTCCCCAATACTAGGAATTTGCATTAAATGGCAGGGAACACATCCCTAGGTTTTCTCATTCATTCCCTAGAGGAAAATTCGACTTGGTATTTATACAAAATATTTAAGAATCATTCCCCATGAATGGAGGAATATTTCCCTACCGAAATCCCTTGATTAGTGGATCTGCTCCCTTGATTAGTGGAACACATTCCTAGATTTTCTCAATCATTAGAGTTCCATAATTTGTGCCATAATTCCATAATATCTCGTTGACTTATTATTTATTATTGATCCTCCAGTAGTGGGGAACAAGTCCCTAAATTATCTCCTCCTCCAACTCTTCATAATCTGCCCAATATTCTCATAATATTCCACAAAAAATAAATAATATTAGGCACAAATATTCAATTATTTATAAACATTCCTAATGAATATATTAAAGTTAAAATAAATTATCTAATGCAAAATGAGAGGTTTAATGCGTTGAAGGATGGTCATAGGCCTTAATTTATGTTTTAAATTAGAGGCATGGGCCTTAATTTATGTCTAATTTATAGGCCCATCATTAAATAGCTGAGATTGCTCAATACACACTTCTTCTTGTAACATGCCATGAAGGAATGTAGTTTTCACGTCCATCTGATAAAATTTCCATCCTTGACTTGTGGCAAGGGAAAATATCTAATGAATGGTTGTATATCGAGCCACAGGTGAAAACATATCAACATAATATTCTCCCTCTTTCTTGGATAATCCTCATGCCACGAACCTTTCCTTGTATTTATCAATGCTACCATGAACTCCATGCTTGATCTCGAATAGCCACTTTGAGGTCACCACAGATTTCCCTTTCGGTCTCGAAACAATATCCCATACATCATTCTTCATAATCGATTCATATTCTTTGGCCATAACGCCTTTCCAAACTTGTTCTTTTACAAATTATTTGAATGTGGTAGGTTCGGCTTGAATCATAGTGCCCATGGCTGCAACATATCCCTGGTACCTGCATGGCTTCTTCCTTTCTCTAAATGATCTTTGAATGAGAGCTCATCTCTCATCATCCTGTAATCTGTCTCAAAGACAAAGTGGCCTCTTCCTGGCAAGAGGATCACATGGAGGAGGATCTACGGGATCCATGGGCTACATTGGATCATCAACAATATATGTCTCAGATTCGAGCATAGAAGGACCATCAAAAATATCCATATCATCATTCTTCTCATAAGGAGGAGGCAAAGGATGGTCCCTAGCTTTTGCATGGGTCAAATCTTCCTCAAATGTAACATCCCTCCTAATAATAAATCTTATTTTAGAAATAAGAGTATAGAATTTGATAATATTAATTATAATAGTAATAATGATAACACCTTTAAATATATAGACATTAGTAAAGAAGATAATATTAAGAGTGATATTAATGATAGTAGATCAAGTAATAGTAAAGGATTTATTACATCTAGTTATAATAACAATAATAAGGGAGGACTTAAATATAGTAATAATGATAATGGTGATGAAGGTAATAATAAAAATATTAATATTAATAATGTTTATCCCAGTAATAACAATATTAATCATCCTAATAATAGAGTTTTTAATTTATCGAGTTTTCTTTACCCCCTCTGATCTTCAGGCTTTTAGAGAAGGGATTAAATTTTTCCCTGGCTCCCAAGAAAATTCTGGTGGAAGATATCATGTGTGATGTCGAATATGGGATAAAGGGCTTTTCAGATAATATCAAAGATATTATTCGGCAAGATTGCATTGTTATCCTTAGGAAAGAAAAGCCCCCTAAGCATAACATATGCAAGGATGAGTTCGAAGCCCTAAAATCCTTGAATAGGAACCTAGACATTGTCCTTTTAAAAGCAGACAAGGGTGGGGCTATTGTCATCCTTGATAAGGAAGATTATCGTAAGAAGATGTTGGATCACCTGATCAACAACGGTAGCTACAGAAAACTTGACAAAAATCCCTTGAAAAATATTTCTAGGACGATTGCTCATGCCATTAAAATCTAGTAGCACTATTGGCTCCTTTAGCCATAAGCTTATTGAGAGTAACCCTATCACTCCCAGGACCTATGGGCTCCCTAAAATTCACAAAGAAGGGGTCCCTCTTAGACCCATTGGAAATAACATTGGTGGGTCTACCTAGTTTTTAGCTAAATATTTAGCCACGAAACTTAAGCCCTTGGTGTGTCAGACGAAGTCCTTTGTCAAAGTCTCTGCATCATTTGTTAGTGAATTACAGGATATGAAATTTGATCCAGGAGATAGTCTTGTCAGTTTTGATGTTGTTTCCTTGTACACTAACATCCCCATAAAGTAAGTCCTTGATGTCATCTTTCGCATTACTGATCCCGACATTGCTAGACTTGTTGAGATTTGCCTCACTTCTACTTTTTTCTGTTTTGAAGGTGAATTCTATGAACAAACCTGTGGGGTGGCCATGAGTTCACCCCTATCCCCTATTATTAAAAACCTGTTCATGGAAGACTTTGAATCCAAAACCTTATCCTCAGCTTCTTTTAAACCTAAGCTTCGGAAAAGATTTGTTGATGACACTTGCTCCATATGGCAGTATGACCCCGATAAGTTAAATAGCTTTTTCAAGCATCCTAACAATTAGTCTAACTCCATAAAGTTCATCATGGAGCGAGAATTCGATGATTGCCTTCCTTTCCTTGATGTCCTCATTTCAAGAAGATTTGATGGATCTTTTTCCCATCAGGTGTATCGAAAAAAGACTCATATTGAGTAGTATCTTCATTCGAGTTCCCATCATTTTCTAGCCCAAAAGATAGGTGTTCTCAGCACATTATCCACTTGTGCTTTAAGGATTTTAGATGAAGACCACCTTTCTAAAGAAAAGTCCCATCTCCTTAATGTCTTTGTCCAGAATGGTTATAGTAGGCAGCAAGGTGTTAAAGCTTTCCTCAAAGCTAGTAAGGGTCCTAAGGTTAAGAATGACACAACTGATCGTCGTTCAAGAGTTCACCTCCCCTTCATCCAAGGGATGACAAACAAGATTACGAGAATCCTTGGTGGGCTCCAGTATTGCAACAATGATGCTACAACTCTTGGGGCTTCCTTCATTACTTTTATCAACCCAATAGTTCGTAACAAACTTGGAAGCGACGGTGCTGTATGCACAAGTACTAGCTCTCACTGCATGCTGTCACTTGATCAACTGGCACGAGTTCACTAGGAGCTTAAGCTAACTTCTATGAGTTCTCATGAGAATCTTTTAACTGTGATGGAATAAATCTAACTCTACAGAGGCTATTCTATGTGTCGAAAGAGAATGAGAACTGAAATGAAATGCAAACCCTAGTTTACCCACTAACCCTACTTTTCCAAGAAAAGAGATGGAAACTAATGAAATGAGTGCCATTGACTAATGAAAAGGTAAATTGCATCTATTTAGGCTACTTCTGAAAAGAAATGAGAAGAAATCATCTTTTTGTACTTTTGAGTGTTTTTATGTGAAATTATTATGCTTGTGATTTATCTGGTTATGACTGTGCAAAGGTTTGATGGAAAAGGAAGGTGGAGTTGGCTTTTGTAGAGGGTGAGGAAGGTGTGGAGAGGTTCTAAGAAGCTCCTAGTACCCTTCTGAAGACTTCCATTTTGATCAGACTTCGAAAAATCACTCAGAGGAAATTCTACAGCAGGCTGTAGGGGATCTACAGGAAGAGGCCGAAATCTATTCTTGGAGTTTTAAAGGTGGAAAAGTGATGGGAAAAGGGAAAGGAAGGCTGGATGAAGGTGTTGAGGTGTCTAGAACTTGTCAAGGAAGATCGGGGACGAATGTGATGGTTGGATTTGTTCAAATGGTAAGAAGGCAACTTTATGGAAAGAAACGCAGAAATTAGGGCAGATTGGCGAAATGTTGTGCATGAGCTGGGAAATCTATGAGAAGTGAGCTGGTGCTGGCTATTCTATGGAGGGATGGTAAGCTGAGATGTCCTGTAAGAGATTTGCACATTTACTTATCAAAACTGACCAAAGAAAGAACTAAAAATAGAATTTTGTCTAGCTTGACCAATTTCTGACCTACAAATAGAAAATGTTGATTAGTAACCTATGAATAGAAAAGAATGTGAGAGAACTATGGTAAAAGAACAGGAAATGATCTAAGTAAGTGAATCTAAACTATTGTCAACCTTTCCAAACCAAAGTTATCACACTAGCAGTTGCATGGAAGAGCAAACACTGTGTTTTTGGTGGCAGCAGTAGTGCCTTGACCTCAAATCATAGTCATAAGAAGGGAGAAAGGAGATCAGGGCCTATTGTGGCCTTTTTGAATCTTATTTTATCACTTCAATAACCTACTTAAGCAACTGAAATAAAAGAAACTATGCTAACCATGAAAAATAACCTAATCTAACAAAGTAAAATGAATTTATGCAACATAAATTAACTCATGAATGGAAGCAAAAATATATAATTACACTAAGGAGGTGTTACATAAATAGATCAGTGCTGGCTCAAAAATAGTTTCATCTCCATTTATCAAAAATAGCAGTTACATCACATAAATTGTTCTAAAAAAGAACTCGAAAATGAGTTGAACACAATGCTGCACAAAAGTGCGAAAATATAGTAATAATTGGCTAACCTACTGAAGCTCGAAGCCTTCTTATTTATACAAATGGGGACTTCCAACAGTCCTCCTAAAATCAAGGAACTAGCTTCCTAGAACTGAAGATAAACAACAGTCCTACTTGACTTGCTCGGCTACCCCTTGGAATCATCAATGTGGGCCTTTGTGCTCCAAGTTGTTGATGGAGGATTCATGGAAAGGGGTCATTAATGAAGGAGACACCCCCCTATAAGTCCTCTTCCCTATCTTCCTCGAGTTTTGGCTGCCATATGCTCATAAATTCCTTGTCTTTGTCCAAAATTGTACAAAAAATATGCATAAAACACTCATTAGACTACATGGCAAAGTGACTAACCCTATTCACTCTATTAGCATAAATATATTAAAAAACATGCAACAAACTAATGAGAATGGTGGATTAAGTTGAAATGAGAGGCGGAATGAGCCCATATAGTTACCCATTTCTAGGGCTCATCATCACCCTCCTGCTGAATGGGTTGCTCATCCTCTGAGCAACTAATCTAACTCTTCATCTTTAATGGCTCTGATAGATTCCCTGACATCCCAAGCCTCTGATGTGATGTCTTCTTCTCTATCATGGAAACCTACTTTCCTATCAACTTCCTCCCATTGTTTATGTTCTTCCTTCTCCTTAACTCCTTCCAATAGTCCTAGCAGCAGCGGAGGACTAAATTTAAGACCAATCCAGTTGGATTTCAAGTTTTTCATTGAGTGCTTATACAGGGGCACTCTCCTCATGGCTTCCCTCATCCTGTTTGGGGAGTGATACTCCCTGATCCTTAGGCTATGTGGCAATGTATTCCACCTTCTCAGGCAGGCATTAAGGCAATCATCGCCAAACAATCTCTCCATATCCTTGAAATGAGCAATATAATGTTTTTGCTCTTCAACATAGTCAGGGTGAACTTGAGGATTGGTTGCAAGGTGTTGGTGGGCATAGATGAGAGCCAAGGGTTTTGCTAGTTCTGCTCTAATCATCAGGGGCTCACTTAGCTCTTTTGCCATTATTTTCTGAATTTCCACTGCTCTCTTTTCTTCATGGCTCATCCACAATTCCATAGCCATTAGCTACAAGTCTCCCAATGTAGCATTTGGATCCCATAAATTCATGTCAGTAAGTGACATGTTGTGTAGGTAAAATTCTACTAGCTTTGCTTTATCCTCAGCTGAGCTATGATCACATAAATGCATAAATTGGCCATAATATTGAAATGGTATTGTGCCCCTCTGGGCCAGTGTCTTAATCTGGAATTAGAGCCACCGATCTTTGAGGTACAGTGCATATGTTTTGGCTGGTTTTCTGCACTGCAATGCCTCCATTCCCTAGCTCAGGCTAACTAGGCTTCCTTTTCCTGTAGCTACCTTTTCAAAATCATCACTTCAGTTTCTACCTGGGATTCTTTTTCTTGCTGTTGTTTCATCAGTGTCTCACTATATGTCTGTGGTTCTTCTTCTTGTTGATGTCTCTCTACTACCTCACTATCTACCTGGGATCCCTCTTTTTATTGTTGTCCTTCCAAGATTGACAGCTTATTTCCTCCTTGAGGTTCCCTTTCTTGTAGTTGCTTTTTCAACAATTCATTTTCTTCCTGCAATTGAGCTCTTTTGATGCTCTCTGTGTCCCTTACCATCCTCAATTCTTTGATCATCTCTCTCAACTTGTTTTCCATGTGCCCTATATCTTCGACCCCCTTGGATTTTGCAATCTACATCCAGGTGTGGGTCCTGACTCTTTCCTTTTCCAGGTCGAAGAAAAGAGGCACTGAAAATTTTTGTGGGATGATCTTCCCACCTTCCAGAAGGTTGTAGTAGGAGCCTAAGTTAGGCTGAGGTCCCGACTCTGGTATCTCTTTTGCCTTACCTTCCTCTTGGGACTATTCTTCTTCCTTCTTTCCAATTTTTTGATTTCTTTGATATTGGCCAATGTCTCCTGTAGAGAGGTTTGTGCCTCTTGTAGGACTGCTTTAGAGTCCATTAATTTGATCCTTTCCTTCTAGGTGGAGGTATTAGGACTCCCTCTCTCGTAGGTGATGGAGATTTTGGAGAGAGATTCCTCCTTTGTTACAGTACGTGCATCCTTAATGATAATGGGTTCTTTCGAAGGTGCCTGGGGTTTGCCCACCTTGATTCTGGTGCTACTCTGAGCTTTGAAAGACATAGATGTTTGTCTTTTTCTTTTCCATTTCTTCTTAGCTGGGGTGCTAAGTGCAACAAGAACAACGGCCGCTTCTCCTGCTAGTGCCTCAAGAGACACTTCTTCTTGTTGTTTTTCGTCTTCATCCTCTACAGTTTCTCTTGTGTCTACTGTTTCTGTTTTTGTTTCTACTGTCTCTAGTGTTGTTTCCTCCTTTTCTTGCTGAGTTTCTACCTTTCTTGTGGCAGTCTTTTCTTGAGTTGTCTTGGGCTTCTTCTTCTCAGATCTTGTCCTCTTCCTTTCCTCTGCTTTTGATGTTGTTTTCTTCTCTGCTTTAGGTTCAATTGTGGTTGTGTCATGTTTCTCCTCTTCTCTCTGTTTTTCTTCTTTTCCTTCTTCTAATTGTATATTTTATGCTTCCTCATGGATTTCCTTCTCAAGTTCCTCTTTCTGCTCCTCTTCTTCGCTGCCAGATGGACTAAGGTCATAAGTGAGAGTTTTTATGTCATCTTCCCTAGTCATGTTCCTGAAAATTTCCCAGGCTATAGGGATTGTATATGTGTGGAGGGCATCCTCTACCAGCGATTTAATGAGCCCATGGTAGGCCAGTTGGTTTGATTCCCTGTATTCAATTTGGTGCCACACTCTATCAAATATTGGAGGAGAAAATATGGCAGACTGAGTTTTCTAGATGCAGGTAGGTCCATTCCATATCTTAGTTCATGCAGTAATCTGAAATAATAACCATAGACTATATTGTATCTCCCTTCACAGGAGATATATTTCATGGTCTAGTAGCTAACATCATCCCATGGATAAGGTATACTTGTCCTTCTAATCCCATTCTCATCCTCTAAAAGATGTTCATCAGGCTAGAAAAAGGTCTTTTTAGCAACCTGTCCTAGTGGTTTTTATTCTTTGCTCCAGGGGAGCCCAAGTGGAAGACCTGTAATTCTGCTGATGAATTTTGGTGTAAGTTCTATGGTTAGACCCCTGAAACTGACTGTAGCATGGGTTTTTGAATCGGATCTTAAAGACATTAAAATTCCTCTGCACTTCCTCATCATACCCATGAATTCTCTCAAAGAAAGGAATCCAATTTTCCTTGGTAAAAA